>NW_019168159.1:23581585-24105359 GCF_002303985.1 Durio zibethinus
CATTTCAAAGACCATTTAACCTTATATATTTTAATATTACATTTAAACACATAATTTATATCCTTAAAAGGTATGTTAAGTTCACCTATATCATACTTAAAATTTCATTAAAGAAATTATCAAAATAATCTCTACAGCGCTTCTTAATCTTATTATCCTTCATTAAAATTTTTTCATCACTACCTTTGATGCATCTAATGCCATTAAGATCCTTATTCTTCTTATCCCTCATCTTAATAGTTTTAAACAACTTTTTTTCGTTATCTCTTGTCTCTAGTTTTTTATATAATTCTTCATGGATCCTAGTATTTGAATCTCGAATAACCTTTTTGGCTTTCTTTGTTGAGGTCTTATACTTTAAATAACTCGTCTCATCCTCATTACTCTTTAAATTCCTAAAACATTCTCGTTTAGCTTTAATTTTTATTTTCACATTCTTATTCCACCACTAAAATTCCTTTTCTAATGGTGCATGACCCTTAGATTCATCAAGTGTCTCTTTAGCAACCATCGAAATTTTGTTAGAAATTTTTTTCACATTACTTCTACATCCCTATCAGACTTTCAATCAATCTTTTTTACTAGTCTATCTCTAAAAGCTAACATTTTATCCCTTTTTAAGTTTCACCACTTAATACATGACTCATGACTTTGATGTGTCTTTTTTTACTTTTAGAGCAGAAAAATATTTAGAACTAGCAGTCTATGTTGTGTTGTCACACTCTTACTTGGTATAACCTTGCAATCCTTATAGTTACTTCTATCCTCTTTTCTCTTAAAAAAGAAATCAATTTGACAAGTGTTTGACCATACCCAAATGTCACCAAATGTGATTCTCCTTTCCTAAAATACAAGTTTAATATAGTTAGGTCAGATGTAATAGCAAACTCTAGAATATTTTTCCATGTATCGATTTTTTCTTCAAAGTTATATCCTCTTGCACCTTCTCAAAGTCACTATAATCATTGCCTATGTGACCATTCATATCTCATCTAATAAACAACTTTTTTTTGTTTGGTATGAATTGTACTATCTCATATAAATCTTCATAAAATCTTATAGTTTTCTCTCATAATATAAGTTTAATATGTAAAATTTTATCTCCCTTTCTTTTAACCTCAACCACATCATCTTTCAAATTTTTATCTACAATTATCTCTACTTCATTTCTACTCATCTGGTACCTATGTACCAAAGCTTAGAGCCTCATGTTTCTATCTCTATAACCTTTTACCCTACCCACTTAATTTCTTGGGACATAATATTAATTTCTTCCTATTTCTATTAGCTTAGCAGTTAACGATCATATATTCCAAATAACTAACTGTAACTTACCCCCATAGACTAGATTCTTTACTCATGTTAGTCTATTAAAACAAGAGAACTCTTACCTATTTGACACCACATCTGGGCAGTTAAATGGTGCATCACTTTCAAGCGATGATCTAACAACCATTGCCTATTTAACACTAAACCCAAGTTTTGATGTAGCGCACCAGTAGAAGGTGACGACCTAATGAAAATTCATATTTTAGTATCTTATCATGATTTGACTATATTTTACATTGGTTGTCATCCTATCACAACCCTTTTTGCTTTATCCGGGCTTGGAATTGGTAGTGTAATAACACACAGGCGAAGTTTTTAATGGATAACAACATATAAATAAAATTTAAGTGTATTTATTTTTTAAATATAAATTATAACTTAATTCTATATTAATATAGTTTTTTATTAAATTACAATACTAAATAATATCTTTATTAATATAATACATATATATAAATATAAATTAAAAATAATTAAATATATTATTTTATATATCTTGAAGAAAGTCAAATAGAGCACCCCAGACACAATCTCAACTTGACACAAATTATACAATGAGGCAAAACTTAACCATCCATATTTTTAAAAAAAATCACATCAATTGGATTACGGTGAATCGAGACCTATCAGATATAAGTTGCTTTGTCATCCTTACATCTATTGACTTTTTCTTTATAAAATTTATCTAATAAATAAAATTTTAAAAAACAAAGAAAATGACAAACAAAAAAACTAAATGGGATAGTAAGTGAATTTATTAATTTAAGGTATTAAATAATTTTTTAATAAAATACAATATATAAATATAAAATTAAATGAATATATAATTTTTTGTATACCAAGGCCAAGGCGTAATACTTAAAATCTTACTCTTACCCAAGTTCGATTTAAAATAACTCAATCCAAATTATCCCAAATTAAAAAAAAAAAAAAAAAACACACCATCATATATGGGTTATTTTGTCATCTCTGTCTCAATTGATTTTTTTATTGCAAAATTAATCTAATGAAAAGCAAAATTAAAAAAAAATGCAAAAATGCAAAAGCTTTAAAAGAAACAAAAAGATTAAAAAAAAAAAAATGAGAGAGCTGTCATGTGAACACTCAAATCGATATAGAACACCTTAAATTCATCTCCAACTAGATTTCATTTTTCTAAAAAAGAAAAAAACCTTTGATCAGATTTCAATTTTTTAAAAAAATCATAATTATATTGGATTCTTACAAATCACAATTAATTTATAGATTATTTTATCATCTTTACCTCTATTATTTTCTTTACAAAATTTATCTAATAAAAAAATAAAAATTAAAAGCAAATAAAAAGTTAAAAATAATATAACAATATAATAAAAACAAAAAATATAAAAATATAAAAAAGTAAAGAATGGAGGAAGGATAGGGTGTCACGTGAACACGTTCTCCTTCCCTATTCTCTACAAAATTAAGCACATTTTAGTTTTGTAAAAGCAAATTGTCATTAGTCTATATTGTTTGTGGAATTTTATCATTCTACAATTAAAATAAGGAAAATGTTATATTCAATCCTTAAAAACAAATAGTATTTTTTAACTTCAAAAAAAAAAAAAACCCACCACTTACTTACAAAATACGCTTTAACATTTTTTGGCCAATAATAACCTTTAAAAAGTGTTTTTTTAAAAAATTTTTAACTGTGTATGTAGAGTCCCCTTTAAATAATGAATATATATCTAAATTATTGTAGACATGTGATGATTTAATTGAAATATCTAAAAAATATACATATAATAATAAAATATTATGAATATAAAGATAATATAATAATTTTTTATTTTAAACCTATTTTTTAAATTTAAAAATATCTTATGAAGAATTTTTTGGTTTGAGTATGAAAATTATACTTTAAGACTGAAACAATTTTTTATTTGGCACTGAAGTTGAATCAAAAGTAGATATTAAACGCAAAAGGTTCTTTTCAACAACAATACTAAATTAAGATGGAAGAATGTGTTTAATGTATAAAATTATTATCAGATAAATAAAATAATATTATAAATAAAATTAAATTAATTAATATTTTTTTTATTTTTTATTTTTTATTTATATTTAATGTATACAAAAATTAACATAAAATAATTTATTTATTGATCAAAATTATTTTTATTTAATTTATATAATTTAAATTATTAATATAATTTTTAAAAATATTATAAGATATATAAATTTAATCTCATAGATTCAAATAATCCTCATTTTTTTAAAAAGATTAAATTATCTCATATTAAAAAGATGATTAATTCTTATAATCATCTCTTTCTTTAAATATAAATCAAATATAATATAAAATGATTATTTTCTCGTCCTATCCATCATTCTTTGCACAAAACATGACCTTATAATCTTATCATATTAATCATCCATCCTAGTACCATACATAACATAAAGGTCTTTGCTATAGTTGAATGCTTACCTTCGTATCACATTCCAGACATATCAAGAAAAGATTGTAAGGTGTTGGGTTTATATATAGGATTTACACATATACATTAATCCTTCCAGCTTCTTCAGGTCTTCATCATTCTGTCAGAATAATAATTTAACAATGCTATGCGATACATGATTACATTGCATTACATCTCTCCTTTCATTGTTCAACTGTGTCGGCGACCGTATAAGAGGTGGCATGCATGCAGCAATATTTTCAGTCATGAGGTTTCTGCACCATCTGAAACGAGTGTCAGAAGGTTGAATTCGCGCTCTAGGCTCCATGAAGACTCGTTCTGATTGTTGATACTGAAGGCGTATTCCTGAAAGTACCCGTTGTATGCTATCAAGGATACCACGGCCCTAGAGAATGCAAAGCAGAAATAACTAGAGTAAATCCAAAAACCAAGTTAAATTGATGCAACTTTAACACGTGCAACCGTAACCTAATATCCATCCATGGGTGCACTCCATATACTGTCAATTACCCAACCAATTGCAACGCTACTTTTTTACATCCAAATCCTAATATTCCCATACAAATGCACTCTTAGACTCCCTTAGAGAAATTTGTACCACCTATTCCTTTCTCATTAGCACGATTTTAATGTCATGATAGCAATTAGGAAAGGAAGCCGTTAACTTTCCTACCATTTGGTTGCCATAAGAACAAATGGCATGAAGCAGGTAAAACAAGATGCAAGAAAATTTAACTATTAACTGCTTTTTCCATGAATTTACACCAAAAAAAAAAAAAGCACTCTTGACGAAAAGTGATCAAATGGTTCTGTCATACTCAAATGCAGAAGAGACACCATAACATAACATTCTATATCAGAATTCAATAGAATTCATAAAGATCGTAACTTCTATTAATCCATCATCCATATATATAAAACAGGTAAAAATAGTTATCCACATTATAAAACCGCAAGTAGAAGAGAACACATGAAAATGAATGCAAAAAATAGAGAACATAATACAAGTTTGAAGCCGAGACACATCCAAGAACTGACCTACAAGTTGCAAATTCGGGTGAATCAGCAGCTTTGTCTACCTTGCGAACCACTGCATAGCTGCATTAGAACAATGCTCCTTTAGCACATTTGTTGTGGATGGTCATCTAGTCAAAATCATATTTCATCTGGACATGTCAAACACAAGTTTGTGTTTCCTATATTCATGAACCTATATTGTATAGATAATTTAATAATAAACAAATAAATAATATTGATAACTCTTTCTAGATTAAAGCTAATCAGAATATTTCTCTGCTAAGGCACTTGAACAGATTTGTGTAACATCATAGTCTAGTTCTCCCCCATATACATGTTTAGCCGTTGATAACAAAATAAATGCCTCATCAAGAATTTAAACGTTAGAAGGGTCAATTTAATGAATTTCATCTTCTGTGGCAAGTAACCAAGCATATTTAAGGATGGTTCTACAGCAAAGAAGGTAAAGGTAAATTAGTTTTAAACGTAAGCACCCTATCGGAATTTAAACAACTTCAAGAGTTACTTAGGCTAATATGGATCAGCAAGTTGCCACCAGTGAAGCTTGTTTTCTTTTGTGCTAATGAGCTAATAAATTCATTAAATAAGTTATATAATGATAATGCTTTACCTTCTGACTCCTGCAGAAACAGCATTGTGAAGCACATGACGGTGAGCAGGATCTAGTGCATGATTCACATAATCAGGTAATATTAATCCAGGAAAACTAATTGACTTTTTACTCCTGCTAAGAGTTACAAATTTGAGAAAGAAGGTCAATTAACTCAATAATCATTCATATGGATTTATGGGCAGACAGATGCAATGACAAAAAAGACTACTTAAAACTAGTGTAAGAAGGAACTTCAGTTGGTTTGGAAAAATACGACGATTTTTATGACCCTTACATTTCTGATGATCACAGAGAGCTACCCTGAGGTTCGCAAAATTACAATGGTCTCCTCTCAGGCTCGTTTAAACTGTCATAGACCCAATTTAATTACACAAGCTGTAAGATGAAGTAAAATGTATCTAATGGCTCCCGAATATTCAATAAACTAAAAGTTTTCCAGAAATATAGAGAAAGAAGGCAGAACCTATTCTTCCCACAGACACAATATTCATGACAAGAACATATGACCTTCAAGTGGTCAAACAAGGGTAAAAATATCCTTCAAACCTATTAACCTCTATTTTGAGATGCACAAGAGTACCAGATAAAAGGTGTATGATTGTCTATTCAAATCCCAAGGGTCTCTCTCTGATTGTAAGCATTGGTTATACTAAAAAGTTAAACATACATATAAAAAGAGCAAAAGCACAAAAGGATTCAAACTGAAAAACCAACAAGAGAGACATTTTCACCAACAAAGGGAAATCTAAAAATAAAGGACAACAGAGCTCCATCATATGCAAAATGTTATATGTCAATAAAAAATACTGCACAGTATATATATCATGTGTTTCACCAACAAAGGGCAATCTCAAAATAAAGGACAACAGAGTTCCATCATATGCAAAATGTTATATGTCAATAAAAAAAAACTGCACAGTATATATATCATGTATATATTGTAGAAAAAATATTTCTTATATAACAAAATAACCACTGCCCATGCTAATAAAAGGTGAAAGAATGCTGTATGTTTTAACTTATTTTATAACATAGGTACTTTAAATGTTGATTGTCAGAAATATTTTTCAGTGTACACCAGAAAGAGATTTTATTTGTAGTCCTCACCTCTGATTTGTATCAAACCCCAGAGAGAAGATGTGAACAGAACCTGATGAACTTGTGGCTGCAAGAATATCTGGAAGTTGCAATGATGGTGCAAATGACAATGAAAATATGGTTGATGGGTATGTTCCCCTCCGGAAACTATATGACTGAGAAAACAAAGGATGGTTGGATTCCATATATGAAGTTAAAATTTGAGTGGACATAAATACTAACGGCATGCTGCTTCAAGGAGTTCCGTTTATTACAAGTCAAAAAGAAAAGGAAAGCTAATGATCACTCATCATAAGTAACATAAAATGACTGCATGGCACTATAGCAAGCACTCTCCTACAATTTGATCAGTAAATTTAAGAGATTAAAATAGAATATTAATTTGATTCCAATCTAAAAACAACTCATAACCTGTTTATGCTTTTACTCATAAAATTGATATAGCTCTTTCAAGTATAAAATCAATTAAGATTGATTAAATTGTTTTCTCTAACTGTTACAAACTAAGCAATCAGTAAGGACCATCGCTTCAAATGTGTGTGTGTATATGTATACATACATATGTTTGTGCGTGTGTTTGTGTGTGTATGTATACATATGTATGTATTCTGCATGCATCTGCCAACAAACAGGCACCACACTGACTTTTGGTTTGACTCTTAATTCTTTGTTCAGACCCTTCTCATTCCTTGTCCTTACTTTGACTCAAAACAACTTGAAGGTTTCATGATCAACTTTGTCTTTGCAATTCTGCAGCATAAGGACATCATTTAATGTCAAGTTTACTTTCTATTTTTTCAGCAACAAGAGATAATTGTGCCTTTAACAGCCTGCATTTACTAATGCGTCTAGTACCAAAGGCACACTTCATATATCAGTCAGATCAAATGCATGAAGTGCAACTATGTACCTTAGTTGCTTCTGAAACGAGATGAACTCTGATTATGGTTCCCTGTTCAGATGCTGTTGCAATGTATGTCCCATTGGAAGATAAAGCAATTGCAGCCAAAGGAGACCGGTGGGCATCTATCTACAATTAATTCAATAAATGCAAAATTAAAAAGTGATCGATGTAAAGGATTAAATAGCTCAAAGAATAAACAGCAGAATTACATCACTTCCATATAAGGGCAATCATATAAATGTCAAGGCAATATTAAACAACAGACAAATTGATATGAATAGAAAAGGTCATTCCCTGCCAAAGGAAGGTTAACGGCTGCAATACCCAAACAAAAAACTTTCAGCTCCTAAAATTATTGATTTCTCAGTCATAAGAGGTAAATACAAAGAAATCGCTGATACGGGAAGGGTAACTACTAAAAATAGAAGCCAATGCTTGAGCTATCCTTCCTTGTTCATATTTTATGTTGGCAGAACCTGCCTAACTTTTCTTAAAAAAAAATGTTTTCATACTTTAAACACTCTGCACATGACAGCTAGTACATCTAATGTTTTTATAGAAAAATACACAAGAATAGTATCACATTAGATGCACCAGGTCTATGAAGTTACTGTTGTTGGGGATAAGAAGCAGAAAATAATGCAGAACATTATTTTGTGAATAAAATATATTTATCAGAAAATCCAAAAAATATGTGGCTAATCAAATGACGCGTAAATACTCCCCTCAAGTTGACAGACAGAGTGAATCAACTTAATTACTCTGAGTTTAAAACCTTAACTGTTTTCTATATCATAAGTGCACTTTCTAGCAGACAAGAAATATTTAATCCAGTATGACAACAATGCATCCAGGAGTCCTGATTTGCTAAATAGTGATATTCATTTTAATTTGATGAGAAACTTTTCTGTCACAACCTCGCAATGCGACTGGAGCTCCATGACATTGTACACTAATACAGCTCCTTTAGTTGTACTGGCAGGAAGAGCCAAGAAGCAACCATCCAAACTAGGGGAGAATGCACAAAGTCCTGAAGGAAGAAAATTACAAAAAAAAAAAAAACCCTCAGGAAATCAAACAACAAAAATGCTTTTAGTTCAGTAGTATTTACATAACTCACAATGCCTTCTCAGTTACCCCAATTGTACCAATTTCAATTTCATAATTAACTATCAACTATTGCCCTTCCAGATAGAGAGCTTACAACTTTTGCATAGACTAGCTGCTCTCCCTCCTCTTCAAAAGCACAAATATGCATGGTGATTGATGATTAAAAATATAATACTCTAACACATGTTTGTGTTTCCCTAACTTCTTATTTGAGAACATTCTATAATCCCTTTCCTATTTCAATGCCAGTCAGTAATATCCATATGAGATTTGAGTCATTAACTGAAAGGAGATCAAAAAATAATAAGTGAATAATTTTAAAGGACTGAAATAACCTAACTACAAGTGAACTTTTGTATATCTCAGTGTGGAAAAATAGTCATGATCTCTTGCAACAAGTTACTGCATTAAGAAACAATTCAAACCTAAATCTTATCCGACATAACTCTCCCCAAAGAAGTTCAGCTAAAAAGGAGAAGAAAAGAAATTACACTTTGGCTATAAGCATATCCATTTGCATAGTAAGGAGGATGGAAACATTTTCAATCCAATGACAACTTTCATAACCTCCTTCCCACTTTATATAGCAGCACCATTGGATTTGAAACTTTTCCATCCACCCTACCAAGCAAAACATAAATAGATCAGACACATTAAACAACCCTTAAGGATCTTTAGATAAAGCACCAAAGATACAAACTGCCTCAAATGTGGCAATATAACTAGGATTCCACTGCACAACAATTGCAACATGCAATCATATTTCATAAAGCAACTCACACCCTAGTGGTCTCTGCCATATGTTATAACTATTGTTTCGTTAACTCACTTCCAGAAACCAGTAAGCACCAAAAGAATTCTGCGTTGAAGTCAGTTTGCAAGAGAATCTTTGATTCAAACTGTACTCATCCTCAATAAAACCTCCTAAAACTTGAGTCAATTAGATTGCCAACGAAAATGGAATTAACTTCTTTGGTTTGCATGGTATCATACAAATTCATCACATGGAATCCAGATCATCTATGAAATGGCAGAAATTTAAAACTTGCACGGACGTACCTATTCAATGGTCAAAGGAGTCCCCCTCTCACTCCAATTTTTTGGATACCTCCAACTACGAAAATCTTAATTATCCTCTTTCCATTTTTCCATTTCATGTTTAACCAATCAAGTGGAAAATCAACTTCTCAATAAGTATTTAAGAATGAGTAAGAAACCATGAAAAGGTATTAGAAATTTAAAACCTTATAAGAAGCTATTTTTCTAACAGCAAAGTATTCCTTCAGTTCCATACCCTTTCATATGACTTACTCATTTAAGAGAATCTAAGATAAAACATGGTCTTAAAAGTACTACTAGAAGTCATATATGCATCATACAAATACTAGGATCAAGCAGTTTTTGAGGTTAAAGTGGGAAACTGGTGTAACTAAAAATGTCCTGCTTGAAAGATAGCAGAAGGCACCTTATATATAGAAGAAACACATTCTACCTTACCCTTTAAATTTGGCACGGTATCAATGGTATCCAACATTGCAAGACTGTTTGAGTCATATATGTAGGTGTTTTCTTGCAAAACCACAAGAAGTCTGCAATTATACAAATTAAGTATCATTAAAAGTGGGAGATAATCATATCCAATGGACTAGTGTAGTTTTAACATGATGCCAGAGACTAACGTGCAAACCTGAGTGAAATTAAGTATGACTAAATGAATTCAAAATGGAAATCACAACAATAGCATAAAGCCTAAAAGGCTGACTCGATCTTGGAGACATACATAATGGAAACATGTGGCAAGAACCAAAATGAAAATGGATTAAATTATTGAAGAAAAAACTTCTTTTTGCAACGAGATTTTTTGCTTGTTTCAATATCTGTATTAAACCCAATTTCTCCAGAAACTTGTAATTTCATTTGCAAACTTAAATAAACTCCCTTCAAAACTGCTGTTAATAAATACTAGTGCATAGCATTCCGCAAGAAAGATTCTCTAGAGCCACCGACACAGTAATATATCAATAAAATGTATTCACAAATATCCTCAGACTTTGACTTTACAAATATTAGAGAACAGGAAGAAAGTTGTTGTCCAAGAAACAAGATAATTTCTAGCCCTGACAAAATGAAGACACCAACAAAAGTAACATGGTCCTATCATGGAAGGGAACAAAACCCTCTTCAAGGCCACAATCATGATCAAATCTTTATTTTTAGTTTAATTATACTAATAACAATTCTTTCAGCAATTCAAAAGCTCTACAGGCACTCAAAAGAAGAGCTAAAATGGAGATTACTTTAAAGTGTATTTATGAAACTTCTGGGCTAATGTTAGTGAATTAATTTACTTTATGTCCATTATCTATCTATTAATCCATCATATATAACATGGAAACAATACTATCTGATGATCCTTAGTGCACTGATTTCATCTCCTTCTGAACCAATTCTAGCAGAAGTAATTGGTCTTAGCACCTTCTATGAAATGTGGACAGCAGTGGAATGACTGTTCTCCTCTCAATCAAATGCCTGAATCATGCAAATAAGGAATGAATTGGCCACAAGAAAAAAAGGTAACCTCTCCATTTCTGATTATTTCTAGAAAATCAAAGGCTTAGCTGAAAGACTTGCTGCCATTAAGCAACCATGATAAGACTCTCTTCTATTTATACTAGTTATAAGTTTACATGATAAGGATGTAAAAGGATAGGCTGAAGAATACAAGTATATAAGATAAAATACTATATCAGATTGCAGTAAGCAGAATTAATCTTTATCAGATGAGGTGATGAGCCCTGCTTGTACTCTATCATAAACTTGGTAATTTAAAACATGACACAATGACATAATACGAAAACGATATTAAAAAAAAAAAAACATAAGTGACACGGTTTAAAATTTTAACAAAAATCATATATGGGTTTAATAAAAACCCAAAAAATGTATTTCATGCTTTCCATGTCGACACAAATTGTGACACGCAATGTTCATGTAAAATACAACACATACAATAATTACCAATAATTTACATGACAAAAATACACGAATATCATTATCTTCAACACTACTGCTATCCTAGCAAACTAATCTAGATGTACTTGAGATTCTTTGCTTCCTTATCCAAAGATACCAGTATCTCAGAGCACATATATATGAGTCGTGGTCCCATTTCTCTTCCAAAAATAAACTAGTAATGCTCCGATAACAAGGTCTAAGGCAAGACATATAACATGAATTCTCTTGCCAAACTCAGGAAAGCAACAATTGCCATTATGTCACCAATAAAGAGCCTCACAACAACTCAGAAAGCATTTAGAACAAAATCCATTCAATGTAAGAAGGGGAAAGCTCTCCAACCAGTAATTAGGTCACTCCTCGCAGATGTCACTGTCCTGACTTGCATCTATGTACAATTACACATTTAAATTAAAAGTTTAAATCGAACTATATCTACCAGTCAAAACCATTTTGATTCCATACTAAAAGGAATGAAGAATTTGCAGTAGAAATTCAAAATAAATAAATTATGGAGCTTTGAACTGCTAATCTTTTAAGGTAAAGACGGTCTTTTTACCTTTTCCTATTTAAGCGAACAGCAAGAATCGAAGTAAGAAAAGGCAGTTCACGGAGAGGAGCACCGGTTGCTGTATTGAACAAACAGAGACGACGTGGAGATAAAGATGGCTGTAACAGTTCAGTAATTCATCAGCAGCAAGAAAATATAGTAAAAATAATAACAATAATCTCAATTTAATTATAATAGAAATCACTGCAAAAAGAATTATTAACAAAATAAAGGATAAATTTGTGAAGCACCTGTTCACCGGCTCCAACAATGGCGAGAAGACTAGAACTATACAGCATTTCAACAATAATGAAAGCTCCAAAGGCTATCCAAATAAATCAAAATAAAATAAAATAAAAAAAATCAATTATTTCAACTAAAGCTTCAATCAAATTTGGCTCATGCGAATAATAGCGAAAAAAATAAGAAAATTAAAAATAAAATTTGCGAAATTAACTCACATCGTTCGTAGCAGAGCCTTCCGGTGTTTGAATCGAATATTTTGAAACCATCTTTAGTGCTTATTGCAAAACCACTGCCAAATTGAAATCAAAAAAAGAATAATCTATCAAAAAAAGCGCTTCGTTTAAGCTATAAATATTTACTTTATTGCAAAATTAAACGAAAAAAAAAAAAAACACTAGGAATTTTTAAATTAAAATTTACCTGTTGTCTTGATTGAAGGATGCGCATAGGATGGGGCAAGAGGAGGACTGATTGGCCATTATGAAAATTGTTGCTAACCGTGGAAGGAATTTCGAAAACCTTTCATCAAAAACGCATATAATTTGTTCTTTCTTTTAAAGTAAATCGAAATCAAGATGTAGGATGGAATCAAGGCGGCTGTAAGTGTGTGTCCCTGTTTCCATCATCTCTCAACCTCAACCGTTAATGCCAGATCTGACCATTGACTTGATTAGATCAAGGGAAGTCATCATTATGCCACGTCAGTACCTTAAAGTGGGTCCAACGTGATACTTGTCAGGTTTCATCCAACAATGGCTTAGAAGCCGGATATTAAGCTTTAGTTAAGAATTTGGAAGAGAGCCTTCCAGCTGGCGAAGCTGGTTGAATCTAAAAGTCTATTCGAATTGATTTGTTATCGAATTTGGGTTTATTTAAATTGATAAAAAAATCAAATATCGAAATTTGAAAAAATGCAATATAAAAAAAGTGATATCTAAAAGTTTAAAATTGACGAAACTTGAATTTGTTATGATTCAATTTTGAAATGATTAAAAGTCGATTCATTTTTGTAATTCCTAAAATTTCAAATTATTATATGAAAAAAATCAAATTGTATTTACATGATTTTATTTTCTAAAAAGAAATAAATAAATAAATGACAAACATTTTTTAATTAAATATTTTTAAAATGTAATTGTTTATAATTATTAAATAATTATACTAATAATTTATTATCAACAAAATTAAGATTTAATCTTTAAATTCGATTATGAAATAAAATTAATTTTGAAACACACTAAATATAAATATTAAATGATTTTTAATATTATCCTTTATTTTATTTAGAAAAATTATTTAAAAAATAATATCATTAATTTAAATTTTGATTTTATTATAAAAATAATCGTTTACAATATATTATTGATTTATTATACTTAAAAATAAAAATAGTTTATATAAATATTTAATGTGCTTTTATTTGTAATTTATTGAGCCCTTTAAATGATTTTCATCTAGCCCAATGATTTTTTTACTTTTTTTTTATATATTAAACTTATATATTTGTTTAGCTTTTATTTAAATTTATAAGATATAATAAAAATAATCGATAATATTTAAATACAAAATTATTATATAATGTATATTTATATAGTTATCATTTTCAAAATTTTAATTTTAGTATTTCTGTCATATTTTTATTTAATTATGTAACAAGTGAAATTAATTATTACATTTGCAATTAAAAAACTAGTCATATAACTTATAAAATTACAAAATTATTCTAATTTGTCTAAACCCGCCCAATGCAAACCGAACAAAATTTGAATTATTTTTTTAATACATTCGCATCACTATTTACATGTTTACTTGATTCAAACATAAATTATAAACATATATATAGTAATTAAAGATATTATTATGAAACGTAACCGATTAAGCAAAACTCTAAAATAATATCTCTTTAATACATTCATATTATTATTTACATTGAAATGTATAGGATGCAAACATCTAAATAGGAATCGTGGAGTGAGACTCTAAAATAATATCACTATTTAATTTTTTGGTACAAATGAGTTCATAATTAAGAAATAAGGAAAGAAATTGTAAATATTTTAATTTACGTGTTGGATATGTGATTGCAAATTTTGGATTTAAGCATAAAAAATGTAGTTTGAGCTTTTATAAACATGATTAAATTATATTTTTTCTTTTTTAATTTTGATTAAGAAAACTTATCCAAACCCAGCTTTTCAAAATATCATTGAATCAAATATCAAAAACATTACATATCATATTTGAGATAAAAATATATATATACATATATTGCGTCCAAGTCACGGGTGAGAAAAAAAATCAAAAATCTAAAAATTGATTTGAAATCATAATATTTAGTTCGGATTGAATTTTTTTTTATTTAATTCAGATCAAGTTTGAATATTAAATATATATTAGGTTCATATTAAATTTTGAATCGAAAGATGAAAAATCGAAAAAAAATCGAATCAAACCAAATTATATATATATTTTAATTTTTATAAAATAAAAATAATAATTTTATATCTACTTAAATATATTAAAGCAATATATAAAAATTAAAAATCGATAAATAAAACTAAATTGAACCGATAAAATTTAATTTAAATCAAATAAATATTTTATTCAAATTTAAATTGAATTTAAAATTTTTATAATATTAAATAATATTAAAAAAATCGAATCAAATCTGATCCAAACCGTTATCACCCCTACTCAAAGCAACCATTTCTATGATTCATATTTCCTTCATACGTTGTACAATGAAATACAAGGACACCACAAATGCGTTTACAAAAATTGCCAATGTGCACATTCATGTAACAATTCCAACTCGAAAATTTTGAAATCTCGAAAAGAAACAAAAGGACTAAAATACAATAAGCCTTGGACTTTTATGAAGGCTAGTGAAGTTAACTTCAAAACCTACCAAAATAAGTTGGTGGAAAAACATAAAAGTTAGAAACCAATCACAAATTAAAGACAATATATAGGAAATCCAATGCAGATGTGTTAATGTAATTTTTGGTTGGATGGGCAAGGAGATTGTTGAAAGTTAAGTAAGACAGCAGATCTAATTTGTCACAATGAGAAAAATCATGCAGGAGATAGTATTACAAGTTGTACTTCAACACTCGAATCAGTAATTTTTGAAAGACCAAAAAGAGAGAGCCAACAACAAGCGCGTGATTCTGCTAAAGCGTCCAAAGACAGAGGCTCAAACTCGCAGCAAGTACCTTTCACTTTCACAGCTCCAAAATATTGCAAATATAGTTCTTTCTCTTTTTATTTAGTCAAAACTGTCAAAATCGTTCTGTGTTTGAGCCTCTGTCTCAGACTTGGGAGCAGAGCATCTGATGCTGTTTCTCTCCAAGTCTTATCCCCTGTCTAAAACCCTATACTATACAACCCCTACTGTGCTCATTGCACCTTTCCCCATTTTTTTCCATTTGGCAGAAAAAAAAATCAAAGCCAAAAAAAAAAAAACAAATAAAATAGTAGGGATATTTACATTACAACCCCAGAACAATATGAACTTGACATCAAAGTCTTTAAACACAAGGCTAACACCTATTTCCTTTTTTGAAACAAATGTAACTTGTGTAGAATTTAATAAAGAATTCATCCTATATATATATATATATATATATATATATTTCACTTCACCTATTTTTCATTTTGAATCTTATCTTGGACCAGAAAGTTCCATGGCATAGGAATCCAAAGAATGTTCATCATCATCCTCATCCATTCCTGTGCCGAACATGTTGAACGATTGATCATGATTTCTTTCATCATGTTTCGATCCAGTGGTAGGGCGTGGCATACTTTTGTTACTGAAGTTTTTAGGGTTGAGGTTCATGGTGGGATTACTATGATTATGCGATGCTGCCCATTTCTCAGCAAGCCCATCACCTTCGAGCATCCGGAGCACTTCGGACATTTTAGGGCGGTGGGCCGGAAGGTACTGAGTGCATAGCAAAGCCACTTGCAGCATCTCCCCCACTTCAATCCTGTCATAGTTGCTTCCTAGCTCTCTGTCCATCAATACTTCCACTTTCTTTTCTTGCTGAATTTTCTTAACCTGTCAGAACAAATGGCAAATGTTTCTCCATCAACTTTCTTCATATATATTTCTTTTTATGCTCTTGGCTGATTCCAACTTATTATTTTGAAAAACAATTAAAATTCCTAATAACCTAGTTGATAATAGAAAACAAGAGTTTAGCTTATTATAGTTGCTGAGGAAACTAACCCACTCAAGCATTGCTCCTTTCTGACTAACTGTTTTCCCAAACTCTAGAGCTCTCATTCCAGTAATGAGCTCTATCAAGAGAATGCCAAATCCAAACACATCAGTTTTCTCCGAAGACTGGCCAGTTGAGAGGTACTCTGGTGCAATATGCCCAACAGTGCCACGTACAGCAGTGGTGACATGGGAATCAGCATGATCAAGGAGCTTTGCTAGGCCAAAGTCACCAACAATGGCTTCACAGTAATCATCCAGAAGAATATTAGCTGCCTTCACATCTCTGTGGATTATCTTTGGATCACATTGCTCATGTAGATACAGAAGCCCCCTCGCTGCTCCAATCGCAATCCTCTTCCTTGTATTCCAGTCTAGTGCAGGTTTTCCTGTCAAACCCAATTCATTTACATTAGCGTTATGCAAAATTACAGTCAAAAAATCATCTGCAAATTTAAAAAGAACATGTTTTCTTTTAAAACTTGTTTGGGTATTTTTGCAAAGCCAGAATATAATAGCCTGTCATTCCCAGCCTTAGACTACGGCCTATTCTGCTGATCCATTTTATTTTCCAAACCATGTTGAAGAAAACAATTAAATCATAGCAGCTATGAAACTCGAAAAGGATCATTTGGCAGACGTGTAAAACAGCTGAACTAGATGAAGAAAATGGGTCCTCACTCTTGGCATTTACAATTTCATATTCAGCCCAAGTGAAGCAAAACAAAAATATTGCAATAGCTTATTATTTATATGACTGGAAGAAATTACCAACATAAAAGTAGTATTAGCCTAAAAAATGAAGGAATGCCCTCCAAGATTTAGACTAACAAATAAAAGAAGTGTAAGTTGGAAACTAATTTGAAAAGAAAATAAACTAAAAAACAAGCAAAATAACTACTCCAAGCATGGTCCCAATCCGAATAGGCTAGACCTTAATCTTTGCCATTTCAACCAACTGTGGTCCATGGCAAGATTAGACATTGAAAGTGCATAATACAGTGGTTCTGCAGTTATTCAACAAACAAAATAGGAAATCAACTTGTCCCGCATGAGAAGTGAATGAAAGAAGTTTCAGCAAAGTAAAGCTAGTACCAACCTCTAAGCCTGGACGCCACACTGCCATTAGACATGTAAGGGTAGACAAGAAGTCTCTCGATAGAAGTAGCACAATATCCAATTAAACGAAGCAGATTACGGTGAACCGCCAAGCTGATCATCTCCAACTCAGTCCTAAATTGTGATTCCCCAAAACTTCCTGTCAAGTCTTTTAGCCGCTTCACTGCCACAAGAGTACCATCTCCTAACTTGCCCTTGTAGACATTGCCAAAACCTCCAGAGCCTAGTATGTTCTTGGAGCTGAAGTTGTCTGTAGCAAGCTGGAGTTCCCTGAAAGTGAAGTTTCTAAGGTTTCCTAGGCTTATGAGGCCCTGTTCTTGCTTGTCTGCAATAAAAGTATCACAATGTCAACTCACTTTAGATAATAAATATATAAAATAAACTTTTAACATTATCTTCTTGTTGTCACTGACCACTAATATTTAGAACTGTTAGCTTCTTCCGTTTCTTTTTATGCCAAAGTAGTGCAAATGTTAGGAGTACAAGAGAGGCAAAGCTGAGGCTGATTCCTAGTGCAATTGCCAACTTCTTGGATTGTTGTTCCCCTGATTCACAGGTTAAAAAAAGCAACATATATAAACCATTAATAAGGAGACGGAGATTAGTTGTAAAGAGTTACAAGGAGATTTGAAGAGAGTTACAACTTGATGAGCCCAGGGAAAGTGAAAGGGGAACTGCATTGGCTGATCCAGAGCAAAATTCAGTGGAACTGCTTCCACATATCAATGGATTTCCCACAATACTACAATCCATGTAACAATGGGCAAAATTAGAACTAACTGATTATAATAATTGATAAGAGAGTTGTAGCAAAGAAATCATACTTGAAAGTTCTGGCAGGAAATTTGGGCACAGGACCGCTCAGATTGTTATAAGACAAGTCCCTGAAACACCAATAATCAGATTTTGAAAATCCAAGTAGTGTACTGAAGAAAGACATCACAAGATAGACAAAGAAATAGAAAAAGAAAGAAATTCACTCACAAGAAAGCAAGCTGAGGGATTTTTGCTAAAGACGCAGGAAAAGGCCCAGACAAGCTATTGTTGTTCAGCCTCCTACTCTCATTACAAGACAAAACAACACAGTATCTAAGATGTCATAAACACAGTTATAAAACAATGATATCACAAACAGAACTTGCAATATAAAAGCATATGATTTAAATGTACATTGAAATTGTTACTACAATTTCGGACCCCTCCCTAAAGTCTTTTACAACTAATAATTGGTTAACATGACTAAACGAGAAAACATAGGACTCAAAGTTTGATTTCCATTTTATTTCACCTCTACTTTTTCTCAACATACAAACAGGAAACAAAGAGCTAATTATACAGTGAAAATACTTACAGGTATTGCAAGCTATTTAACTGTACAAATGACCCTGGAATTGCACCAGAAAATCGATTGTTAGATAGATCCAATGTCTGCAGTTTCGGAAGAGCCCCAAGCTTGGGTGGGATTTCACCAGATAAGTTATTGTTTTGCAGCAACCTTCAAATTCACAGCAGCAATTTAAAACATAAACCGGAATATCAGTATCAAAGAAACAAACATAAAAGACAAATTAAATTATGCTAATTCAGAGCATTCATTCTGAGAAACTTAAAACTTTGCTTAGAAAATGGCTTTTCTAAATGAAACCAAAAAAACAGGAAAACAAAAATCAGACAATAAAAACAAAATGTTTTGTCGTCTTACACTTGGTAGAGATTGGTGAGATTCCCTATCGTCCCAGACAAAGTTCCTGATAAAGACTGACTTGGAGCTCCCCTGGAAAAAAAAACAAAAAAAAAAAAAACATTTTAGCTTGTACAATGTTTTCAAAACAAGCAAACATTAAAAAACAGACAAAAAGAAAGGGGAGAAACAGTATTAAGAAGTAAAGAGAAACTGACAGGCCAATAACAAGATTTTCAGGAGAGCAAGTGATCATAGCCCAGCTACAAGGATCAACAGAGTCTTCATCCCAGTTGTTTAACACCCCATGTGGATCATTCAATTCTTTCCTTATACTTATCAATGCTTCCACTGTAATCGCACCAATAAACAAAACATAAAAGAAAAAAAATCAAACCCCAAAAGAAAAAGGAAAGACAATAACTTGAACACAAGCCAATGAATAAAAAAGTCGGCAGTTTGTTCATTTTACCTTCATGGTTACGAGGCTCATACGACAAAGAAACAGTAGCAGACGAAAGGATGAAGAAGAAGAGAAGAAAAAGACTCATTTTTAACACTCAATAATAGTAAAGGTAGTGAAAGAACAACATTTTTTATGGTTTTGGATTTTGGGTTTTAAGCCAAACCAAAAGAAAAGTTTATCTCTGCTGCCCAGCTTCCTTTCTTGGGTTCTTACCTGAGTCCCTCTTTTTCTGTCTCCACAACACACCTTTTGAAAGAAACAACACTTAATTATGTACTATACTTACAAATATATATAAACAAATAAGCAAAGTAAAGTCTAAAAGACTCAATTTTCTTTATTTTTTTTTTCTTCCTATAGAAAAAGAAAAATCAGGCGGGTTGACACTGAGTGTCAGGAATAGAGTTTGTATGGTTGTGTCTGCAGAAATTGAGAGAGACGTGAGTACTGTAAAATTTGTACTCAACTGGACTCCACTGCCTCTCCACTAACATGCACCTTTATTTTTTCCATAATTTTTTTCTTTTTTCTTACTAATTAGTAATTACTACTATTTTTTTTTTTAAATCCTTTCTTGCTATTAGAGGAAGGAAAAAACAGTGGTGGTGATGGTCTAGTTTTTGGTGCTTGTTTGAGTGAGTTGGGTCGTTACCAAGTTTTTTTATTTTTTTGTTTTTATTTTTAGTTTCTTTAAAAATTAACATGAAATATGCCTGCGTGCCTTCCTTCTTACCCTGTCCCTGCATGCAGGAATAAGAACAGAGACAACCATTACTTTCCCTTTTCGCTTTCACGGTGTAAAATTATTTAAAACATTTATTCATTAATAAACAGGAAAATTGTACATTTAAAAAAATTCGAAAAAAATTTAAAATATCTTGATCTTATTTCAAAAAATCAAGACTTGAGATAAATTATTCTATCTGCAAATTTAAAAAATAATAATAAACCCACCGATTTGATGAAACTTGAATATCAGACCCAAATCATTTAGAAATAATATCTGTAGTCAAGCATTTGCTTCATCATTTATGTATTCCCCCATTCGAGGAAGGTTTCAAAAGCTTCTACCAAAATGAAAAAGAAAAAAGAAATGTTTTTGTGGCATGGTAGAGTCCTTGTAGCTTTGACGGTAGATATGAAATCGCAACCCGCCCCGAAGCGTTTTGATTTAACCCCATTTTTTAGATTTGATTTTTCTTTTTTAATTAAATTTTAAGTCGATTGAGTCGAATAATATTAAAAATATATATATAATTAAATTGAAATTGAGTTTGTTTAAAATTTAATTTGATTTGATTTGATATATATATAATTATTTTTTAATTAATTATTTATTTATTTTTATATTTATATTTAAAAAATAATATTTTATTAATTTCAAATTAAATCGAATTTAATTTATATAATATCAAGTTGAATTAGATTTGAACATAAAAAAAATCTTTAAATATAATTTAAGTATTATAAATATAAAATCAAGTTAAATTTGAAGTAAATAAAAATCTATTCAAATATCACTAGTTATTATCTCTAGTTAATGACAGTTTAGTTTTTGTGAAGTACTAAAAATAGCTTTTTGAGGGGTATTTTTTGGATTTTTTTTTTATGGACGCTTTTTTTTTGGGCTATAGAAGAGCAAGCAAACATGCATGCCAATGTGCATGAATTGACGATTATCTAATCTGAAGATTGCTCAGACAGGTAAAGAAAACGACGAAAACAAAAAAGAAAGAACCAAACTTGGAATGTTTGCTTTTTCTTCTAGCCTGCTGTTGAAATTTCAAATTGGCAATGCCAGGTTGCTCCCCCTTCTTTTTTTTGGCTAGATGTAATGACGATTAGCTTATATCTTTTTTTTTTCGTTTGACAATTTGCTTATATCTTTCAAAACTTATTAAATTGATCTCCGAGACTCTGAGTAATCAGTTATTTATATAATATATATTATGTATTTCAATAGTAATTTTTATTTAATTCATTTTCTTTTAGGATTTGAAGTCCCTTGATCAATATTCGTTAATACATTTTCTTTTCGTATTGTTATTTTTTTACAAACAAGATAATAGCTTATAGATATGAAACGAAAGTAAGATATTAAAATTTGAATTTAAGTTTGTCCAATATCATTTTTTTTAAATAATTGTATAAATAAATTAGATTAATCTTCTAGTTCTTAGTATTACCATTTTCAAAACTTTTGTATTTGAAATTTGAAAAGATTTAAAATTATATAACTTCTCAAAATCAAAATAGAATAAAAAGATAAAATATTTTTAAATTACTATAAATTTTAATTTGTTTTGATCAGTAAATTTGATTTGCTCTACAATCTTTCTAATTAATTCAAAGTCATGCATTTTGTTATCTCCATTAGTTTAATTATAATATTTTATTATTAAGAACTTTATAAAATAAATAATAATTGTTTATCATTTCATGTTCATATATTTTTCGATCCTTTTTAAAAAAATTAAACAATAATTTGATTATATACGTCAAATTATTTTTAATTGTTATTTTAAAGTGTTTTTAATTATAATTTCTAAATTATTAATTTATTTATATTTAAATTTCGCAAATTTTAATGTCTCATCCATACACCTATGTAAATAACATATTTTCATGACATGTTAGATAATTTTTAAATTCGTGTCTTAATATATTTGTCAAATTCAAAAATCAAATTGAATAATTAGAAAGATCATATTTTAAGAAAAAAAAACTTAAATTTGCAACATGTAAAAGAAGATAGATATATATATATATATATTTAAGCAATACATAAATTATATTTAGGATTGCTAAACTTGAAGTTAAAATGTGATTTTTTTATAAATTTATAAATTTATTTTTTAAAATTTACATAAATATTTTATATAAAATTTTAATAATATAAAAATAAAATCACCATGCATGCATCACATCAAATCAAAGCTAATTAGCATGTATTACACGATGATGTTTGTTGAAAATTCGATAAACTTCTTCCAACTTCTTCTTCCCAAACTCCAATCCACAAATTCTGCGTGATCTGATACCTCTCTCACAGTTACTGTTCTTTTAATTTGTTCATAATTATTGTGAAAATAACAGATAGGCAAGTTTGTGAAGAAAATAAAAAAAATAAGTATCGCAAGTTATAATTATAATCAAACCATCTTTAATAAATACATTAAATATAATTATGGGATTTATATTTAATGCATTGATGAAGTTTGGTGAATGAAAAATAAATAGCTTTCAATTTCATTGAAGGAAAACATTAATTAAATAAAAGAAGCAACTTGCATAGTCGGTTGCTGTGATTTGGTGAATGAAAAAAATGCAGCCCGAAATTATGAGCCTACGCTAATTGATGGAGGAACTTAATTTGTGGCTAAAGGAAAATGAAATATAAGAGAGGAAACTATGGAGTAAATGGGAAGGGAAGGGGATGGAAGGCTTGGGATTAATTCGGGACATGTTTTAATAACCGGATTCGAGGTTTGAAATCAGTTGGGCTCTGGTTTTCGGCCATTCAACCTATTCAATTGGCTGATTCAATTAGAGTACTAATTACAGTTTAAATACATTATTTGTTATTAAATATGACAATTTCTTATAATTAATTGATTTTGATGTTTTTTAAAATAATTTTATTAATTTAATTATTAAAATTTTCACTAGTTGTACCCAATTTATTCCAATTTATTGGTTCAATCGTTATATTAAGCGTCTCTTTCATTAATATATTTTTGGATAGGGGTGAGAAAAATAGAAAAAATAAAAAATTGATTCAAAATTATAATATTTGGTTTGGTTTAAATTAATTTTTTATTTAATTTAAATTAAATTCAGATATTATATATATTAAGATTGGATCAATAGGTAAAAAATTTAAAAAAAAAAATTGAATCAAATTACATATTTTTAATAATTTTTATATAGTTTTAATAATTTTTATTTAAAAATAATAATTTTATATTAAAATTTATTAAATATATTAAAATTTTATATTAAAATAATATAAAAAATCAAAATTAAAATTAAAAATAACCAAAATCAAATTAATAAAATTTGATTTGATTCAAATCAAATTGAATCATATAAAAATTTGATTCATAATTTGATTTCAATGTAAATTAAATTTTAAAAATTAATAATATTATATAATATTTAAAAAATTCAAACCGATTTCAACACCGTTCAAACTATTATCATCCAACTTTTGAGTAGGTATAAAGACAACAACAAAGGGAAAGGGAATTGGGATTATGATTCTTTGGGAAGTTTCAGTATTTGTTTAAAATAATTGGGTGTCAGACTACCAAGTGGACAAGCCCATGTCATGCCATGCGGATAATGATGCTCTCGATATATCCTCCTCAGTTCCACGTAATTTGTGGGCGCATATTCTATATTTTTATTTTGTTTCATCTATATATCTTCAATTAGCATTTGCCTCATTGCTTAGCTCATTGGGATTCCATAGCTCAAAATACATTACCACCATTACCAACTTGGGCAAATTTTCTTTCTTTTTTGTTTTTTTTCAAGACGGATTTGAAGTTGACTCTTTGAGCAAGAAATGTAGGCATCTATTATTGTTGATCAACCAAATTCTCAAGTTTGGTTTTTTTGCTTTTTATTTTTAAAAATATTAAATAAACATAAATTTTATTCTTTGAGTACCACCCATTAGATTAAGGATCTTTTATGATATTTTCTTCAAAATCTTTTAGTTATCTATACACTCTTTAGTATACATTCTATGCGCTATTTGCATTTTTTTTCCCAAAGATACGACCATGCACTACTTATGAAAACCGTGAAATTTTTAACAAACGTAAATTTTTTTTTTTTAATTTTAATGGGTCATCATCAGATAACACTTTTCTATCTCTAAATTTCATTTTAACATACATTTCATGGCTCTCAGCCTCTCACTCAAAATCCATAGATTCAACTTTGATACTCTTTATATGGCTCCCATTAATAACTATCTATTCAAAATTATTAGAGCATCCCATCATAGCAAATTCAAGCAAGATTACCACAATCTAGTAAAAAAGAAACGCTTAAAACAAATAAAAATGAAGACGACCCAATTGAATAATTACAAAACCTCTCCCATCCAAACTTCTCTTTTTTTTTTTTCCCACAATTTGATTCATCCCTAGACACAAATAAAACAATAAAAAATTAGTAAAACAACCAAGCATTAAGATAAAGTGATTATGGACACCTTCAAAGGTGAAAAAAATTAAAAAAATAAAAAACTTTTGGATATTTCAAAAGTTTTTTTTAAATATCTATTTTTTTCATTAGAATTAATAAATTTATCATTAGTTTTTAAATAGACCCAGTGAACTAAAAAATGATAGTAATAATTACTCACACTTGAGGCAACACGTCGACCAATTTGCGAGTTGAAAACAAAAAGTCAAAGTTTTAAAAAAATGTGGACTGTCTTTTTATATGTTGACAGTTTTCAATTAAAATATTATATTTTAAAATTAAATAAAATAATAACTCTATTATAATTAAATATCCTAAAAAAAAATTATGGATATGACGCTGAAAACATCCAACTTTTAATTATTTACATTTGGAATATAAAAAGCAAAAACTTTTTAACTTGAACTTGAGAAGACATCACGTGCCAAGAAAATTCAGAGCCCCGTAGTGGTAAGCTTGTGAGGGCTGTAGAGAAGCAAACTCCCATCCTCAAAAAAAGAAACAAAGCAAGAAGCAAGAATATTTTTTTTAATATTTGAATTGATAAAATTAAATTTTAATATTTTACCAATAAATTACACCGATAAGAGCACCAACATGAGGGACGTGGATTTTTTCTTCTCGTGCCTTCCAAGAAAAACAAGGAAAAAAAACCCACCAAAATCCTTTTGGTTATAGAGAAGTGTGCCATTATTGTCTATGGACTTGGCAATAATATATTGTAAATAATATAGAAATTGTGAACAAAACAAAATCAAATCTTTATTGGAATGCGTTTATTCTTCTATGCATGCCCATGGAATTGATGCTTCCACGTTACCTATTATTTTCAGCTATTTCAGTGCCTAAACCATAAAAAAAAAAAAAGGCCAAAAAAAAGAGCCTGCAAAAAGGAAAGAAGTACTCATGGAATGGGCAAAAAGCAAAAGTTAAACGCCCGTGCCTTGCCTCTTCCTCAGCTTTTTGGGACCCAAGATTTACATTTTACATTTCAAATAATACAATAATGAATAAATAAATGAATATTCTGATACATTGACTTGTGTATAATTACTAATACCAAGCTAAAAAAAAAGTTCTTTTAACAAACTATTATTTTGGGTTATAAACATAGGGTATAAGTTTTTGGCTAAAATAATAAAAAAATTTTGAAACTTTATTATTTTACTTAAATAAGTTTGTATATTTTTATTTCATTCAAATAAATTTTTAAATTTTAATTTACATTCAAATAAATCTTAATCTTTAATTTGTATCCAAATAAATATTTAATATTTAATTTGTATTTAAATAAGTTTTTAATATCAATTAAATTTTATTTAAAATAAAAATTTATTTAGGTACAAATTAAAGAATAAAAATTTATTTGAATTCAATAAAAATATAAAAATTTATTTAAAAATAAAATAATTTACAAATTTTTTAATATTTTAATATAATTTTTTTCTATTTTATGAATTTCAATATTTTAAAACTAAATTTTAAAAATTCATATTTTAATGATTAAAGTATTTTAAAGATCTCAAGTTTGTCTTGAAGTTATACTAAATTCGAACATAAGATTTAAGATTTTATGATCTTGAACTTGAAGGGATATTTCAACATTTAAAACTTAAAATTTAAATTTTAAATTCAAGAAAAAACTCACATGACTTGAGATTTCATCTTGAAAATGTTTAGAACTCAAAACACTATAATGAATGAATGAAATGAAATTTATAAAATAAGACAAGATTACTTCCCATTATGTAATCTAATACTATATGTAACATAGACTGAGAGAGTTCCATATAAACATTTTCAGATTTTTATCCAAATAATCCACTCTACTAACTTTTTCAATCCATCTGTATTAAAATGTTTATGATTATAATTAGTTTATAATATGGGTGATAGAACCTTCTTTTGACTGAGGACAAATAGGAGGAACCCAGAGCTTTCATTTTCTTCTTTCTTCTCAAATTAAAAAAAAAAAAATTACTACAAAGAAGTATTGCAGATATTATAGCTGTCAATAATGATTTTCATGCTTTATTCTTCATGTCATTTTCAAAGGAATATTAATAAGGAAGCTCATAATTGAGTTATGGATATATCTGTGACTGTTTCGCAATAAAATCATTAACCACATCATGTCATGCCCATCTTTAATCTTTCGATTCTCTTCCTTTTTTTTAATTTTTATATATGTTTCAAAAAATTAAACCTTTACATGGGTTATGTTTTTTTTTTTTGGGTGCATTTCCCTTTCAGTTGAAGTTATTGAAACAAAGCATAAATTAAAGTAGAGGGGAAAGATTTTAAGTTACATTCCAAATCACATCAATGACAATATTTAATGTTTTTTATTGTACAACAAATCGAGTTACTTGATAATATTGTTAATAAAATATTATATTTTTAATTTTAATAATTTTAAATGTAAAATAAAAAATTCTGGTACTTGATCAGCCTTCACTGGATGGCCCTATAAAGCAATGCTTTTTAAGACATTCACTCCCTGGTAATTTTGGAAAAGGCATTCAAATTCCCAAAATAATATCCAAACCGCAGAAAAAACTTCATCTCTACTCCAAAACCACATGGTAGTAAAGTTGAATTCAAGAGTCCAAATCATGAAAATTGTGTTCCAAATTTATTTCTTGGTAAATTATTATACATACACAAAAGTTAATTTAAAGTTCCTGAAATCAAGGATTCATGTTCAAATTCTCAGAGACTTCAATAGGAATATGTTAGCTAATCAGATTGAGAGATTCTAAATGTTTGGTTTTGAAGCAATGAACCAAACATTAGTTGATCAAGGATCCCACTATCAACAGATTCCAGTCCATGATTAGGGTGAAACGAACAATTTTCTTTTCTTTTTTTTTTTTTTTTTTTTGCATAAAGTGGAATAGCAGTTGGATACTCAACTGTGTTCATCCATCGATTTGTCCCAATTGCCTGGTTGATCTCCCTGTCCAACAAGAAATGCCTTTGTTCTTTTTTTTTTTTTTTAATGAAAATGCTTGAACATATCAAAACAATATCCAATGCAATAGTGCTGGAAAAAAAATTGCATTACTCCACATTTGTATGCCAGGAATCACTAATCAAGCCTACAGGATTGCTTGATTGCAAATTAACTACCACATATTCTACATTATTTTTGCATTGTTGTCCAGCAAGGAATAAAATATTGAAACATTTTAAACCAACTTTAGGGCTTATTCACTAAACAGTGAAAATTTAATTTTGTAAAAGGTTCCATTCTTTCATGCGTTCAAACTAGGAATGGCCGCAGATTGAGTACCGATTAATTTTGAAGCACCTATATCCAAACACAATTATCAAATGTAATACCGAGTAATATCTTATTAAAACCGAAACTTTTTACTTAGTTTAAAATTATAGGGTATGTATATTAATAAAATTCGACCCAGCCCAAATTTAATAATAAAAATGATAACATTAAATCATATATAATATTATATTACAATATATATAAAAATCTGATAAGATTTACTTACACGAATATTTAGGTGAACAACTTATATTATTGACATGTAAGATATTTTTAAATAATTTTATTAAATCAATTATTTAATTTTTAAAAATTTTAAAGTTTCAAAATTTACATTTATCAAAATATATAACATTTATCTTCATTTAAATCTAATAAAATATATGTTCTCATATTCACTCTTACCCAATTCAAATGGTTTTTAAAGATTAAATTCTTAAATCTTAAGAATTATAAAAAATTATATATTGTCTAAATAAATATTCATATAAATTTAAATAAATAAAATTTGTAGTTGAACCACTGTTATTTATCAATTTTTTGACTTTATTTTTTAATAATTTAAAATAAAAAAAATTTTATCTAAATTTAAAATTACACATGTATCTAAATTTAAAATTATATTAACTTCTTTTATCATAATTTAAATGTAAACTTGGATAAATTAAATTTTTAAATTTTATATTTTTTAAATTAAATAATTATTAAATATATATTTATGATTTTTTCTTATAATCAATATTTTCTTTTTTTCGTCATAAAAGTTTACAAGATAAAGTTTTAAAATTAAATATGAAAAAATCTTTCATGATAGATCAAATGTGTAAATATTAATTTTTATACTAAAATAATATATACTTTTAAAAATTTATGTAATTGTGAATAAGAAATTAACTTTCTCATTGATATTTGTATATGATTGTACTTTCATAATTTAAAATTTTGATAATACTTATTTAGATTCTTTCATAATAGTTTATATATAGATAATTTTTTTAATTTTAAACTATAAATTATAAATGATTATGATTATTTTTATTTATCTATATATAATATAAAAATTAATATAAATTAAAAATTTTAATTACAAAAATATATAATAAAAACTCCGTGCATGGCACGGGTAAAAAAAACTAGTTATTTTATATATTAGTATCAAACAATATTTTATATATTTTATTGCTAAAAATTAAATCATTAAATGAAAAAAAAAAAAAAAAAACTGCTATCCATTGTCATCCTTCTATCAAAGCCTATTCAAAGATGGGCCTGGCGTTACAGTAGACTTAGAGATGGTCTCAAGTTTAACGGCCACACAGGCTCCTATATGGAAAGTCCAAAATTGCTTATGAGTTACGACTTGCAATACGAAACTACCATGCCTATTGGGTTTCCGTTTCTATTATTATTATTATTAAAACAAGTTTTTCAATTGCTTTGGGTACCGGCTATTTTGTAAAATAACGAAGTTTTGCTCTCGAAATAATTAAAATTACTTCAAAGTTGAAATTTTCATTTTGCTAGTTTCTATATATGCGGAGTAATAATTTTTTTTTCTGCATAATTAAATTTTTTTTTGATACTTGATATTATTAAAATTTAAATTCTAATCACTAAAACTAATGATTCATCATTATCAACAAATCAAATAATTGTTGTAATTAAAAATTTTATTATATAAGAAAGCGGGTTCCTAACACTTTCAAGTATTTAATTTCCTTCAAAGTTACTTAGAAATTAAGACTGCAAGAAAGAAACACGTACCAGTAGATTTCATTCCATTGGATTTCATTAAAACAACATCTTCATTGTTTTCACGTTTCAGCTGTTTTAATTGGTTTCCATCTTCCTCATTCAAAATTATTCAAAAAGTACACGATCGAGCAAGCTATTTGCACGAGGCAAACATCTCTCCTTGAGTAGTCATTCTATTTTTTGGATCCTATATGAAATAAGACGCATCCACTTGACCAAAAACTGATGTAATTAAATATATATATATATATATATGTATATAGGATTTTTTTTAGGAACATTTCATCATTAATTAATTATTATATCATAATTAATTATAATTTAAAAATATGTAAAATCTATCAAAATATTATATGACATTTAAGCTTATAATTGTTTTATTTTTATATAATTTTTTATTATAATTAAATAATTATAAGGTAGTAAAAAAAATTATAGATGAAAGATTATCCCCTTGGAACAAAAACAACAGTTATAATTTGTCCTTATTGCATGAAAAATGTGATGGGAAATGTTGATGGAAAATCTTGTGTGAGTGGTATAAATCAATCTTAATATCTTATTAGGATTAAAGGTCGATTAAAATGACTGAAGGTGATTTTGTCAACCATCCACCAATGAATAAAGCAGGATACTATTTTACTGTCAGACGAAATAACAGTAATGTATACAAATAAGTATAAATTTAAGATTCCCATTTAAATGTCTTGTATTTCAATTTTAAGATGAGGGTTAGGATTTAATGAAATAGAAAATACAAAAATTATCATCCCTGCCTATGAAGTCTTGGTTTAATTGCTGGGAAGAAGGCTTCGAAATTTTGAAGTCACATTCAAATCTCATAATGTATAAGATTGATCTTATTTTACAAGAGGATATGTTACTATTTGATTTTTGGGGTGATTTCTTTGGTTCAGAACATAGAATTAACCATCATTTTCTCTTGATAAAAACTTCGAAGTAACAAAAGAAAATCTTTTTGAGCAACTTATCCCGATTTAACATAAACAAATATAAATGCCAAAAGGTTGATTGATCTAAATCCAGAGGTAAGGGCCCCCACACAAATCCAAAGAAAGCTAAAACTTGAAAAGCCCATGGGAACAAGTGGTTTTCATGGCACATATGATTTTGATGGGCCTCTATGCAAGTATATTCCAAATTCTGCGAATCTAGTGATGTTCATGGTTTGCAGCTGGATGAAGACAAGGGGAGCTAGAGATGTAGTGCTTGGGGCTTAGGTCCCCACACAAATGGCACCAACAACACAATTTTGTCACTTTCATGAGCGAATAGTGTGTTCTTGGCAATTGTCATGCTGCTAAAGCAAGTGGGGCAGCCAAATTTCACTTCATAACTCTCATATTAAAAACTTTTTCAGCCTCTGTAATTAATCAATTGGTTTCTTTTTTTTTAATTCTTTTTTTGGTTGCATGCATGCCCTTCACTACTGTTTCTTTTTTTTTTTTTTAAATTTTTTATCAATAATAAGGCTACACCATAAAGATAATTCTTTTCCCTTTCTGTAATTTTGCTTCTGTGTTCATCTTTCCATATTGATTCACCATTTGTTTTCGTACATATGAATGAATGATAACAAAAAAATGAGAAGCAAATCTTCTTCTAGCAAAGGCAAAATCTGGAGAGGTTCGACAGGATGAACCTAAAGGACCCTTTTTCTGTTTTTTTTCACCCACCACTATTCTATGGAAACTATCGACAAAATTTATCGGCTTCAAGAACTTGAGAGAAATCTACTCTTCTTTTAACAGGTGAACAGTCTCTCTTGGCTTTACAGTCCTGCTCGACCGGGGACCTGAATAAATGCTTCGACCATGATTGATGTTCACAAAGAATGCCCCCCCAGATATTGAACATCAGTAATTGGCATTAAAATGTGCACACCTCGATCGACTATGATTGATGTTAACAAGGAAGCTCATGACGATTCTTGTCGATATTCCAACCACCTGTTGCAATCAGGTCCTCAAAAAAGAGAGCATGCCATCTATAGGAGGTTTTTGAGCATCAAGTTAAACCATTTTATGAAAAAGTTTTTGCCTGCTACTTCTCTTAACTAAAAGCATTTAATTACTGATCTTGCCAAAACCTTAAATCAACCTGTTTATTACTCTTCTTTCTCCTTCTCTTTTTTCGGTCATGCGGTCAAGTGTTTCTCTAGATTTTGCCAAATCTGACGTATTCATGATTTGGCAACCTCCCATTATATTTGCTATGAGCAAGCGAGCCAGAGACTCGTCCAAGAGATTGGTAAACAATAGGTAGATTCTATCTATTTCGTATAATTTCACTCAAATTTATTAATTTGAAAAATGAATACTTCACCTCAAAATTTTCAATTAATAGAACAAAGAGGTTCTTTTCTTAGTTATCTCTTAATTATTCTATCAATAATCTTATTAAAATATCATTTTGTCCTTAAAATTTAATATCCTTAAATACTTAGAGTACTAATTTATAATAATAAATTATTTTTTATTTTTCATAAAAAATATAAAAAATATTAATAATATATAAAAAGGATTTTTTAGATGCAGTATATAAAAATAAAATTTACAATTATAAAATACTAATATGTAAATATATACAATAAAATGAATATATTAAACATGTAACAATTTTTTCATATGAAAAAATTTCAAAGAAAATGAACATGTAGCATATAATAAGAAAAAGGTTTAGTTGGTAAAAAAAGAAGAAGAAAAGGTTTGGTTAAAATTGTTATTTAATATATTCATTTTGTAATACATATATGTACATATTGACATATTTATAATTGTAAGTTTTTTATATGTTACATTTAAAATTTTTTATATTATTAATACATTTTATATTTTTAAGAAAAAATAAAAATAAATTACTATTATAAAATATTATTTTATGTGAGTATTTAAAGATATTAATTATTTAGAAATAAAATGAGGCTCTTAATAAAATAATTAAGAGATAACTAACAAAAATATCTTCTTATCTTATTAAAAGGATATTCGCTATTATTTGTTGTACAACAAAGTACTTTTCTTCCAAAAGAAATCTGAATTACCAAACCAAAAATTGATAAACTATATAATTAATATGAAATAGTAATATATAATGAAATATTAAAATCTGGAATTTAACTCTTAGTTCATTTAATTATCTTTGTAAATTGATATTTAATAAATTTACGATCTAAATCTTAATATTTATAATTTTTTATATTTTCAAAATATGATTTTTTTTATAAAAAAATAATATATTGTTATAGTGGATGCTGAGTCGTTGCCCAAGAAGATGGCAAGAAGGATAATAGTATGGACAAAATAAAAATAGAATATAAAGATTTTACCTATCTTATTATTAAAATAAATAGCTTTATATAAATTTCTACTCTAAAGAGTTGGGATTCTCGGGCACCTCACTGCCCATTTGACTGAATTAAATAGGGAGGACAATGATTTCCATTAACAATCACATAAAATATCTTATAGAGTAATGGTAGGTGATTTTTTATTCATATAAATCCAAATTCTCACTAAAATAAATGAGGGGGGCAAAGACCACTTGCCCTTCTCGTTGGATTATGCATGGGGATATGCTCAGCTTATCGTGATTCCATGTTTTGTTTGTTTCTCTTTTGTTTCCTTCCTATGGCACAAGGTGTCTCGAAGTGGTCCAGGCCAACCCTATCGTAAAATGTTGCAGATCTAAGGAGAGGTCAAGCAAATTCATCGAATTCAAATGTTAGATGGGCAATGCATGACTATGTTATACTTCCATCAATTGTTGGTTACAATTAATATTTATTATTCCTTGAAATTTTGACGGATATCAAATTTTTAATGTTTGTTTTTTACATATGGCGCTGAGATTTTTTTTATATGTAAATTCAATTATTTATACAGCCTAATAACTAAGATTTAGGTACTATTTTTTTTTAGAAGACCGGTTAAAACCACTATCAATATATACTAAAATTTTGTACCGTGCTCTGCGCCGTTAATAGTGTTAAAATTTATAAAATTTTAATAATTATATAATTTATATTATATCATCAATATCATATTTATTTTTATTTTTTAATATTATACTTGAATTTTAAATATAAACATGTAAATCTCAATAATAAAGATGGATTAAATTGTTTCTTTTATCATAACAAGTTGAATACAAATGCTAGTTTTATTGTTCTTTTAGTTATTTGATGTATGAAATAGATATTATTTGTATCACATATTTATTCTATTTAAATTTTATTTTTCTTAATAAAGCGATGTGTTTTATTAATCTAAAAAGAGAAAAATATTTTGTTATTATTTCAAATTGTACAAATTATATATTAACAAATATAAATGCAAAATTAAGTATAGAGAATGTTAGCAAAAATTTCATATGTCCATATGCTATCCCGTTAATCTTAGTAATAAGATGCATTATGAATTCTTATACTTTATAATTGTACTAAAACTTATATTTTTTAAGAGACTCACTTTTGAGAAGTTAAATATAAAAAAAATTCACCAATGCCAATCATATTATATTTGAATTCATTATAAAAATATTATTATGATTAAAATTTTTTTAAAATGATTTATGTTAGTTACATTTAAATTGTTTTACTCTATTAAAATTTAATCTAAATATTTTTAGTGAAACTTTTAATCAAATTACGTCTTCTATATTTTTAGTAAAGCTTTTAATCAAATTACGTCTTCTATATAAAAACAAAAATACACAGACATAAAGAGAATAACATGTTCTTAAATTTTAGTATAATTGCATCTTAATATTTATTGAAAAGAAAAATTTACTACACCTTAAATAAAAATGAATCTTGTGAATCATATTGATATTTTTGCAATTCTATTGCCAAAAAAGACATATTACCAAAAAATTAATTAAAAAACTTAGATAAAATAATTTTATTTTTAATTAAAAAAGTAAAAGACTTATCTTTATCAAATTTAATAAAAAGTATTAAAGTGAAAAACTAAATAGTACAAAGAGCATTTATCATTATTTGTAAATATAAGAATCAAATAAAAATTGTTCAATTTGATTATCCAATTGAAAAAAAATAAAAGTAAAACAATATAATTCTTCTAATAATTTCATCAATTATTAGAGGATAAAATTAGAATATATAAAAATTTTAATTAAAATTTTGTTACCATATATTCGGATTTCTTTAACATTTTGACCTTGTATAAAAATTCAAATGAGTTTGTTCCACAAATGAATTTTTAAAATTTTGAAAGATAAATGAATAACTTATACTTTTGAAAATACCTTTTAAATTAATGAATTTGTCAATAAATATGTTTGTTAATTATCATAAAATTAATTATAGAATATATATAAAAAATAAAATTTAATAGTTAAGGATGATAATTGGATTTTTAGGCTTAATTTTTTTACCTTTTCATTTTTTTTTTCAGGTTTAAAAATAACATTGAGTTAATAGAACTTGTATTCCTTAAACTTTGACCTAAATTTTATTTTGATATCTAAACTTTAAAAAGTTCTAATCGAATCCTTCATTATCCAAAGTTATCATATTTTGGTTCTTCCATTTATAGAACCATCTAAATTAACAGCAAATGCTAGTTGATATCACGTGATGACATCAACTAATATCTCATATGACAAATGAGGGATCAAAATATAATTCTCTCAAAATTTAGAGACTAAAGACGAAACTATCTTAAAAAATTTATAAATTATATATATTTTATAAAATATTAAATTTAAAATTTAAAATTATATTTTTATATTTTTTGTTGTAATATAATTTATTAGTTATATTTTTTGTTTAGTGGAAAATAGTTTTTTAAAAATTAAAACTAAGTTAAAAATTCAAATTCTTTTTTTTTTAAATTCAATATCATTTTAAAAACAAAAAATTATTTTCTATTAAAAATATTATCTTACTCATAAATCATAATAAAAATATTATTTTCTATCCATAAAATATATATTAAAATATTATATATATTTTATTTTCTTTTTTCAAATGTATTTTATAAAAAATAAATAAAGGAAAAGACAAAAATAATTCAAATAAATTGATTTTTATATATTTCAAATATATTTTATATATTATAATTTAAAAATATTTCTTAATTTTTATTATGATATGATTTATCAATAAAATAATATTTTTTAATAGAAAATAAATTTTTTAAAAAATTTATTAGCTTTTTAGGTGAGATGGTGATTTAAAAGGGGGATAAATTGGATCTCTCCAAATTCTTTCCAAACAATGATTTCAAAATAATTGAATGAGAAATTCATTCAATAAGCACTTTTGATGAAAATGTAATGCAAACAATAACAATTTATGAACAAATAATCAAATATAAACAACAATAAATGTAAGGAGATAAGGATAGAAAAATCAAGCACAAGGATTTATAGAGGTTCGATCCTTCTCCACAAGGCACCTATGTCTTCTTTTATTAGTTGTCCACACCAAGACTTCAATCCACTATTCTTGAATTGAAATTACAACCCTATATTTTTCTCTTTAAAACTTAAGATAGAAACCGTACACTCTCTACTTTCTAAGCTAAGTAGTAACCTCTCAATCTTATAAATTCAAGAAGATATCTCACCTCTTGATTACAAAGTTACTTAATAAAAATACAAACATAAAAAACTTATTAAAGGCCAAGTGTTTGCTTAATGAAGTATAAAAAAATTTGATGAATGGAGAACACAATATTGCTTGGATATAACAAATATAAAAAATATGGATTTTAAGCTCTAACAACTTTTGATTCTATGAAAAAATAAAAATATAACTTGTTGGCTCTTGCTTTCTTGCTTCATCAATCTTTTTGGTGTGTTGGAGTGGCCAATATATAGAGAAATTAAAGAACTAGCTGTTGGGAAAGCTTGAAAAAAAGAAATGCCTGTTGAAAGCATGAAAAAGTAGCCATTAGAGTGATTTTGCCTAGACTCGATTGATCTTTTCCATGAGGAGATCGATTGGTTCATGTTTAGGTGCCATTTACGCCTTTGAAAATCATGACTCGATCGATCTCTTCCATAAGAGGATTGATTGGTTCACGTTTTGGAAGCAATTACACCTTTGAAAATGCCTACCCGATCGATCCATTCCTTGAAGGGATCGATTGGTTCAAGGGGGTGATCGATCCCCTACATAGGGTGATCAATCCCTTCGTCAACCAGGAGCACCAGCCTACATTCTGTAAGAAAAATCAATCGATCCCTTCCCTGAGGGGATCGATCCTATCCATCTAGGTAAGTATATTCTGTTTTACACTCTACTCACTAATTTAATCATATCTTAAGTTATACAAATCCAAATCACAAATTCTTTGAAGATTTAGAAACTAAACTTAAAGGGCTTTCTATCTATATAAAATTCATCACCTAATTCATTGTGTACAAATTATAGTAAATTTTTAAATCTACCATTTGTGCAGTTTTTAGACAACTACAAAGTGTCTAGTAAAAATTCAAAATCTTTTCTTAGAAAATTTGGATTTTTATTTTGTTTGATCCATTAGAAAGTAGACTCAAGAGCTTTCCAACCATATAAAATTCAAGTATTAAAGCTTTGTGAAGTAATATAGAAAAATAAAACAAGTTCAATGTTAGAAAACTTTATTATTGTAAAACAACTTTCTTAAATTAATTTATTTCTCAAAACCAATATTATCAAAATTGTATTAAGTCCAAGATGAATAAGTTCACATTAAAAACAACAATTGGACTTTCATTTAAGCTCAAATAAAAAATGTTTAAAGATACTTTTAATTTGAGAAATAAGAAAACATAAAGAAAAGTCTGTTTAGACATTGAAAATCATATTATTTATTTAGTACCAAAATATAAAATTTAAGAATATATATTAAATAATAAGTCTATTGTATTAATGGTTTATGGGTTTAGTGCATGCTTGATACTAATAATATCAAGAGTATTTTGAATGCATGTAATCAAGTGTAATATGTATAATAAAGTTCACATACATGTATTCAAGCACAAAAGCATAAGTGTATCTAGTTTTAGCAATTTTATTCAATAACTTTCATAGTAAAGATTATTTACATGCATAAATGATAATAGTAATATTTCATAAGCTATTCTATCCAAACAAGAACCCAAAGTTCATATGAATTTAATAAAGCATAAATACTAATGAGTAATAAGATTCAATTATCATCATGTCATAACAAAGATTATTCAAGCATTTTTCAAACATGATGAACACATAAGCTATAGCAAAGAAATAATAAAAGTATAATTATTTAAATATATCCTATTTATTTCAATGCATAGAAATGAATTTAATCTAAATATATGCAAGTATTCAGTCATATATTTCAATCAAAATAATACAAGCATATACAAAATACATAAGCAATATACCTAATTCAATATATATATATATATATATGCAAGCATTTAGGCACAATTTGGTACATGCTATCTCAATGGATTCAATCAATGAACATGTATATAAAATTTCAAAATTGTAAGTTCATAATCCATGAGTCAAGGCAATTGAAAGATAAAAAAATAAATATATTCAACTCATATTCATGACCAAAGAATTCATGCATTGACTAACTATTCATGCATTAAAACTATCAATCTCATCAAAGCAATTAAAAATTAGGCATGAATATCAATGAAGGTGAGTTAATCAATCCAAGCTGTCAAGAATATTAAAGCAATATCTACCAAGTGGCTTGGTGATTAATTTGTGCAAAGTGTTGACAATTTCAAACACAATATCTCATTTTTACACATATAAAAGCAAGCATTTATCAAATCATGCATTAAACATTATAAATCATAGGTACATAGCATAGATTTAATACAATTACCTCCATCTTTATTAAGCTATGTTGTTGTGCTCATTGTAATTAAGTAAGGCTTTGAATCTTCTATTTCACATCATTTAAACTAGTCTTTAATGTACTTGGTTTGATTGATGAAGATGACTTGTTTTGCTTGTTTCACTTTAAAATCTCAAAAATGTTAATTCATTCATGCTCATTTCAAGTTCTTTTAGCATAGACTTAAAAAATTTTCTTAACAAAGATTTTCATTAAAAGCATCAAGAAAATTAATTAATAAAAATTATACTAACTGTTAAAAAATAATTTCATATTATAAGTTATTATAGGCAAAATAAAATTTATTCACTAAGCACAAGTTGCTAATTACAGAGGGGATATATACTTAAACTAGAGACTATATATCATTTTAAACATCAAATAGTACAAGAATGGCACTAAGGTAAAAGTTCTCATACAATGTGCAAAAATAAAACCTTTTAGATCATTCATGAACACAAAATGAACATATTCAATACTCATGCATATTTAAGAAATCACCAAAGAGTGTCAAAATAAATTTTAGGCCATATGAAAACTAAAAACTCAAGGAAGACATATTTATCATCAAAAACATATTCAAGAAAATTTTAGCACAAATGCATAAATATGTCTACACAAATTGTAGGTCATAATCAATAATGACTTAAGCTAAAAATAAGCATCATAAGAAAATCATTTACTTAAGTCATATTGCAACCATGTCAAGTCAAGAAAAATCATATTTATCATATATGCACATACTTGACAAGAACAATAGATGAACTAACAACACATATCATTAAATACAATTAGTTCATCAATACTTAATCCCAAACCAAAAGATAAGTCAATTATACATAAGTTTCAAAATATTTCACAAAATTAATGAATCAATTTAGCATAAAAGCAAGTATATTTAAAAATATTTTAAAAATTAAAAGATAAAAAATTTAAGATTTTTTAAATCATAAGCATTAAGATCAAGTTGAATTAATGATCATATAAACATATACCTTAACCAAGACTAGAGATTAACCAAGAATCAATATATTTCATTTAAGCACATAAAGTTCATAAATTCATCAATTACAAATCAAGAGTTAGGAGAGTTGAGAATAAAACAATTAAGTTTTAAAAAATATTTCATACTATCCAAGAATTAAGAACAAATTAAGTAATTTTAATCAACATGATCATATAATCATTTTCAACAAAAACAAATCATATGTATAAAAAATCACAAAATCATTTCCATCATGCCAAAATTATTTGAACAAATATATTTATGCAAAATATCATAAGATAAATCATTCAAAGCTTAATATTTTCAATATTTTTATTTTTAATATTTTGAAGCTCATTTTTGCTTGAAAAATGCCTTAATAAATCTCATAATTAGTCAATCTCATTTTTAACCAACTTGAACCATTTTAACAAATTTCAAATGACAAAACAAAGTTGTTTAAGTTATCATTTGACATTAGAAACAAGAAAATAAAAAAATCAACTCTTAATATCATATTTTCTAGAAAAAGGCTATTAAAATGGGCAAATATGTTTAACATATTTAAGTTCTTCAAACCATTTAAACAAGTTTTATATCACATTTTGAAAAAATTTAAATGGTTTTTATGCTCATAAATGTTCAAAAACAAGATTTGATATTTTAAGCTCCAAAACCCTTTGAAACTTGCATGTAGCACTTATGAAAAATTTAAACCATTGCAAGTTATCATATTTCTTTGTTTGAGCGAGTTTAAAACATTGAATACAAGATATTCAAATTCATTTCCATTTAAAAACTTACTAAAACAATATTTCATATTTTAAAGCTTGACTCTAGCAAAAATCATTTTCAAAGCAAAACATAAAATTTTAAAATCAAGCTTTGAGTGCTCCCTCTAAGTTTGTGCATAAATATAAAAATAATTTAGTACACAATTAATTACATCAAACACCAATAACAATTTCACAAAGCATGCATGATATCATCAATATCCAACATTCATATACACACTCATGCATTGACACAAGTTCTCAAGAATGTTAATAATATCAAAATATCAAGATCATTTATACAATCTCAATATCAAGATAATTCACATGTAATCTCACAAATTCACTAGAGCATTCATGAATCTCCTAAAAATATATCTCAAGCATATAAGTATTAAACATAATATCAACAAGCATATGAAATATATTAAAATCATACATAAAAAAAATACATACTCAATTCAAGCTTACATATATCAAATAAAATTGATAGATTCAAGATATATTAACAAAGCATATACCAATATCCATTAAGCACTCAACATTCAACAAGAAGAGGCAACCAATATCATATTCACTTAAAATAAAAAAGTTTAGAGGTTACCTATCTCTATTGTGTATATAGAGTATTCAATCTTTAATCTCACATTGTAGCTCTTTACTCTAGCACACCTACAAGAGATAATCTCATTTGATTTTTGGTACCCAAATTACTTTGGGTCTTTGAAAGTTAGTCACCAAGTCTCTTGTTCCTTTAGGAACTCATACTTATCTAATTCTAAATGAGACTTTTTTTTTAATAGGATAAGTATGTATAGTATGACCATGAAAATTACAAAAATTACATTTAATTATTTTAGCACTTAAACTCTTATCTAAAAACTCTTGTTTTTCATTCATCAAAACATTAAATTTCTTTTTCAAATCAAAATTTTCTTTTTCTAAAATTTCATACCTATTTTGAGAAGTTTGTAAATCTATTTTCACCATTTTATTTTCTTTTTCTAAAACAATTCTTGCATTCATCAAAAACTTATTCTCTACATTTAACTTTAAAATCATTTTGTTATATATTTCATTCTCATTGACTTAAATTTCATAACTAACTCATCAAAGGCATCTTTGCAATTTATCAAAAATATATAAATTTGAATCAATTGAGTTAGAGATTACTTTAGGCTCTTCAAGAGCCATGAGACATGATGCATTTTGGTTGAAAATTTATCTTTCATGTAGCTTATCCAACTTTCTCTATATATCATTTAAAGCGAAGCAATTTAAGACTAAATTAAAGTTATGAGAGTCAAGAGCTCTATAGAGAAAGCACTTTGCCTTGGCATCATTCATCACTTGCATCATATAGTTTGCATCATTTGAAGGAATTTCAAGTACTTTTTCTATCATATTCTAAATTTTAAAATCTTGGGCTATTATGAACATTTTCATCTTTTTTTTTCATTCATAAATTTTAAATTTATCAAACATAAGAGCTTTGAGGACTTTTTCACCATCTTGAAACCTGAATTGAACTATAAGATCTTTACTCAAAGTAGTTAAACCTATAAAAAAAGATAAAAACTCTAATATCAATTGTTACCAATCTAACAGTCTTCCATCTAGTGACACTTGAGGGATTTAAACCTGTAACCTTGCTTTAATACTAGTTTTCAGGATCTAATGCTTACCATTACACCAAAAGTTATAACTGATAGTGAAAGCACAACTTTATTTTCTTATTCTTTTTGGTAACACAGAAACCTATAATAAGTGATAAGTGAAAATAAGGGTTTCGTAAAGCCTTCTTGGGATACCTCACCCATTGGACCTTAGTAAATTAGGTTATCATACACTGAAATTCAATCCAGAATGAGATACCTTACCTAGATAAACTGACATACCGAGTCCTTAAAAACGATTGCAGGGCCATATAATCCAACAAAATTAAAATTAAGTTAAAATTTTAAAAATAATTTTGTTAAAATTACATATAATTTTAAAAAATTCAGTAAAAATTTTTATATCGATTTAATAAATTAAATAAAAACTTTGTATCATGTTAAAATATTATATAAAAATTTTTAGATAATTTTAAAAAATATAAAAACTTTATATTCATATAAAATAAAAAATATAATTTAAAGCATTTTTTTATTTTTTTATCAAACGTATTTTATAAAATATATTTAAAAAGAAAAAAATATTTAATATTTTAAAAAATAAATTTTTTGGATAGAAAATAATTTGTTTTATTATGACTTATGAGTAAAATAATATTTTTAATAATATTTTTAATTTTTAAAATGTATTAAATTTTTTAAAAAATTTGAAAATTTTAACTTAATTTTAAATTTTGAATATCTATTTTCTATTTAAAACAAAATTTTATCTAATAAGTTATATTATAATAAAAAATATGCAAATATAATTTTAAATTTAATATTTTTATATGCCATATATGAAATTTATAAAATTTTGAGATAGTTTTGTCTTTGGTCCCTAAACTTTGAGAGAATTCTATTTTGGTATCTTATTTGCCACGTGAGATGTTAGCTAACATCATCACGTAGTACTAGCTGGCATTTGCATTCAATTTAGATAGTTTTATAAATGAAAAGATGAGACTAGGACAATTTTGAGTAATTAGGATCTGATTAGAACTTTTTAAAATTTAAGGATTAAAATAAAATTTTGATCAAAATTTAGGGACTACAAATGCTATTAACTCAATAACATTTACATATTAATTGTCATTTTAGCTTTCCTTACCTTTTTCGTTTTCTTTGATTTTAAAAATAATATTTATCTATTAACTATGATAATTAATTATGTATTTTTTATTTTCTTTGTCTTTTCAATTTCTTTAGTTTTAAAAATAATATTTATCTATTAATTGTAATCAATTGATTGTGCCTTTTGGGTTTTTTTACCTTTTTTTTTACAATATTGAAGATAATATTTTATTTATTTAAATTTGGATTAACTGTGATCAATGATTGTATTTCTTGGACTTTATTTGCCTTTGATTTTTTCGATTTTAATAAAAATAATATGTATTTATTAATTGTGATAATTGATTGTGCTTTTTATTTTTTTGATTTTCACCATTTTAAAGCGATATATATATGAAATTGATTGTGTATTACTTTCTTTTCTTTTTGGGATTTACCTTTACATTTTCTTATAAAATAATATTTATTTATTAATTTTGATAATTTATTGTTCATTTATTGGTTTTTTTATCTTTTCATTTTCTTCATCTTTAAAAAGAATATTTATCTATTAATTATGATAACTGATTATGTCTTTGAGTTTTTTTGTCTTTTAGTTTTTTCTAATTTTAAAAATAAAAATAATGTTTGTTTATTAATTAAGATAATTAATTATGTTTTTTGGTTTTTCTTACCTTTTGATTTTTCATTATTTTAAAGAGATATATATTATATAATGTGCATTGCTTTCATTGCCCTTTTGCTTTCAACAAACTTAAAAAAATATAAGCATGTATGTATATGAGTTTTTAAACTCTTTATGTATTTAATGAGATTTTTATATACTTTGCATTAATATGTATTTAACAAATTTCATAACACAAATAAAAATATGTATAAATTTGCTAATAGATAGAGAGATATATTCAGAACAATAGTCATATAAATATAAATTTAGTTATAATAATTTATTTAATATATAGTATTTAAAATTTTGTAAAGATATATTTAATTTTTAATTTTAAATAATATAGTAAAAATGTTGCAAAACATGGGTAAAAAACCAACTTGAGTAATGAAAAATATCTATAACATTAGAATATCATTAAAAGTATTCTTCTAAATGATATATATTTTTATTTGTTATAAACTAAATTTGTTTTAAAAAATTCTAGTGGATGTTGAAAATTACCAATATTGCAATTTAACTCGAAAATTGATTAATTTCTAAAAAAAAAGGTACTAACAAATTTAATAGAAAAGTATAAAAGATTTTAATAAATTAACTATACTTAAATAATGTGAAAAAAGTAAGAAATTCATTATTCATTATTGATATTAGATTTATTTATCTTTCAAAAAAAAAATCCCTTTAATGAAGGTATCAATCTCGTAAGAAAGAAAAGATTCGCCCCTACAAGGCAAGAGGGTTTCTTAGAGTAGTTTTCACTTAATGTTTTATTTTACTCTAAATAAAATTATCATATTTAAATGATGAAATTTGTGAATTTGACATTAAATCTCTGGTATTCATTTGACCTCAAATTTATTTAATAAGGAAATTTTCAACATTTCATTTTAGCTATACTTGTGCCTTCTATAAATGAAAACTTGTATGAAAATTTTCCATTCAAACGGGAGTTTTAAGTCATGAATGTGGAGGAAAAATTGTAAAAAAAACAATTATCTTTTTGCTAATTAATAAAAACATAAATTATTTATAAATGTAAAACCTTATACTTTATCTTAAGCCCACTAATCAATGCCACGATTAAAAATAGCTATTATCATTAACAAATTCAAAACATTCTTTTAATAGAAATTAAATTGAGAAAGAAATACAAAAAAGTAATAAATTTAGTCTTAGTTTCCATTGTAGGTTTTATAAATTAGCATTAAACCCAAAAAATTGATCTAACTTCATATATATATATATATATTTATAATATTAATATTTTTATATGTCTCTTCTTTATATTTTTAAAATAGAAATTCAAATAAAAATTATATTATTATAAGTTATTACTCTAGTTCATATTTTTAACTATGAGTGTGAATGAAAAATAAAAGAACTATTTAATATGTTGTTTTGGGAAGAATTAATTTACAAATAAAATATGAAAATAAATAAATAAATTTAATTAACTATAAAATTTCTGAAATTAACATTAAACCTTTAGAATCCAATTGAGTTTATATATATATATATATAAATATATATAATATAATATAAATACTATATAAGTACTATCCCCCTTCTTTTTTGCTTATAAAAATTTTTACTATATAAATCACCACTTAACCCGTATTTTAATTAAAAAATAAGTGCATAAGAAGAGAACTATAAATATTTATTAACCAAGTTAAAATATTGTTCTATAAATAATAAATTGCAAAGAATATAAAAAGATAAATAAATTTATTACGATTTTTATAGGATTTATCAATGTTATATTAAACTCCTAACTTCCATTCAAATTCGTAAGTTGTATGAACATTTTTAAAATAGTTTTTTTGTGTATTTGATCTTTTTAGATAAAAAATTGTATAAAATTTCTATTATTAAATCTTCCATTAAAGTCTATCTTTTAAGCAATTATTGTAAAAAAAAAAAGCAATATATCCATTTTCATTAATCAAGTTAAGTTATTATTTTGATAAAAATAATATATTTAAAAATAGTATAGTAAATAAATTTAATTGTAAGATTTATAAACCGTATATGTATTAAATATTAACATTTTCACTTTTCCTTCATATATGATTATGCTTTTGGAAAGCAAAAATCTAAAAAAAAATTTTATTATTATAACTATGTCATTACCACATAATACTTGCCTTTAATTAAGGAGTAGAGTGAAATGAAGTTAAAAATAACCATAAATATTTTGATGTAATTTTTTTTGTCTAACAAATCCCATCCATTTGATTTCACTCAACTACTCGAGACCTTTAAAATAAAAGTACTAAAATCTAATTATTAATTAGCAAAAAAATTTTAATTTTTAAAATATTCTTGGAGACTTCAGTTGAATTTTTTATTTTACTTGAAAATTGTTGATTTATTATTATTATTATTATTATTATTATTGTTATTATTATTATTATTATTATTAAATCATGCAATCATGTTGATGGCAAAAAATATTTAACTTTTTTATTAGTAATAATCTAATATAAAAAATTCTCAAGAAGTAGATAAAAAATTTGAAAGTATCATGGACTTTTAAATGTTTATAATCTCAAATTACAAAGAAGGCTTTTTTTTTTTTTTTGGATCTCTTGAAATTATAGCATGATAAATAATCAAATAAATAAAAAAAGATTTTATGTACTCACCTCAAATAAAATAAATAAAATCTTTTTAATCCTTTTCATGATTTCATTCATAAAATGACTAGATTATTGATAGAGTTTTCAAGAAGACAAAAAAAAGATCAATAAAATAGAAATTATAACTTTAAATTTAAGATTAAAGAGTTAAAATATTAAATATATTGAAAATAAGTATTCGTAAACTACATAAATTTATACCATAAATGTAATTGCAAGAATAATTACTACACATTTCATTTTTTAAATACTAGAAATTTAAAGAAAATTTTATTTATTTTGAAATGCATTTATTTTGCAAAATTGATTAATTTTATAAGTATGATGTATATGATATATTATAAAATTATAAAATTATATGATTATTTTAGTCATATTATAATTAGTTTAATTAGTTTTATCATTATAAACCTTTATATCTATCATTTTAATTAATTTAAGAAATTTAAAAAGAAAGAAAAGAATGACTTACCGAAAAGGTGAATAATGTTTTTTATTAAGGAAAAAACTACATTGGTTTTGAGTTTTTGAAAAGTCTGCTACTTTAACTTAAAAAATAAAATTATAATCACGAAGATGAACCATCAAAAATCAAAAGAAATTTTCTAAAGAAAACATAAAATTGTTTACAATACAAATGAATGTGACAACATAAAATATTTATATTTTATAGTTTAATTATCACATGAAAAGTGTGAAAAGAAAGAAATGAAGAAAGAAGATCAATAAAATAAATTAAGAGAAAAAAAATCAGATAACAAAATGAATCAAAATCTTATTGAAACATTAAAGTTTGAGTATCAATTTCCATTATCAATGAGCTTATATATTACCAAAAATTTAAAATTCCTGTAAAAAATCAAACATAGTAAAGAAAATGGAAAACGAAGCAAATTTTATATTAACTTGATTTCATAAAAATAAGATGTAAATAAAATATTAATACCTACTTACAAAACAAAATAATTTATTTAATCAAAAGTTTATTATGTTTTATGTAATAAAATTAGGATAAACAAACATGAAATGCAACAAATATTATAGATCATGATTAAAAAATTTATAAAATTATAAATATCAAAATGAAAACACAACAAAAAAATTTGATGATTAGTAATATGATAAATAAGAATTGGAAGAAGAAAATGTAATAGAGACATAAAAGACATTCATATAACCTTTTACTCTTAAACAAGATGAAAAATCATAAATCACATGAAAATCGAAAATAAAAAATATAAATGTTACAAAATCAAAAGTTTAAATAAGTTTTAACAAATAACAGTTCTAAAGAAAATAAAAAAAAATCAATAATCAGTAATCCAAATGAATGTTAGACAATCAAAAATTTATTGTGCTTTATATGATAAAATTAGAATATATATAAATTTAAATTTTATGTAAAAAAATGTTTGACATTTATTGTAAAATATGTAAATTTTATATATACTAGGGGAAAAGCCTACGCGATGCCAGGAGCTTGATTAAAATTGTCAAAATGATAAGATTTATAGCATGGTCATGGAGAAAATATTCTTTAAGTTATGAACATAAGATACAAGTTAAAGTTAAAGTTTACAATATAATAATGAAAAAAATTATTCTTAAACAAGATAAATAACGACTTCAAAAGTGTTGGTTTTGAGCATGTCAAAGAGACAATAATCACCGATCTTTAAGTAATTATCAGTGATGAATTTATTCTACCCTTTTGTGAATGGTTGTTTCAGGCATTGTAATGGATAGTCCATGATTTGTTTTTTTCAAAAATCAAGAAGGTGATTAAAGTATATTGATATGTGAAATACTTGTGGAAAGAACATGAAATATTCTATATATGTAGCATGATAAAAAATTGTTAGTATATATTTTAAATACATGGTTCATTCAGTTTAATTCATGAGTGAAATTTTATAGTAATTCATGATAGTAGTTTATATGTAATTCTTTACCAATGTGAGATTTATTCTGACATTTGTGTTAGTCATAAAGTAGTGAAACATAGGATTATCACAGTAAGCATCATCTTTATTTTCTACATGATAATCATAATTAAAAGTTATTAATTTTTTTTAATTTTCTTTAACTAAAACAGTAGAAAAAACGTTAAGTGTAATTTTAATGCATAAGAAATAAATATAATGAATGTCAATTAAACATTTTACCTTCTGTTTTTTGCACGTCACTTGATGCCTTAATAGCAGTTATTCAATATGTAGAAAAGCTTTGAAATTCATGTTATTGTTGTATATGAAAGTTAAAATCTTTTCTTTTTTGAAATTATGTACTTCAACAAATTCTTTCCACCCATTTTGCAAGCATAGTCGACTATTAGTTTTTCCCAATTCCATTTTGAATGAATTTAGGAGAAAATTGTTAATTTGCATAAGTATTGGAGTTAGAATAGCTGACATGTACTTTTGACTAAAACTTTTTAGAAGTTCCTAAGATAATAAAGTATAGTGAAGATAGCTGGTTTGTGGTTGTATTAAAAATGAATTCATTAGAATAGAGTAATAATAGATAAAACGATATTGAATCAAATTATTAAAACTATTTAGAATGATAAATGGTATTTAAAAAGTAAAGTTTAATAAAGTAAACTTGTATTTGGGCTTTTTGTTTTTTGCTAAAACTTTTTGGATTGGTTTATAATTGTGTTAAAAATTAACTATATTTTAATATTTAATAATATAGATTTTATAATGACGAAGTTTTCATGGTCAAGATTTAATGAGTTGACTATAATAGAGTAACAATAGATAAAATGATATTGAATCAAATTATTAAAACTATTTAGAATAATATTTTAGAATGATACTTTAAGTTTAATTAATTTTCTATGTTGGCTAATATTAGTTGGTTTTCATTCTAGTTATGTGAAGTTCAGTTGGTATTTGGTATCTAATTTCTATTTTATTCATTGAAATTATAGTTTCTAAATAAGTAAAACTATTTAGAATGATTTGGTATTAGCAGTGTTTATGAGATATATTTCATCTTAGCAGTTAATTTTTTTCTCCTCATTCTAATTATCTACCAACTTGATTGAAAACAATAAATAGTTTAGAAAATGGGATCTAAAAAGTTAAGTCTAATATAAGTTTGTGTAAATACCTTAGTTTTTAAAATGAAAAATAAAAATTTTTACACAATATAAGTAGAACTGAATAGATGTAGATAGCAATGTCAATGGGTAAGATATGAGCAAGGTAGAACATTCTCCATCCTTATATCCGGATTTTCATATTGTACCCATCCCCTACCTATACCCAACATGTATTTTAAATATATCTCTATCCCTATCCTCGCGGGTATTTAATGGGTATGGGTAATCCCCATACCCATAACTTAAAAAAAAAACTAAAATCTAAAATTTTTTTAGTTTTTTTATCTTGTATATTTAGATATTTTTTATAAATATATATTAATATATATATATTCAATAAAAATATATTAATGTTAATTAATCTAAAATAGTAATTTATATTGTTTAATAAAAAATCTATATACTAAATATTTATAAATATATATGTAGGGTACGAGTATGGGACGAGTGCTATATTACCCATCTTATCTCTGTACCCAGTAAAAATTTAAAATCATACACATCTCTATCTTCATGTCCACAATGTAATACCTATCCCTATCCTCATTCAATTAAAAAATTGGATTCCTATTAAGTATGTGTAAAATTGATATCCTTTGATGTAGATGAAATTAAGTTTAGGTTTTTTTTCTTAAGATATAGAAATAAGATAAAATTTTAAGTTTGATTGATTAAAGTTTTAGTGCAATTTCTTATCACTCTATTACTTCATAATTAAATTGCGTCAAATGTCACTTATAGTTTCTCACTTCTTAAAAAAAATAAAAAAAAAAAGTTAAGGAAGGGTAAGGTAGGATTTGTATAGTATTTTTTCTCATTTTACTGTAATTAATTATAATATTTAAGTAACTAACTGCATCTCATACCTATATACATAAACACATACACAAAACCATGCATACCATGCAAACACATATATATACAACAATATCCTGTACATCTTATAACTGTTGATTAATAAATATAAGATAACAGAATTAAAAAATATTCCTTATTCTATTTCATTCCATACTAATTTTTGTTTTTTTATAATTAGTTCCAGTACAACAAACTTGTCGCAGTTAATTAAATAGTCTAGCCTCAATAACCTTAGCATTAATACCCATCTTTTGTTTGTCACACAAAAACAAAAACAAAATGAAAGAAATAATAAACACAACAATAATATATTAACACAACAAAAATAAACCGAAAACAACATTAACTCAAAAGTTAAAACAAAAATAAAGAAAAAAAGATCAAACCTCAACTTCAATCTTTATGGCAACAATTCAGAAAAAAAACTTAAAAATGAACATACTTCTACAAAACATAAAAATATAAACAAAATAAGAAAAAAAAAACTACAATTACAAATGCAAATTTGAAATTTAAATAATAATCACAACAATACCATCAATTACATAAAACAAAACAATCACTAAAAGTAAAAATGAAAGACATACCTTAATACATGCAATAAACAAAACATAGTAATCATTTTCTTTTATGTTTTCACATCTCACTTTAGTAGAATAATATGACAACAAAACAAGAAAAACCATTTTCAACTATTGGTACATGTAATCATGTAATAATACATACCATGCAAACTTATTTAGAGTAATCAAAATAGTTTACATAACTCTGCTTTGCACCAATTTGTCATACAAAACCATAAATGAAATAAAAAAAAGTAATAAACATAATAACAACACCTTTCTAAATCATGCATATTTTAAAACCAAGTTATCTACATGGGATACCAAAAACATTACAATACATAATATAATTAATTAATACCATTTTAATTCCTAAAATGAAAGACAGCAAGCTAAAAAAGAAGAATTGTACCTGCATTCAATATTGTCATGATCAAAGGTATACTTCATAACATAACTTGCTATTAAGTTCATTATAAATTTTTTAAAGCAGTTACGAGTTTTTAACATAAGTAAATAAGGTTTTGGTTAGACTGAAAATGAAACCCATTAACTAAAGGCAAATTTTGAAAGATTATGGCAACCAAAATAACTAATTATGACCCATCACAAATAATAAGAAAAATATTCTAGAAAGATATAAATGCATTAACGTTAATCATTCAAGATGTTCCTAATTGTCTCATTAGGACTCTTCCACTTTTGGTTCAAGTTAAACTCCTTAACACAAGTTTCATCTTGCATTTACCAACACCTATAACAATCCAATTACTCACCCAAAACTAAAAAATAAAACTTAACAAAAAAAAAACTCGATGCATGAAAATAAAAAATGAATCCAAACATAAAGCCAAAACCCAGAAACCATAAAAACAATAATTTGTACAATGCATGAAACAATAAAACGAACAGCATGCATGCACACAACAAACAATGTCAAAACAACTTAAATTAACAATTGAAACATCCAAAATTTCTTTATTAACCAAAAAAACCCACAAAAATGAAGAATAAAAACAAAAACAAAAGAAAAAACTAACATTCTAACAAAAAATCACCTCCAATTACTAATCCAAAATAAATAAAAATACTACTTAACAGAAACCATCAACATGCATGAAAAAAAAAATCAAAACACAAAAATGAAACCTATAACCATAAAACAACAATCTGAACAATGTATGAAATAAAAGCTTAAAAACAACTTAAATTATTGCTTCAACAATTTTGATTTCATCATTGATAAAAAAACACAAAAAATAAAAAATAGAGACATGAAAAGAAAAGAACAAACAGACCAAAAAAAAAAAGAAAAACATAAGAAAAAAAAAGAAACATACCTACAATAACAAAAAAAAAAAGAAGTAAAGAAATAGTGAACCAAAGAAAGAATGAAAGATAAGAAGAAAACTTTGGAAAAAAAAAAGAGAAGAGAGATTAGTAACATTAAAAGAACACTCATTTTCCCAAATTAACTCATTAATCCTTTTTAATAGCATTACTGACCTGTCAATGTTAAATGTTAAAGGGGATAAATTTTGTATATACTTATAGATAATGATGATTACAAGTTTTTGCTAAATTAATATTAAGTTATTTAAACAATCAACAATGGTGATAATGTATATTAGCATGAATAATAAATAGATGACTTGATTTTTTATTAATCAAGATTCGATATGAGAGAGGTATTTTTAAAATTTTTAAAATTTTTTGAAAAGGATTTGATCATATAGGGATTAAGCAAAAGGGCCAGTTTTTCAAAATCTCCCTTAGGCCATAGAAGTTTTCTTCACATTTCTATTTACTCTATATCTTGCCCCTTTTATTTTTTTTTAAATTAATTTAGCGAGCACTCAACTTTTACAAATTATTTAGACTTTTTATAGATTTTAAATTTTCTTAGATTATTATGTAAATTTATTACTTTTAATCAAATTCTCTTCACATTAATCCATTTATTCTCACTATGTACTTTAAATTTTTATATAAATTTTAGTTTTTTGCTTTTAGCAAAAATATTTCCTTATATAGTTTATTTTTTTATGATAGATCTAAAAAACACAATAATTATTTTGAACCCATATAATGCACAATAATTAAAAATATACTGTAATTTTCCACACAAAATCAAATTTTAACTACATATATATGATATTATATATTCACAATTTACATTGTTAGTATTAATAAGATAAAATTTAGTTGTCTTATAGTATAGTAAAATTTTAAATTTTAAATCATAAATCGTAAATTTCCTATGTAAAAATTAGTTAGTATATTAAAAGTTTAAATAGTAACCATCCACAAAGAAATTAAAATCATAAAGTTTGTATTGAAAAAATATATATAATTTTATGTTATTCTTTCTTAACCCATATATATGATGTATTAGCCACCACTTGCTTTAAACTCTGGTTTCATCCGTGCAATCTAGCAGTAAAACCTGAAAATCATATACCTAAATGCATTATAAAAAATAATTTAATATTCTGAATGACTTTTCAATTATAATAAAAAATTTAAATATGATATTTAAATTTTAAAAATTTTTAATATGATATCTAAATTATGAATATATTAATTAATGTAATATTTAAAAAATTATTTATCCATTACATGTCATCATTTAAATATAATCACGTTAGAGATAAATACTAAATTAATTAATAGATTTATAATTCAAAAATTATATTAAAATTTTTTTAAATTTAAATATCATATTAAATATTTTATTATAATTTAAAAATAATTTATGACATTAAAAAAAGCATAAATTAATAAAAACTAACAAGAAATTGACTCAGTTACCCGTCTTACTAATACTCTCGTTGATACTAATCTTAAATGACCGTATTTCAATAGGACACGACACGACAAAAATTTTCAAGTATATTGTACTCCTATATTTATCTTTAGAAAGGATTAGGAAGTGTCATATTTTAATTCGTTTACCATTCAATTATTAAAAAAAAAAAGAGCATAATGCACCGACCGTGGAGAAAAAGAAAAAAAAAAAAGAGTACACAAATTGTGATATTGGTGTCATCATCACTGAGATCATGTAGCAAAATTAGAAGTAAACGTGCGCATATGAGCATTTGTGATGAGCTCAATGAGTCGATCTTAGGATTGAGAAGAAAATTTAAAAAATTCGAAAATTGATTTTAGCCTCTGACTTTAAAAACTGTAGCCTACTAGAAGTGTGCTGCTCAAGCCCATGGAAAACTTTATACCAAACTCTCAAAGCCAACCTTAATATATATTATACAGGATATTTCCATTTGAAAGTCACTTTCACTCACTTCATGTTGTATTATATTTACTATTTTGAAAAATGAGAATTCGAATTAACTTATTATATGAAAAAAAATAAAATGTTCAAATGTATATTACATTTTTCTGATAATAAAATTAAGAATTCGAATCATCATTTTAGCAAGCAAGGTATATACTTACCAATAGTAAACCATAGCACATGTTTAAGTTCTCTGTGACTTGGAAAGGTGGCGGGTAAACTTTTTTAGTACATAACATGCATTAGCACTACTGGTAAAAAAAAAAAAAAAACATGCATTATTTTTTATTATACCTATAATCCGGTGGATAAAGTTAAAAATTTGATTACATGATATTATTTTATAAATAATATCATGAATACTTTTAAATTATAATGAAATATTTAATATGATATTTAATTTTTTTTAAAATGTATATAATATCTAAATTATAAATTTATTAATTAATTTAATATTTTAAAATTTATTTATATATAACATGTCATCATTTAAAATTAATATTATATTAATTAACAAATTTATTATTTAAATATTATATTAAAAATTTTTAAAATTAAAAAATCATATTAAATATTTTAATATAAATGATTCATAATATTAATCAATTTTTTTTAAAGGTAGACGTAAAAAAATGATTTGGGATTGGGACCAGAGCAGCATATATCCCATATAATCAGTTTCCCCTAGCCAGGCTTTATCTATGAATAACTAATACAATATAAATAATGTAAAAAAAAAAAAAACGAATTTCAATAACTTGATTAGGATGAAGACAAAGCAGCAGCAGAAAGAAACAAAGAAAATTTCAGCCTATTTTATGGCTAAGTTTCAGTTTCACACAGCTGTGTCTCACTCTTAACTGATGATAATTATCATATAATCCCACCCCCTCCGTTATCCCATTCCAAAAAAATTAAAGTTGGTCTCTTTCGGCCCACTGCCCCATTTTCTTGATTTTTTTTATCGTTATGGCCTTGTTGCGTATGGTTGTTGAATAAAAGATGGGTATTCGTGGTTTAGTTTTTGGAAACAAATTTTATGTTGCCTAAAATTCATTAACATGGATATGAGATCTAATTCAATTAATTTATATTTTTATATTTAAAAATAACATTTAATCAATTTAATACTTATAAATTTTTTTTGTTATTTTCAAATTACGGTATTTTTATATAAAAAAAAATCATTAACACCTTCTTCGAGTTTATTTTATCAAATTATTCAATTAAAAGGAAGATGCAAAAATTAAATTGTTATTCTAATGATTATAATTGGATTAGTCGCCTTCATATGTTTATCAAAGAGTTTTAATAGTAACTTTGCCATATTAAGAATATGGTTACCATATATTAGTAATAGTAACTTTGACATGATAATTTTGATAATAATCTTATATTAATTTGTTCGACCTCTAATTAACGAGATAAGAAATATTTATGTAATCATTTTTATTTATTTAAACGTTTCATCAAATTTAGTTTTTTAAAAATAAAAAAAATAAAAATGATTCATCAAATTTTGATTTTAGGCAGCCAACTTTGGCTAAAACAAAAGCAAAACACAAGCGAGACAGATGTGTTGCATTGGGGATGCGCTAATAAAAAAATCATTAATAAGATTCTAATTCAATATCACTTAAAGGCGATTAAATTTATTATTGAGCCAGTTGTGACTTACCATATATGAAAATTTGACTAATTTTAAGAGTTTGTAAATAATGATTGATGGATACAATAAGTAAATAAATATAAAATGTAATTTTAATTCTTTTTAAATTATAAATCATAAAATTAGTTTATGAGACCAGAAAAATAAGAAATATAAAGATAACAATTTTAGTTTAGAGGCTTAAATCTATTTAATATCTATTACCTGTAGTATATGAAGCACATATATACTGAAATCAAAGGGAGCATATCATTAACAATCTGGTTTGAAATTCTATATTAATGGATTAAAACAAAACAAAGGATAAATATTAAATTAAGAAATTGTAAATATATTGACATTGAATATCTAATATTTAACTACTTACTAAAAAAAAAATTGAAAAACCCATGTACGGCTCGGCTTAAAAATAATGAATGGTCAATAGTTATGATTAATTACTCCCAGTAATTAAAGTATAAATACTCTTTGCTGTGACTCCAGCTCCAGCTAGAGTGAGAGTAATTAATTGTAGCAGTAAAGAATTTGCCGGAGAAAAAGTGCAAGTGAATAAAAACGAAGCTTTGAGGTAAATATTGTTTTTTTTTTTTTAATTTGAAAAAAGAAAAGTCTAGGCAACTTTACAAAGATGCTTTTTTTTTTTTAAAGAAAGATGCTGTCCTTTGCTGCCCAAGAAATGGATTTTTCAAATTTTCATCCCTCCGTGACAAATTACGAGTACGTGTAAGACCCACATTGAATCAAAGCTGTGATGCACAAATTCGACGTCTAAGCTGGCAACGTCTCATATCGGCATCATCTAAATCCCTGTTTGTCTCCACCTGTAACTTTAACCCCAAACTAATATAAAATAACCCTCACGCTCTTGTGGGAAAGGTGAATCCTCTCTCCAAAAGTGGGCTAGCATTTGTTTTCACAAAATCCAAATTGGTTTTCCTAAAATAGAGAATTCCCTCCAATCCGACAAATCGTGTCGTGCACGCTCTTTAGCAACACGTGAGATAGTGATTAGGTCAAATTGGAAATAATAATACGAGCCGAGGAACCAGAGCAAGAGCGCCGCCACGTGGGACTGAACAAAAATCCCCTAGCGCCAAACCGCTATATTAATATTCACTAAGAGCAAACTCTAGTTTTTACTAATGCTACTCCTAGCCAATCTTTTAGCCTTCTATAAATACTCTGTATCCGCAATCTTCTCTTACTCGCACAAAAGAAAAAACTCTTCCCTGTACATCGCGTAATCCAAAATTCGAATCCCTTAAAACAATCCTTGTTTTTCTCACCACTGATTCCCTTTCCCTGCCCTATTTTTTACTTTGGTAAACAATTTCTTGATCAGATATCTCCGGTTTTAAGTCTTCCCCTTTTAAGAGTTCTCTCACCATTGATCACAATATTTTCTTAGAACTGTAAGTACTTAAAAACTTAAGTTTTGCTTTTGTTATCCAACAATGGGTTCCTAATAATTTGTTTATTTGGCTGTGCATGTGGGTTTTTTTTCCTATTTGAAAGATTGGTTTTTGGTTCGTAAAGTTTCAGTCTCTTATACAATCTTCGTTGTACCTAAAACCGATTTGGTTGAGATTCAATCTTTTGAGAAAGAAGATTAATTGGAGATTGTTGGTTTAGGATAGCGTGGATGTTGTAATGGAGACCAAGGGTGGCAAAAAGAAGTCCAGTAGTAGTAGTAGTAATTCTTTACAATACGAAGTTCCTCTTGGTTACAGCATTGAAGACATTCGTCCAAACGGTGGCATCGAAAAGTTCCGATCTGCTGCTTACTCCAACGTACGTTTCCTTCATTCCCCCAAAAAAGAGCACTTTCTTTTTATCATTCTTGGATTTTTGTAGCCTTTTATTTATTTATTTGGTCTAACATTTTGTTTCTTTGAATGTTTTTGATGTTGCAGTGCGTTAGAAAGCCATCCTGATACAGCCCGAGCTGAATGGCACCCTCAGTCTTAGAGTAGGAATTTTTTCGGCCTCTTCTTTTTCTTTCTATTTAGTATTTTTTTTCTTTCTCTCAAATTGAAAAGCAATTGCTAAGAATCAAAGACGGAAACATCAATTGAGCAATTCAAAATCGAAGAAAACAATTTCCAGTGGCATTGTTAGCATTGAGCTTTGTTGTAATGAAACTCGACATGGATTCCCCACCACCTCCTTCACCAGTGGGCTTCGAAGGCTTCGAAAAACGCCTGGAAATCACTTTCTTCGATCTACCCATCTTCAATGACCCAAATGGGCTGGGCCTTCGAGCCTTATCTAAAGCCCAACTCGACTCCATCCTCGAACCAGCTTGCTGCGCCATTGTTTCTCAGCTCTCAAATTCCAAATTCGACTCTTACGTTCTCTCAGAGTCAAGCCTCTTCATTTACCCAAACAAAATCATCCTCAAAACATGTGGAACCACGAAGCTTCTCTTATCAATTCCCCCAATTCTCGAGCTCAGTAACTCGCTCTCACTCACCGTATCTCGAGTCGACTACTCACGGGGCACCTTCATTTTCCCTCATCACCAACCTGCCCCTCACCGTAACTTCTCTGACGAAGTTACTGCGTTAAACGAACATTTCAATGATTTTATCACCGAGGCTTATATAATCGGCGATCCGAAGTTTCCAACTTGTAGCTGGCACGTTTACTCGGCTGTAGCAAAATGTTCACCACCGTTGATGGAAGATTGGAGGGGACAGATCACTCTGGAAATGTGCATGACGGGGTTGGACAGAGAAAAGGCAGGAGTCTTTTACAAAAAGTCGGGGAATGGGAATTGTTCGGCTCGTCAAATGACAAAAACGTCCGGGATTGCTGACATCATCTCGAGTCACGTGATATGCGACTTCGAGTTTGACCCGTGTGGGTATTCGATGAATGGGATCGAAGGGTTTGCTTACTCAACGGTACACGTGACACCAGAAGATGGCTTCAGTTACGCTAGCTACGAAGCCATGGGACTCGACACCGACTCTGTCAAGCTGGAACCTCTTGTCAAGAGGGTGCTGAAATGTTTTTGTCCGAACGAGTTTTCTGTTGCGGTCACGTGCCGTGGTGGGGCCTGTTTATGGGCCATGGAAGGTGCTAACGTGGAAGGGTTCACGTGTCAGTATATGGTGCAGCAGGAGCTGCCAGGTGGTGGGTCTGTGGTTTACAGGACTTATTCCTCCGAGGGCGAGAGGTGCACGGTGTGCATACCGGCTAAATTGACCATGCAGCAGCACTGCTGAAGGAGACAGTGGAGGAAGAGGAGGAGTGGCTGGCGCGGTGGTTTGTCCGTGTATTTCGTCAGCCTGAGATGAGAAAAAGCCATTTAGAGTTGTCAGTTTTGGTAGCCTGTCAGTCAGTCACAGGCTGTCGTGTTATTTTTAGCTTCGAGTTAATAAACATTATGGGTGTCAAGTCTTGGCTCTTGGGTACCGTTTGGTAGGTCGAGAGTCTTTTAAAATGTTTTTGGGAAATAAACAGGGTTTGGCATAATCTTTGTTTGGGGTCCCCTAGGTGATAGGTGATAGCTGTTGTCAGTGTCATTTCCATGCTTTCTAACCAGTAGAGTCGAATTATATAATTGATTGTATGACATGACCTGACTTGGAACAGTATTACACATTTGATTTGTCATTCCTTTATCTTATTGGAGAACAAAATTTATTGTTGGCTCCTGTTTCTTGAAACGTTGTGGATTTGAATCCATGGCAGTGATCAGAGTCAATGCAATCATTTTCTGTTGAATTTGGAATTAATGTAATCAGGAATCATGAATCAGAGAAAAATGTGTTGTAACAGTGCAAATTGCAAAATTTCCATTTTTCATGTTCATTCTCGATCTAGAATTGTTCGCGTTTTTCCTCGGGACTGATTAACGGCGGACAGAGGGAATCAATAAAAGGGCTTTCCTTCCTTGTTTTAATATCTGACGGCAAAATTTTGAGATTGAAAACAACCAGTTAATGCATTGAACGCTTTATGGTAAATGCAAATACATTCATATTGTTGCCCAGCTAATCACCTTGGTCCACCTTGTTCTTGGTGAATGAGAAAATCTGTGATTTTTTTTTTTTGGCCAAAAGAGAAAATCTGTGAAATGAAAGATATATACAAACATGTATATTGTGTTCTACATTTACTGAAATACTAATTGTAGTCCAATTCAAATTAAATTTATTAATGGATATAATAAATAAAATAAAGTAAATGGTAACATTTGCAATATTTTAGTTTATAAATGTTTTTTTCATAGCAATTACCTGCCTTACGCTACATATACTCTTGGCTTTGACACTCCCATCATATCATCTTGTAAAAACAAGCTGCTAGTACATATTAGAAGAATTTTTCTAATATATTTTTAAGATTTAATATAATAATAATAATAATAATAATAATAATAATAATAATAATAATAATAATAATAATAGAAGTAAAATTAACTTATATTAATGTAAAATCTTTGAGTTTTATATTTTTTAATTATTAATTTTAATAAATCAAAGGGAGATAAGAGATAAATGAAAAAATTGATTTAATCTCATATCTTAAATCTATTAAAATTAATTATTAAAAAATTAAAAAATTTTACCCAAATATAATTTGATTTCTCTCCTTAGTAATAATATATCTTGAAAATTACTTTTGAAAAAATATTTTGTGAATATATTCTTTTAATTAATAAAGGAAATACTGTCAAAGACTTTGGTAAGCAAAGCTATTACATTAGTTAGTGCATATTGACTTGCTTCGTGTGATCATAATTAGGGGTGTAAATAATATATTAATACTTATAAATTATTTGAATTTAATTTAAATAAATTTTGAATTTGATTTCGTTATTATCAAATTGAGCCTATGTTCGAATAGCTCGATTTATCGATCAAACAAAGTTAGAGTATTTTTTAAATTGACTCGAATAGTTCATGAACCTAATTGAACTTTTATATTTTAATATATTTTAATAATTTTAATTAATAAAATATTTTGAACTTGAGCTTAGGTTCGAGTACAAATAATTAAATTTTTATCAAATATAAGAATCAAACTTATTTTTACATGTTAATTGAATTTAATCGAATGTGTTTGAGCAGTTTGATTTTATCTCGAATCGAATTTAAATTAAAAAAAAACTCAAATGAGTTTGAATTGAGTTTCGAATTTTGAATTGAACTTGAATTTGAACTTAATACTATATCGATTCAAACTCAATCGATTATACCCCTAATCATAATTTTCGCTATTGATTAACCCACGTTTGATATATTAAGCCTCCTCTTTCATTTTCTCTCTTGACACAAGAAGTTGTCTTGATAATGATACTATAGTTAATTGGATCTCGTTATGTATTTAAAATTTAATACGTCTTTTGCAAGTTCAGTGAATGATTAATGAGCCTAATATAAATTTAAGAATAGAAAAAAGCACATATTGAAGAAGGATTAAAGTAGCAACACCCAACTCGAGGAACAACAAGACATTGGATAAAGAAATATCAAAAAGAAAACTATTGTTAAGATTCAAATTCAAGAGCTATCTTATTATGTTAAATTGAACAACTGATTATTTCAAAAGTTTAAACTCATATGAAAAAGTACAAACTATTATATTTAAGTTCCGAGCTTGTATTTTTTATTGGGTTATTCTCATTTTTAAATAAATAAATAAATATAGAATTAGCGAGTGAAAATAGCCGGTGAGATCATTTTGCAGGTGTGAATACTCGTAACAAGTAGGTGAAGCATATAATGCAACTGTACAAGAGAAGTATTACTCCATAAGATTCGAAGAATGAAATGATGATGATGACAAAGAAAGATGTGACAAAGACAGGATAACATGCAGGAGAGAAGCAATCTGCTTTGATATGTGAAACTGATTGAGCTATTGATGATGGCTTAGTAAGAAGAAGAAACTTCTTCCCCACTACCCTTAGTCCTTGCAGTACATGGGACAACTTGAGGTGGCTCCACTTGCACCCCCATCCATCAACTTGCTCCCGCATCCTAGGTGCTGAAGCTCCTTTGCAACACCAGCTGCCTTTGCTTTTTCAAAACTTTATAGATGGATTAATCATTCTGTTCAAACAAATCTTATCTATCCCCATCCCCTTCTATACCAAAAAACTGTGCCTTGGGGGCATCAAGTTTCAAAATTGGGCCAACAAAGTTACCTTTTGGGCTGGACGCCAACCCAGTCTAATACTTGGATATCCCTTTCCTTGTGCTCTAACTGAACTGCTTTGTTAGCTGTTCCACTCAAAATTGGCAAATGAAGCTTCCTAAATGGCTAAATCCTTAAATCCACGACCAAATTTCTCAGATGCAAATTTTGTTTAAATCAAACCCAAGTTTTACCTAGTTGTTAGATCTAGAGTTCTCAGACAGACAATAACTATTTTCTTTTTTGTACAAAAAAATATGGATACATACTCAAGCTTTAATGATCTCCGAGCTGAAGCCTAATAACGTAAGTTTATTAGGCCAAAATCCAGGGTCCAACAAACCTCACTGAGCCTAGTCACTCAAAAAACACCAGATATATCAGATTTGAGTACCAAAACATCTGGCTATCTGGGCGTTGAAAAACAAACCGACACTTCTCCTTGTTTTCCCACTCTTTCACTCTAAATCTTCACTTCTCAATTTCCAGCAATGGGAGAAACTGGTAATTCCTTCTCTCTGTCTTTCTTTCTGAGATCCCGAACAAATCTCAACTTAAATCTAACTCTGCTTTGTTTTTTCTTTTCCACAGATTCTTTCTTCTCTAACAAATCAGCCAAGATCTTCGTAGCAGGCCACCGAGGCCTAGTTGGTTCAGCCATAGTCCGTAAGCTCCAATCCTTAGGCTTCAACAACATCGTCGTCCGCACCCACTCCGAGCTCGACCTCACCCGCCAATCCGACGTCGAATCCTTCTTCGCCACCGAAAAGCCCCAATACGTCATCCTAGCAGCCGCAAAAGTGGGCGGAATCCACGCCAACAACACGTACCCCGCCGATTTCATCACCACCAACCTCCAAATCCAAACTAATGTCATACATTACTCGTATCACCACGGCGTCAAGAAAATCCTCTTCCTCGGATCCTCCTGTATTTATCCCAAATTTGCGCCGCAACCCATCCCGGAAAACGCGCTCTTATCCGGCCCCCTGGAACCCACCAACGAATGGTATGCCGTTGCGAAGATCGCAGGTATTAAAATGTGCCAAGCCTTCCGAATCCAGTACGGCTTCGATGCTATTTCGGCTATGCCCACGAATCTGTACGGTCCCAACGATAATTTTCACCCTGAAAATTCCCACGTCTTGCCCGCGTTGATGCAGAGATTTCATAAATCCAAGGTGGAAGGAGCAAAAGAAGTTGTTGTTTGGGGGAGTGGAAGTCCGTTAAGGGAATTTTTGCACGTGGATGATTTAGCTGATGCGGTTGTTTTCTTGATGGGAAATTATAGTGGATTGGAACATATGAATGTAGGTAGTGGGAAAGAGGTTACCATTAAGGAATTAGCTGAGTTGGTTAAGGAAGTTGTTGGCTTTGAAGGGGAGCTTGTATGGGATACTTCGAAGCCCGATGGGACTCCGAGGAAGCTCATGGATAGCTCGAAACTTGCCTCATTGGGGTGGAGCTCCAAGATTTCATTGAAAGATGGGCTTATTGATACTTACAAGTGGTACTTGGAAAATGTTGAGCAATGATGCAGGTGATTTTTGTGGTTGTTTCCCTAATCAGTTTTTTTATTGGGCATTTGTTTCTTGTTTTCGTGCTTGAAGTTGTTGTCATTATTATTGTTATTTTTCGATATGCCATGAAATAATTTGAGGTTAATTGTGTACCAATAATATGGCATCCAACTTGAACATGAGGAATTCCTTTTGTTAAAGGAGTGGGACATATTTAATGAGCTAGTTGGATCAAACTTTCCTTTGAGGAATCGACTAGATTTTATTAATTTTGAACTGGATAAATTATGCTTGTTTATGGTTGTGGTTTAATAAACTAATCTTTGTTAGAAAGGGATCCATGAAAGAACTGTGCACTAGGGTTTTTCAAAATTTTGATATGGTTATGTAATGTCCCGTTTTTGCTGTTGCTATTTATGTTAGTAATAGGTTTACTGAAGACATATTCAGTCTTTGAAATATGGGGCTGATATTATATTATGGTTGTAAGCTGCCAGGGATCAGTAGAGCCGGCACGTCATAGCATTAAGTTGGCATATGTATGAGAAATGATGGTTGACAAAAACCTCCACCCTTGTTGAAACCCCCCCCCCCCCCAAAAAAAAAAAAAAGGAATAGTACTTGATAATTCCTATGATATATTGACATGAATGATAATTGTTCAGAGACTTGTGCATTGCTTGTCAAATGTGTTTGTTTTATTGCTTCAAATTTCATGATCTATTCATTCTTAAGGATTTTTCTGTATGCCTTATGTTTTTAGTTCTATGTTCCGTATCGAATGTGGAAGATTATTCTGTTGTTGCGCATACAAGTCTCCACCCTTGCTGAACCTCCACACCGCCACCCGCCTCTCCCCCACACCCCCCCCCCCCAAAAAAAAAAAAAGAAAAGAATGGTGCTTGATACTTCCTATGATATATTACATGAATGATAATTGTTCAGAGACTTGCTCATTGCCTATCAAATGTATGTTTTATTGCATTAAATTTCATGATTGACTGATTCTTAAGGATGTTTCTATATGCCATATGTTATTAATGACATGTTCTATCTTTGAATGTGGAAGGTTATTCTCTTGTTGCACATAAAAGCATGTCTAGTTGGAAACAAACTGTAGACATAGGACTTGTGTGATCTTGCTATTTTATTTCACCTATACATATCCATTGCTGTGGTTTTTTTTTTTTAAATTATGTTATTCTACCATTACACTTTTTATATGTTTTTATGGTTACATTTAAATTGGGCTACACAATGGGAGGTAGTCCTTTCTCATCCCATTAATTCTACCGTTCCCAACTTAGAATTTGAACTGGAAACTTCCGAGATATAGTCTGAAGCTCCTACTGCCAGGTGTCCCCTTGCCCCTCGGGAACATCCATGGCTGTGGCTTAGCGCTTACTGTTTTGGAATTGTTTCAAAGCAGTCGTTGTTGGTGTAAGTTTCATTTTGTTGACTGAAGCCCTAGAGGTTAAACGTTTAATTTATTGTTGAGTGATCTCCTACCATGGATTCAACCAAAATGGATTCCAGATTGTATTTTGATAAGTAATTCAGTATGAATTTGATGCATTATCAACCTTCATGGTGGCAGTTAGAACCTGCTATAACAAAATTTTGAGTTTGATATGCATCCTACTATACCAGTTTACCGCTTTAGTATGTGGTAAGTTTTGTTTGAAAATAAGGACTATTTCATAGTTAAGACCGTAGGTGTTCTCTTCCGCCGTCAACCCCCCCTTTACCTTCTGATTTGGAAATTATGTTGGGGTGGTAAATGGGTGCCGGGACCTGGGTTTTTTGTAGCCTACCTAGTTATCTTTAGTCATATTCTGATGTGGAAACATGGCATTCAGGACAGGAGGGACAAGTTCCACTACCTGGATAATACCACATTCAGGATACCATGGCGTTTATTAAGTTCTTGTCGTGATAAGAAGCACTGAAGAATAGCTTCATTTCGGAGTTTTGATTATCCGAAGACCTGCCTTAAATCTGTTTGTAAAAGGAAAATTCTAATGTGATTACTCGTCTTCCATTTTGTTTAGAGGATGTGAAAAGAAATGAGATGATGAGACCGAATCAATTTGCGAACTTGGAGGGCCTAACGGACATTTTCACCACAGCCTACTGCCGGTGTGTTTCATTACTCTTAAAAAAAATTCGTGGTGATAGTCGATGGAAATATTAATAAACGCAAGAGAAGGTGCCAAAGTCTAGCTACTCATAAAATCGAGTTCGGTTTCTTGGCATTTACAAGAGAATTATAAGGGAAGGGACCTTCAGAGTGCTTCAAAGAACTCAGGCGTCAAGCCTAACTGTGTCAGCTCAAGTATTTATTCGTCATTAACTAGAAAAATAACATACCTTGCAGTAAGATATGAAAACTGAGTTGTCGTCAAATGGATAGGTTCTTTATATTTGGATCACATTTTTATGGATCGAAAAACTTTAGGATCATTTTTTATTTTGAATAATTCAGGTTTAAATTATTTTGCATTCAGATTAATTTAGGTTAAGATCATTTCTATTTTAATTATTTGGTTTCATTTTCAATTTGAGATATTTTGAATTTAGGTCCACTTAGATTCTGAGTTACATTTAAATTTGCGTCACTCTAAATTTAGGTCATATGGATTCAGATTAATTTAAGTTCGAATCATCTGAATTATTTGAATTTAAATCATTTTGAATATCATATTATTATAATTACATTTTCAAATTATTTTGTTTTCAATTATTTGGATTTGACCTTTAAGCTTATTCGAATTTAAATCATTTGGAAATCGGCAAACGGATAATGTAAATAAATGGACTATTCAAATCAATTTTGAATGGATCGAAGTGTAATTAAATTATTATTTATGAAAAATGTAGTTATGGCATGTCATATGTCCAATTTTAATTGTTAACATCATTAAAAATAATTTGCAAAATTAAATATAATTAAATCATATAAAAAATAAAAATCTAAAAATAAATAAATAAAATTTTTTTGCTAGTATGAAATTATATTAGGTTATATTAAAAATTAACTTTGTTTATAATAAAAGATAAAAGTTGGGCCTTATATATGTATATAATAATATATTTAAAAAACTTATCAAATACATTGACAATAAAATTTTTCAACTTAACAAGCAGAGTTAAGAAAATAGTACAAGTCTCTTAATATATATTTAAAAAAATAAAAAAAGTAAATGGAAAAAATGAGACATTTGTCATAATTTTTATTTCGCTTGTAGAATTAAAAACTACACTATTAATATATCAAATAATTTTTTATATATTTATATATTTGCATTATTTTTTGTTTAAAACTAAAGTAAAAAATAAATATAATAATTTACTAAAAATAAGCAAATAATTAAAATGTGACAAAACATAACACAAGTACACAAGTAGTTATACACAAATAGGTGTTTTTATTAGCTTTATTAAATTATTGTTGGTTATTTCTTAGTTTTCAAAGTTATTATTTATCTATTTAATTATTTTCTTTATTATATTGTTATTTGTTAAGAATAAAAACCTAAAAAACTTTTATTTATGACATATAAACAAATATATAAATTTATTTCAATTATAATAATGGAAATATTTTTATTTTTAATCATTATTAAGAAAAGATAAATTAAAATTATGATTAAAAATAATTCTTTCTTTTTAAAGGTAATTGTAAGTTATTTTTAAATTATAATTCAAAATTATTTTTTAAAATTATAATATAAAGATTTAAATTTTAATAAATTAATGTTTTATATAATTTTATTATTTTTAATTGCAATATTTTTTCTAAAAAGTAAAATTATATCTACTCAATTTAATATGGGATCATTTTAGGTTAGTATTTTGAGTCTTTCAAATTTGGATAAATTTGGATTTAAATCATTTTAAATTTTATTAATTTAGATTCAAGTTAATTTTGAATTTATATAAATTTGGAGTTCTCATCCAATTGGACTTGGATTGAATGGTTTCGTGCTGTTGATTTTTTTATCAAATCGGATTAAAGGGATTTGAATTGATTCAAGTTGAGCTAGTATTTCAGATCGGATCAACTTTGCCATTTGAAACAATAGAAGCCATCATCCTCTCACCTAAATTTGAGTAAGTCAGGAAAAGGGGAGAGAACCCTGATGCTAGGAGACTAACATTCACAACATTAATTTTGGGTGACTAAATTTCAGTATCAATGCCTCTAATTTACAGAAAGACCAAGCAAGATGGATGCAACCAGGGATTTAAATAATGGTCGCGATCACATTTTCGGTCGCGTAATATTTATTGTATTTTCGAATATAACGGAGATAATTACAATCATTACGGTCATCACGGTCGTGAATTTTTTTTTTTGCACAATTTATTATAAAATGTAATAATTATAATTATAATAATAATTATAATTATAAAAACTCTTATTCTATGATTTTAAAAATAATTTATGACACTCTATGTTTTTTATTTTTTAAAAAAATTATTTACAATTTTATTTAGATTATAAAAAGCATTCATATTTAGTTTATCCATAAAAATTATCTTGACCAAGTTCATATTTAATATTAATTCTAAACAAATCAAATATTAACAAAACATAATATATTAAATACCAAGCATTTAATTTAATAAAATTACAAACTTAAAAATATAATAATTTCAAATTTCATCAACTACAATTATTGATATATATTTCAAATTTTATCACATGGTAGAATGACGAGGAGGATCAGATTCTCTATCTTCATTTTGAGAGCTAAGTTGACTCCATCTCCATTCATGATGCCTTTGTTCTTGATACATATGAGGTGAAAGATATATTTGAGGTGAAAGATATATTTGAGGATGATACATTTGTGGTGGAGGGTACATTATCTATGTATATTATATTAAATTATTAATCTCTTAATTTTTTTAATTATAAATCTTCAATCCCTCTAATTAGATTTTATCTAAAAAAATTTCAAAAATTAAAAGTTTTCAAACTTATATTTTAATAAAATTTTCAAACCTATATTTTTTATTTTTTAGTTTTTAATCTTAATAAGAGTAATAGATCATAAAATGCTAAATTTGTTAAGTAACTTAATTTTTTTGATATACTAATTGATATAATTTTTTTTTATCACAAGCTACTTTTAATAATTATATAATAAACATAATCTTCAATAATTATACAAAAATAACAAGAATTAATCTAATATCAAAAGAATTGGCAATAATATAAATATCAAAACAACAAAAAAAAAATTAAAATTCAGATACAAAATTATAAATTAATATATAACATAATCAAAATATAATATTTAATTTTAATTATTTTTCATCTAACTTATAAAAAAAAATTATAAAAAATTTTCATTTAAAATCTCTATATATTATATTAAATTATTAATCTCATTTTTTTTAATTATAAATTTTTAAAACAACTAATTAAATTTTATCCAAAAAATTTTTAAAAATTAATTATAAAATTAAATAAAAAAATTCAGTCCTACCCTCCAAACACTCCACCCCACCCAATCCCTCCCCACCCCCATCCAATCCCTCTCTACCTTCCCCTCAACATCCCACCTCACCCAATCCCTCCCCAATTTCCCCCCAACGCCTCCCCATCCCATCCAATCTCTCCCTACGTGCCTGATATCCCAATTTTGTTTAATTCTTTATAGTAAACTGTAGAACCTTTTATAAACACTAATATTCTCCTCTATTTATCTTCTTTTTCGTGCTGCTTTCCTTGACTTTCAAAAATTTTCTTCTTTATCTCTTTTTTTTTCATCTCTCATTTTCTCTCGCATCCCTTTATCTCTATCACTTGCTGACTTACCTAGTATCTACGGATACCTCGTTCATCTTTCAAACTGTCACAACAGATCATTTTATAGAAATTTTACAAAAAAAAAAAGTAATTTAACTTTCTTTTCTTACCTTATTTGATCTTGAATGTTGATTGAAAACTTGAGCCTGATTTGAATTTGAATGTCGAAAATATCGATTGAATGGTTGAAACTTAAAATAATTAATCTGTTTTTTAATTCATTTTAAAATTTATTTTGATGATAAAGATATGAGATTGTGAGCTTTTATTTTTTACTTTGGTTTTTATTTTTATTTTTGCACATTTATTGTTTTATTTTGCAAACTTAAAGTTTTGTTTTTTTTTTGAATTATTAGATTTGTGAGTAGAAAAACAAAATAACGATAATAACGATCCGTTATTATCACTATTACCCGTTATACCGTTATTTTACAACCGTTACTTTTTATTTTTGCTGTGAATGAATTTTTCAATCGATTTTTATCTAATAACAATAATGGAGGATGACGTTATCATAATTTTATAATTATTATTTCGTTATTAAATCGTTATTTGAATCACTGGATGCAACTAATTGATTTACAGAAGGGTCACTTTAATTCAGGGTCCTTGTCTAGATTTTCACTTTCCAGTTTCTGAAAATACCGTTGGTGTCGTTTGTGCAAAATGAAACGCAAGCCAGCGACTGAAAATTTGAGGGCTAATAATAGGGAAAAACACAAAAAACTTAATTACTTGGGGGAACCCTGGACGTTAATTTCACACTCATCTGTTAAATGTTTGGTAACATCAGTTTGGTTCAGTAACTTAAGGCTTCCGATATTGGGTGGGTTTTGAACCAAAAAATGGAAGCACAGTATTTGAGCTGGTATGGAAAAAAACCTAGCAGAGGTGGCTTAGGCAAAATCTGAGGTTGCAGGGTTGAGCATTGTAATTTGAAATGGACATTCTAACTACAGGAATTGGTCAGTATTGATTTTCAAAACTAGTTGCATGACAGGCAGGAATAAGAAAATGTAGAGAAGAAAGAGCTAGGGTCATAAACCACTGTTTGAGTATAGTTATTTCCTTGGTAAGATCTGTCTTCTGCTACTACCATAAGATCATAAATTTGCTGACAAGTGCCACCCTCCCCCTGTTCTGATTTAGATGGGCACCCGGACACTCAAACTGAGTCGAAATTTCTATGGTTTTAAGATGATAACATAAAATAAATTTCCGACTCCAATTGATAAAATTAAGCGAAAACCATATTAGGCAACACAAATGGGGTGTTTTTTTCTCTCCTTGAAAAAACAGTTTCCAGGAAATTACCATCACTGAAAAGGCCCCACCAAAGACATCAAACACTCTGAACTCATTTCTGATAAACGAGAGAGAGAGAGAGAGAGAGAGAGAGAGAGAGAGAGAGAGAGAGGAGGGTCTACACACAAACACAACCCAGTTTCACGTGCATACCAAAAACCAAAAAGGCAGCAAAAACCCAAATTTGCAGTGCCCGATGATAGGACACTTCCATGAACTACAAGCCCATCTCGTCTCTCACGCCTCAATTTTCTTGTCTTTGCCTTTGCTTTTCTTGCCCAGGCAGTCGTACACCCAATTAAAATGAATAGTCAAAATAATTCAAACCCATAATTCGAATAGATTTTAACTAAGTATTAAAAAACTATAATTATATTATTACATAAAAATTATATATCATTTTAACATATTATATAAATTGTTGTATTTATATTATATAAAAACATTTAAAAATAAATTACAAAATTAATTAAATTGATCTATTCAATTGGAGTATTAATTTTGAAACCCAAAAATCAACTAAACTAACCAAATAAATATTTTTTCTAACGGTTTAATAACGAGATCCTAATCAACTGAACTCAATCCCCACAAAAGATAAATCCCAATAACACCAAAAAAAAAAGGAAAAACAATTAGAATGAATAAGAAATACTACATGAGAATAAAAGCATTGCAAATTTATCATAGAAATGGAAATCTTAACATGAAAAATTCTTATATAAATACTTTTCTACATCAACTCACTATATTTAAAAATGGGTGTGACATTTATAGGAGTAATAATAATACACATTTCCCCCGAAAGATAGATAATACATTACGGGGACAGAGGCTGGAAGCTATAAAATAGTGTTCGAGCGTTGAAGTCTGCATTGTTTAAGCAACCTCAAAAGTTTACTTTACTCACCTACCCCTCATAAAATTACCTACCACCGATTTACTGCTCTATTTTCTAACCTCCTGATTCGTACTGGTTTCTTGTGTTTCGATTTTTTTTTCTCCGTTCTCATGAAAATGGGTTTTTTTTTTTTTTTTCTTCAGGAATCAAGCGAAAGCACAAAACTAAATCCAAAAGAGGAAGTTAGCGTCACTAAAATTAAAAAAAAAAAAAGGAGGGAAAAAATCAGCAAAGAGACCAACATACCCGTTGCTGTTACCAACATTACTATGGGCCAACAAGCAGCAGCAAAAAAGAGAACAAAAAAATTTTAGTATATCACAATGAACAATAAAGAGATTGAGCCGATCCCGCCAATATCACCCCTACCGCCACCGCCACCGCCACCGCCACCTCACATCACCAGAAGCTGAATAAGAAGATTAAGAAGAGAGCTTGTTGCAATGATTGGACTTTGAAGAAAATGTGGTTGCTTCTATAATTGCCCCATGCTTCATATGAGCGTCCAAAACCCATTTCCTTCAAAAAAATTCTCAAGGAAAAGCTCAATCTTGCTTCAATTTTGTTTGAAAATGGATTTACAGCAGTCACCATATTCCACCACTCTTGAAGCAATGTCCTTTTGCTTCCGGTTTTGCCCCACCACAATCCTATCATCATTATAACAAAAACACAAAGAATGAGAAAAAAAAAGGTGAGCTTTTTCAAACACTAATTCCCAAAAAAAATAACACAAAGAAAGAAGAAAAGAACCTTGTTGGAGAGTGCAAATATGGTCAAAAAAAAAAAAGAGGAACATTAATGAAAGCAAAGAGAGAAACATCAAAATAAAAAACATGGGCTTGATGTCTGCACACTTTTATTTATTTTCTCCTTTCCCTCGAAAAGCTTCTTCATGGGGTTTTCTTGTCCTATCTTAAAAAGCAAAGATTGAAATATTCAAATAGTGAATAATGATAAAGAAAGCATTCCCACGAAGAAGAGGAAGTGGCAGATGAAGACGTGGGGGATTTGGCTCGCATATGTATCTACTGGCTATACTGAGAACTGTGTCTGTGTAAACGTAATGGGGCCAAGAAGTGAATGTGGGCAAAGAAATAAGGAATAGTGTTTGTTGGTAGAGACTGGACTGAGGGATGGCTTTGGGGTCTTGCCTTAACCAAAGCTTCAATCCCAACTTTGACTTTACTTTGACCCAGAAGCACCAGATTAGCTAGATTTGCGCAAACAATCTCTGTCCTTTTCTTGTTTCCTTGCCAACCCTTAATCATTTCCCAAAATTCCCTCCTTACCCCCTTTTCCTCCTGCTGGGATCCACATAAACACTATTACTTTATCTCTCCTCTTTCCTCTTATTTTTCTAACGTTCAAAATCATGTGCAAGTTTTTTATTTTTAATTTTTTCTTCGGACCCTCCTGACAAACCAGTGCCAGGTTTATCGAGACGACCACAAAGAAAACCCTACGCCCCAACCCACAGTGGTTCTTGACCTAACATTCTGTGTTTTGGATTCTAGGAAGTCTAACTGGCTAAGCGCCTAAGCCACAAGGACCTACATCTATTCTCTATCTTTCTTCAACATGGATGCGGTTTGGGACATTAGGGACCCCTTTAGTCGAACAATTGTTACATAATATTTATTATTTTGGAGGGACTAACGAGCCTGGGGGGCCACCTATTTGAAGTGTGAGACCAATACAAAACAACGACGTTGTTTGGTCTCTACGGAGGTAAAAGAAGCACCCCGGATATCACGTATCCATTGTTAACAGAAAGTGTCATGTGATGTGAATTTCTTTCTCCTTCTTGTTTCCATTCGGCTTTTGTTAACTAAATGCGATTTGCTACAGATAACCATCTTAAGACCACTCTCCCGTTTAGAAACATACGCCGACGCCTCAACTAATTCTTGTTTAGGCAGTTCATTAAGTAACTGTGACTCAAGTATGGAGGGTGTTGGGGTTTTTGTTTAGTTGGATAAGAGAAGGTTTGGAATCTGAAAAGGATCAATTGAGGAGAATCTGGAGGTACGGAATGTAATCAATAAATATTATTAGCCACGTGTATGATGATGGATGTAGGATGCATCATTACCAATTTATAATAGAGGTAGTAGATGACATGTGCTTATGTTTGTTTGTTTGTTATATATGCTAAACAAGTGCCGAGTGCCAACAACAAACCAAGCCCGAGAAGTAGACTACCATAAGGGATAACAGCAAGAGACAGAATGTCTGAGGAAAAGCCAGATTTCAGAGCAAGAGAAAATGTTTTTAATTTTTTTTTTTTTTTTAAGGGAAGAGAGAGAGAGAGAGAGATACCTAAAGAGAAAGTGAGGCAGCTCTTAACCCAAGACAAGGATGAATCAGGAATCTCAGATCAAGCGGTCCTGATTAAAGCTAGTTTTTTTATCTGCAAAAGAAAAACCCAAGAACAAAAAAAAGAAAAGAAATCCGGAGGAAACAAAAAAAAGGGAAAAGGGGTTGGTGAAAGAAGATATGGTGCTCTTTCACACAGGAATGGTGGTTCTCTGGTCATGAAGAAGCTCTGTTGGGTCAAAAATGTTGTTAACCACAAACATTAAGGCTAAGAAAGAACAATTAATGGAAATTAGCAAGTTTGTTATAAAATGAAGAACAAAGGGTGGGATTGCAAAGATATCAATCGTTTTCGAACAAGATCTTCTAAAGCAGCAGGAGATTGCTTTTGGGGAGTATGACTGAAACCATGGCAGATACAAATATAGTGTACAAAGAACAAATATGCATTCTTTCATCAGTTTAAAAGCTTCTTTGTTCAAGAAAGAGATGAAAGTATATAACTTAGGCAAGTAAAAATCATCCGTACCTTACAGTTTCAGGAAAAAGCAAGAAACTTATTTATCGGGAGCCCAAATTCCTATATAGTACAGTAGTTTTTTTTTTTTTTTAATGAGAGTAAATGTGAAGACTCGAGAGAAGGAGGGAGTTGGGGGAGAGAAGAAAATGGCCGATAATGATACCGAGATTTTCATAATGTTATTTTACAGAAAAAAGCAAAAGGATTCGTCTTTACAGTCGCAATCCAACTACTGAAAACTTCATCAAAAGCTTTTTTGATATCAGCACACATCACACACACTCTCTCTCTCTCTCTGTGGACAGATGATAATAAAATCATAAAGAGGTTAAGATATATAGGATTTTAATGACAAAGCAGGTTATGCCACTGTCAACTTTATCCCCTCTCCCACCCTTTGTTTATGATAGATTCAAAACTTTGATTGAATACAAACTAATGCACCCTTCCCTTTGCTTAAACTACCAACCATGCCACCCCCAGCATCCACTAAGAGACAATCAGACAATGCAATTCCCTTCGGTGAGTTAATGTTCAAAGCCCATTTTTGGGGAAGCTGGACTTCAGAGTTTTGTTTGTTTGTTCTGGGCCGGGAGTTTGTTTTAGTGTAAAATTTATTCGTCTCCTTTAGGATAACAAAAAGTTCTTAAAACGTACTGACGTAAGTTAATAGAACGTTTGATGAGATTTGATTTTTGTTTGTTTTTTTTTTTATTAAATTTATCAAATAATCACATTAACATTTAAAAATTCGTTAATTAAATAAATGAATCATAAACCTAATAAAATTTGTCCATATTCAATTAGTTTACATTCTAAACAAAGAGGTTTATACTTTGGATGTAGCTCAAGGGCCCTTAGCCTGTAATCAGTTGAGACCTTTTGCTTGACATTTTTGATCAATTGGTCTCTTATCCTTTACAAACGATACAAATTTGCTTAGTCAAAATTAATGAAGTAAAAATTTCAATCTAACTATTTGAAAGAAATACCATCAAATCCTCCTATCATTATTAGCAGAGTTGGGATAGGATTCTATCAAGAAAGCAGAGTAATCTCAATGGTGAGGTTCAAATGTAATTCTCTAAGAAACCAGAGGCAGATTGATCTGTGACCAACTTAATTCTAGGAGGGCTGTTATTAAAGAAAATAACAGAGGAAGCTATTATTAATTATTATGCTAATCAAATTAAAAAAGAAAGGGAGACAAAATTAAAAAGGAAGAAGAAAAACGAAGCCTTATTGTGTGAATGGGACCAAAAAGCCAATTCAGAGAAAACTTTTACAAAAAAGTACTTACCTTTTGTGTGCATTGAGGACTCCAACTTGCATATTATCAGTTGAAGGGTAAAATATTTGGAAGGAAGAAGAAGGAAGCCGTATGACTCTGACAACTGAGCGGAAAAAGCAAACTAAAGGCCTATAAGGAAAAAGATTATTTTGTGATGATGAGACCACGTTGAAAGACAAAAAATGAGGGCCCTTTGATTTCCTCACTTTCGTTTTTGTTACTCCCATTTCTTGTTATCGTACCAGTTGTATTTTCGATCATGTTAGCTTTAGAAGAAGCCTAGCTAAGCCATCTCTTTCATAGCCTGCCCTGTAGTTCCTCATTGTTGAGGACATGATTATTCCATCCAAGCTACCACATCAAATATCATAAAGTTTTGTACCGGAGAAACGCATATATATGGCGGTCAATCGATTAGAATATGTAAAAATTCATTTTAGATTTGGTTTTGGTAGTTCCAAAAACAAATTTTCAAAGCTAATTTCATTGAACAATCCTTGTTTTTTTCCCTCAATCAGCCCTGGTTCATCTTTTTACCTATTTTCAACAGTAAATATATGTGACGGGGGTTCATTTTCTGATATGAGATCTGTTGATTGAAAAATTCTTAAAAAAAAAGGAAGTGAGATGTTTAAAGTACTCTCTTTGTTAAAGTTTATCAAAAGAAAGCTCTCAGTACATATATATATATATATTTACAATTTCTAGTTATCAATCATATATACTTGTATCACCACAAATTTTCAGTTAATGAAAGTGCAAACTTAATAACTATTTACGATGAGATGACTAACAGTCCGTTCAGTCATAAAATTCATCATTTGATGCAATGAGAGCTCTCCAATCGAACTTTTAAATGAAACCTAAGTTTGATAGCTGAATGAAAAAATATTATTCCCTCAAGAAAACAAAAAGAGATTGATAAAATTCATGCCTGCCTTGCAGTGCTCTGCTCAAAGGAAAATTTGTAAAAGGAATGCAGCTTTTGGATGCAACTGCTGGAGCATTCTAATCCAAAATGTGAAAGCAAAATCAAAGCTCATAAATCCTTTTGGAATCTAAATGGGGAAGCAACAATTGTTAAATTTCAGATTCGGGACAAATTAGTCGTTGACAAGATGTGTAGCCTCCATCCAACTGGGATAAAGTTGTGCCTTATTTATGGAGTTTATTGTTCTCACCAAGGGCTGATTTAAATCTTTATTTTTTAGTAGGGTGGTTTTAAATTTATTTTCATTAACTGATACTCCAAACCAAGTCAATGCAATATCATTTTTTAATTTTATATTCTAAAAATATCTGTTTTCTATTAAAAAAATACAACATTAACTAAAATAAAAGTAAGGTTTTTTGGGCTTTTTCTCACAAGTAATTCTCCTCAAATCAAAATTACCAATGTAAAGCATAACTCGAAATAATCGTGGGAATAATTTAGGTTGTTCTTCATCTATGTGCTTAATTGCATTTTTGTGGGTAAAGGGTGGAGTTGTTCCGATTTTGGAATTGAATTTTTGGACTCCTGTGCTTAATTTTTTTTTTTTTGTTTGGATTCATTGTTACTTTGAAATTAAATATTTGTATTTTCTTAACTATGAATAATTAAATATACTGTAAAAAAAAATGTGATTAACACACATGACTAAAATGACATTTATTTTTTGTCTTTTAAAAGGTAAATAGCTTTGTTAGTTTGTATGTACCTATAGACTAAAGAGACGAGGATATATCATCAAGTCTACCCAAGAAATTTGCTGATTCGATATGCCGTTGCGTAAAGCCGAAGAATCTACTGATTTGGAGCTCCAACTAAGTAAGAAAATGCAAAAACAGACCATCTCTACAAGTAATGAGAATGCTGAGAGGAGGTAAAGTAGCAGATGCAATGCATTTGTGGGGGATTCCAAAAAGTTAGGGATCCTTAAGGGGGAAGTTTAAAGCCGTTGGGCTTATTTTGAGTGGGCTAAAACTTATGTGGGAGCATATATGTACCATTTCTTTTTAAGCTCTTTAGTTGTTTCAATCAGCTGGACAGACAGGAACCCATTTATAAAATTTGCTCTTGCAAACGTCAGACTCAGTACATGTAGTGCAATGTGATTATTAGAAAGTCACTTGTCTTTGGGTATGTTTTGTGCATTCTTGAATGCATCTCTCACCATAAAATTGATGCTTTTTACTCTTCAAAAAATTATAATAAAAGGATTCCTATCTCATCTTTTTTTTTTCTTACAAATATATTATTTTACAACGTTTTTATATCGATGGATTAAATGATACATTCTTAAAACTTCATTAGTAAATATTTGTAAGTGAATCATAGGAGGTTAATAATTGTGCAGGCTTAAAAAGTTTAGATCATATTTGATTCCGTTCTATTCTAAACAAATTATGTTGAAACAAACGATATCTCAAAAGAACTAATTGTTGGTATTGAGCTTTGACTTAAAGAGCAAAACCCTGAAATCACATGAAGAAGAAGAGAGTGCTTAAAGGCAAAGACAAGAGATATTTTTGCATTTGCACTTTGCTGTACAAGTCAAAGATAAGAACGAAAGAGAGTGAAAGGAAAGAAAAATAAAAAAGTACTAATAAAATGGAAATAAATGATAGTACCTAAATGTTATTATTTATAGACAAGAGGTGAGAGATTTGTGGGGTATAATAATAATGTGGTCAAGCTGCAATGATATTAAATATGTCAAATCAACTAAAAAATTTAAAATATCTTTGATTATTTGATAACAGTTTCTAATGAGTGTAAAGATTAGAAATGCTCTTTAAACTTAAAAATACCCCTAACATTTTATTTTCTCACTGAATAGTCTAAGTAACAAACTGGTGGGTATTTGATTAGATCTTTCTAGTTTCTAGTGTGTATGTTTGTCAATCCGACCTCAATTTTTTTGTCACGGGTCTTTAAAAAGTTATGCTAGGAAACTGACCTCATGTTGCCGAAGTGAAATGATGTCAAAGGGGCTGACAAAAGAATGTGTGTGAAAGGCCCGTGATCTATGTTGAGTTTAGCTCAGGCTGCCATCAAGTGTGCTAGCTTGACATGTTAGTGTAAGTGCCAAACTTGACCTTGAGCATGCGCTTCAACTTGTATGCGTAGCTTGTCCGTCTTGGAGTTGCCGAGGTGAATATCCTTGTGTCTTGGAAGCCTAAGGTCAGGCTGAGTAAGTTTGGATACTTTGAAAAGGCTAGCGTGTCCGATGTGAAACTTTAGGATTTTTTTAAGGTTGACCTGGCAGTTAATTTGCAATCAGTCTAGTCTATTTAAATGAGCAAGATGACTGATATGCCTGTAAGATATTTGAAGATAGCATTTAATGAGAAAAGAAGTTTTTGAGCACTAAAATCTAAAGCTGAGAAGGTGAAAAAACACTCTTCAATGGTAGTTTGACACGGCATGATTTGAGCCATTCACATTTCTGTTTTTTTGCTCTCTATCCGACCTAGTTTTACTGACTTAAAAGCTCTCAAACTCTTTTCAACCTAAAAGATCTTTTTTCTTTCCAACCATTTTTCTTTCTTTTACTTCGATACGTATTCTATCTCTACGTCTACTAGTGCAAGTTCTGGGAGTGAAAGGAGTTATAGGGTAGAGCCCAAGGGAGGTTGGTTAAATCATCTAGTCAATAACGATCATAGGGTTCTTTCGATCATTGCAGGTAGGTACTACAATAGAATGGCATATTGGCTGAACCCGATGTCAGAGAATGAGCGCAAAATGGTGGAAAACAATGCTTGTGCTCAGAGAGAGTGAGTCTTGGACGTGGATGAGTTATGTGCTATCATTGACTTCAAGTTCAAAAATCCATCTATTCTATTTCCAATCTCTCAGGTCAATCTGGCTTCTCTGGTTGACCTTCTTCCTTTTACTGTTCCTTATTCTAAGGTTAAGCTTTCTCGTTCTCCCTCTTCTTCATTTGCTATTCAACCTCCAATTATTCCTTATGAGTTAGCTGCAGCTAACGTCCCTTCTTATTCTCTCTTTTTTAGGAATGCCGTTGTCTATCCTCTTCTTTCAACGTCGTGGTGGTTTTCGTCCCTACTCCAACTTGGAATATTACTCCTACTCAAGAGTCTGAATCTTCTGACAATGAAGGCTTAGATGACGAAAGGGTTCTGAGAAAGAACAACAGACAAAGAGTAACCAAGTTGAGGAAGGCAAGTAAGAGAAAGAGTCCTCTTTAGATTTGGAAGGCCTGGCTGAGGTTTCTTTCTATACTCTCTGTTCCTTAGAATTGTTCCTACGAACATGATAAAGAAATTAAAGGGTAGGGCTAACCTTGAACTTCCCTAACATGTGTTCTGCTCATCACGTCTATTCTTTGAAGCTTAACTTTCATTTTCCTGAGGAGGGAGACAATATATTAATGCCAAGTACCAAGGACTGGATCACTAATAACCTAGAGGCTTGCCAGCTCTAGATGTATTAGGATTCAATATTGATCGATTTGAGGTTCCCCTTCATGTTTCTTTTTGTTAAAAAATTTTCCTTTTTATAATTTAACTATTATCTAGCTCACCCCCAATTCATTTCGGTACATAATAACATTCATTATTTTTTGTAGCAGTTTAGATATTCTCCTAACCTTAGCTTTGTTCAGGGAGTTCTTCTACAGTAAGAGGCATCTGCATGGTAAGAGGTGATTTATGTAACAACTTGTCCTGCCAAAAAATTGTTTGCAGATTGTTCAAGTTCAATAAAGAATTGGAAGCTATTTTTTCTCTGCATCCAAAAAGAAATGAAAAAATAACAAGTTTAAGGTATATGAGATTTCGAATAAGCTCAGGAATTTTAATGATGTACTTGTTGCTTTTTTCACATCCTATCTCGTAGATTAAGACAAAATTCTAAAGTTCACTAGAGAGGAAAGTTGGTGTTAGACGCGAAAGAGCTGACTTCCTCCGAAGTAATGAACAAGTCTATGTCATATGGTAGGTGAAAGGTAACCTCGTAGGGTATTTATTTTTGTTAAATTTTTTTAACTATTAGTTTATTTTGCAGATTTGTCTTTCCAGCCTTTGAAAGATTTTAATTTTTGTTAGTTCATCCCTAAGCCTAAGAAAGGCCAAAAGAAGCAGGCCATTCAACTTAAAGAACCTGTTGATGGGGAACTAAGCCAATAAACCCCCACCATAAGTAGCAGCCAAGCTCTTCAACTTAGATTTTTGTCGTTGTCAAAGGCAAACAGAAGGTGATAGTGCACAGGAAAATCTCAGTAACTCTTCATTCCTTCGAAAAACAAAGGACAGAGGCCTCCTCCTTTTTGGTGAACCTTAAGGCCCAAGTCCTAAAGCATAGCTTGAAGAAGTTCTCAACGGGTTTGGAATACACTTTCAGAGAAAAGCTGCTGGAAAGTGTCGATGTGGCCCGAAGATTTGCTAAGGTTGCAGTTCCTCCAAATAGTAAGTTATATTTTAGTTCGGTCTGGATATTATTCTTGCTGGTTTTATTATGTTCCAAGTCTAAGCTTTGTTTTCTTTTATAGTCTATAAGAAGCTTCCACCTCAACCCATTGTTTATGCCAGTCAGCCCTGCATCATGCTTATATGGCTATGACTTGCGTTCTAAAAGCCGAGAAAGAATTGAAGGTATGGGGCCAAAAAAACCATAAAAATACTGAGTCATAGCCAATCTACAATCTAGCCTCACCATTTCACACAAAAAAGAGCTGGAGCAAAATAAGAGGGTAGGCGAGCTGGCAGTTAAGCTCAAAGAGGTGCAGATGGATGAGGCCTCTGCAGAGTCCATGAGGGAACAAGCCGAGTTTAAGCTTAATGAAGCTTAGGTTGAGATTGCCAAGCTAAGGTCTTAGTTGGAGGCTGAACTAGAGGAAAAAAAGGAGGCTAGGGTCAAAGCTAAGGAGGAGTGCAGGAAAGAGGCGGTGAAAGAGTTCATGGCTTCCAAGAGATATTCCGAGCTTCTGGTGGAATTCTCAAGGATGAATGTCCTCGGTGCATTCGAGCTTTGTAAAGATTTAATTTTAAGTACACCAACCTCAAACTTGACTTCTCAGATAACAGCTTGACCAATCTAAGAACAATGTCTCCCATTTAGTCTGAAAATGAGGAGAAAGAGGATGATAAAGATACGACCATAGACGACACGCTAGATGCTGCCCTCATGCTTGAGGCTAGGGAGGAGCTAGAAACAGAGGAAGGGTTTGCTGCTACCGCTTTTACTACTGATCAAGGGATAACTAAAGAACTCTTCTTCCTTTTTCTTTTTGCTTTTTTTTTTTTTTTTTTTTTTTTGTAAAGGATAAGATCGGATTTTTGTAATAACCTCGATTAAATCACTCTGAAAAACTTTTGCAAGTAATTTTTTTATCACTCAATAGGAATTCTGTCAATGGATACAAAATTTTTTGTTCAAGTGTCAGTTATGTTTATCCGCTCTATTTTCTTTACCTTCTTTTATGCTTTGATAAATCAATGAATTACAAGCTTGAGCTTGGGTAAATCAATCAATTGGTAAATCAAATAATAAGTTTTAGCTTAGATATCATGCTTGGTCAAACTTAAACATATTAGGTTAACTAAATAGCTAAAGTAATTTTGCTTATATCAGACAGGTTTATTAGGATTTAAGCAATTGTTTAAAGATTCATTAAATTAACTTGAAAATTTGAATTGATGCAAGTCCTAGCTCGGGTTCATTAAGCATTGCAACATTAGATCGGTCAATGTTCGAGTTTAGGACTTTTATGATAAATATGATCAAAATGTAGATTTTATTCAATAACTTTTGAATTACAAGTGTGAGCTCGGTCTTGTTTGAGCTATTGGTAATAGACTTTAAGATTATCTACATTACATGTCTTCGATATGGGGTTGCTATTCAAATCCTGCAATCTATAGGTTGCGTCATGGATGACCTTTTTGACCACATAAGGTCCTTTCAAGTTCAGGGCCAGTTTGCCACCTCAATTGTCCCCTCTTGAAGCTTTGACTTTTCTAAGCATTAGGTTGCCCTTCTTAATATTTTTACGTTGAACCCTCTTATTATAGTAGTTAGATATTTTCCATTAAGTAAGCTGCTATTCTGGTCAGAGCCACATCTCTTTGTTCTTTTACCAAGTCCTAGTCAACTTTGATGGTATTCTCATTTCCCTCTTCTAATCTTATCATAACTTATTATTTCAAAAACTCAATCGCTAAAGGTAAACATTTAAAATTATGAAAACATGAAGAGTTGCCACCAATCATTCTTACTATATGATTGGTCATCGAAAAAATTTATGTTTTTAATAAAACAATAAAATGTGTTTAAAACTTATTAAAAAGATAATTTTGGTTTAGAAAACATGATTTGTTAGTGTGAGGAAATATTAACATCCTCACAGTGCCCATAAAATTGGTACCAATTAATCATATGCTATTTATAACTTTTGACAAAAATAGTTTTTATATGAAATTTAATTATAATTCCCTTCATTTCAAAGAAATAAAATTATTTAAAAATTTTCATTTTAGAAATGCCATAAAAATCTCTAAATTAAAGAAATATCTTAAAATTTTTCAACATAAGGCATAATTCAAAGTTAATTCTTTTCGTTTAAGATTTATCACAACATTTCCTTGAAAATAAAAATAATATTATTTGAAAATAATAATTATTGGTAACTCTCCAACATCCAGTTAGAGTATAAAAAAATATATTCTTTGAAATAATATTTTAAATTTAATTATATATTTACTTTTAAAATTAAAATTTTTAAAACAATAATTAACTAATTAAATAGCTAACCCTAAACATCAATAATTAAAAATAAACATATATAAGCAATAAATGCAAATATGGATGTAAATGTATGTCCTAAATGACGATGAGATGCGAATTTAAGATTGAGTTTTTAAATATAAAAAAACCACCTGAACTCTTCAATCTCTAGGTAGAGTTTGGATGCGACTATCTATATTTAATATCCCAATTTTGTTTTTTTATTCTTTATTTAATTTTATCATTTTAAAATATGAAATTATATGAAAATTCTTAATGAAATAAAAATTTCTAAATACCCCATTATCTAAGTGACATTCGGGAATAAATTACTTCACAAAAAGTTTTTACATGAATTCTTAGATTTTTAGGATGATTTTAGGGCTTCGGGGCCTTAGGAATTTAGGTTTTCATTTAGGGTTTCGATTAAGGTTTTGGGGTTTGGCTTTGGGTTTAAGGTTTCATTTACGGTTGTGAGATTCACTTAGGATTTAAGATTTCACTTAGGGTATCAAGATTCACCTAAAATTTAGGGTTTTACCTAAAATTTAAGATTTTATTTTAGGGTTTTCACTTAAAGTTTTGAAAATTTACAAATATCTTTAAAAATCTCTAACTTTTAGGTAAATTTTCAAAGCATGCCCATTTTTTATAATCTTTTAAAAAATGATTTTTTATATTTATATTTTTCATTAAAATTATTATTATTCTTATTTGTATATTTTTAATATTTATTATTTAATTCTCCAACATTTAGGTGGATTTAATTTATTTAAAAAATAATTTTTATCTTCCTCCAACATCTAGTAGGGATTTTAAAATCTCTTTCTTCATGTTACATAAAACATTTAATTATTTCTATTTCTATTTTTATTTTTCATATATAATAAAGACTTTATTATTATAATTTTTTATCATCAAATTTTTAAAAACATATAAATAATTTATTAGTTTTATTATTATTCTATGCTTACTTATTTATTTTTTAAAACATACATCTCTTCTATATCTTTAATTTTCATCCTAATTCTATGATATATGAGTGGGATTTTTAAGAAACCCAAATTCAAAATAAAATAAAATCTAAAATGAACGGCCCCTAAACAAAGCAAATAATAGTTAAATGGGAAGGTGGAAATAATAGTAAAGGAAGTATTCTTGGCAAAACTATTACAGTCCCCATCATCTAATCTCACTAGCTTCATTCTCCTTTTATGGTCTTCTATTTTTAATTTAATGTTGCACAAGAAGTAAAAGGGGACCTAACCCATACGGCAAAATCTCCAATAATTATAGTCTCTAGTCAGAGTTTTGTAAGCTTTGAGGGTCTTAATTCTTGAACTTTTATTCCTTTACTTTTGCGAGGTTTTCATTATATTAACTATCTTATTTTAAACCATGAACTATCTTGCATGCATAACAATACCAGAAGCATGAATAGAAAACCTTGGACTTTAAAAACTAAAAAGGATAACCCCAAACTCCATGGTAGCCAAGGATGAAAACCATGAAAGTTGAAGCTTTTATTATTATTTTTTTACAACCATACTTCACCATCGTGATACAAATAAGAAGGAAGGGAATAAAAACTTGAATTTATACCTGGTTTGCATGTTTTTGGCAGCCCGTGATTTTTCTTCTATTACTGGGCTTCTATTTCTCTTTTTCTCACTTGTTACCTTTTTTTTTGGCTCTTGATGCTAGCTACTGGTCCTGTTTCTAGGTTTTTTTTTATGGCACCTATTGTTGGTGTTTTTGGTTTTGCTCAGTTTTCCTCAACCACAGCTTTACATGTCTTCTAATTTTTTTTTGGGTATCTCGCCTATCGCTATTTTCTTTTTCCTTCATGCTTCACATTCTTCCTCTTCTTCCTTTTTTCTTTTTCTATTCGCCTCTTTTTTGCAGGCTGCCTGCTTCCTTCCATTTTTGTTTTTGCTGCAGTTTCTTAATTTTTTTTACTGGCTTCTTTTTTGCTATCAAATGCCCTCACATTTTTTATTTTCCTATATCTTCTTTTGCATTTTTGTTTTGTTTGTTTCTATTTGTAGCCAACTTTTTCTTTTGCTGTTGTTGGCGTTACTACTTTACCTTCTTTTTTTTTTCACTTGCTAGTCTGCTCAACATTTTTTTGCTTGTTTCCCCATCTTCATGCATCAATTTTTTTTTTCTTCTCATTTTGTTTCCCATTTTATTTTCATATTGTCTTATGCCCAGCTTAACAAAGCCAAGTGAGCTTCGTTTATTTTACTTCGACCATGCTTGGTAGCCTATTTGGGCTTTTATGTTTTTTTTTTTTTTACATATATTTTGGGCTTCATTTAGGCTATAAGCTTTAGCATTTAGGCTTCTAGCTCATTTTTTATTTCTTTGTTTTTAGCCAAGCTTTTTCTTATTTTTTCTCTTTTTTAATATTGACTTATTATTTATTATTTTTATATTATATTATAATTATTTTATTTTTATATTTACTAGTATATATTTTTTTTATATTTTTATATATTTTTTATTTGGTTTTGTTTTTATTTAATGGTTAATGATAGGTCATTAAAGGGCTTTGAGGATATGTTTTTTTATCAAACTTTTTATTGGGCTATTTAATCGTTCATTTGAGCCAATATAACAAGTTTTAATATGGGGTCTAAATTGGGCCCCATACCAAAACACTTACAAATGGACCATGTAATGAGCTCAAAAAATTGATGATCAAGACCCACTTACAAAAACAAATTAGATTAGAAAGATCAAATATCATGAACAAAATTAGGGGTTTACAACTACCCATCTTTATATATTTTTAAGGATCAAGAATAATGTAAAGATATAGACAATAATTTTGTTTGAATGCAACTTCTTAAGGTAATTTTGTTTTATTTTTTTTAATTCTATTTTATTTTACTTTTTACTTTTTTTTTTTTTTACTTTTTACATTTTCCTTTAAAATAACTAGGATTAAATCGTGAGTTGAAAGGTAAGGATGATCAAAATTGAACTGCAAGTCAAATAAGGTGACCGAGCTTGAACTATAAGTCAAATATGATGACCATTAATTTATGTTTGTATGCCAGCTAAACTGAGCTTTCATGCTAGCTAATTCTGGACTTGCATGCCAGCTAAATTAAGTTTAAATTTTGCTGCTAGCTAGACTAGACTAAAGATTTCTCGATGCCAGCCAATATTAGGCTTAAAACCTAGGTATCAACTAAATTGGACTTAAATTTTCATTAGTGCCAGCTAAACTGGGCTTAAATGCCATTGGCGTCAGTTAAATTAGGCTTAAAATTTCATTGGATGCTAACTAAATTATGGTTAAATTTTTATTAGTGCTAAATAAATTGAGCTTAAATTTTATTGGGTGCCAGCTAAACTAGGTTTAAAACTTAGGTACTAGCTAAACTAGGCTTAAATTTTTATTGATGCCCTATATATTGGGCTTAAATTTCAGTAGCGTTAGCTAAATTGGGCTTAAAACTTGGGTGCCAGAAAAATTAGACTTAAATTTTTCTTAGGAATTGATGATCCCTATTAAAAATAAAAAGGAAAAATTTTTTTTCCTAATGGATTAGATGATTCTGCACTCGGAGATTTTTATTGATTCAAAAAAACTTCATCACTTAAAGGGGATAAAAGATGTGTATACTTTTTCAACTAATCTAGGTTTATAGGCCAACTAATCTGGGCTTATGAGCTAATCTGGGCTGGCATGTCAACTAAATTAGGCTTATGTGCCAATTAATCTAAGCTTATGTACTAGCTAAATTGAGCTTATGTGCCAGCTAATCTGAGTTTGTTTGCAGCTAAACTAGACTTATGCTAACTAATCTGGGCTTGCATACCAACTAGACTGGTCTTAAAACTTGGGCGTCGACTTAACTAAGCTCAAATTTTCATTAGGTTAGAAAAAAACTACATTTAGATTTTCACATGTGCCAGTTAAACTAGGTTTAAAATTTAAGTATAAGCTAAACTAGACTTAAATTTTTTCTCGAGAATTGGCAATCCCTATTAGAAATTAAAGAAGTGAAAATTTTCTTTCTAAATAGATTAAATGGTTCAGCACACTGATATTTTTATTCATTCAAAAAGGTTTATCCATTTGAAGGAGATAAAAAAAGGCATATACTTTTTTCATACAAGCTCACAAATGAAACATAAGTTTTTCTAAAAATATAAATCCCTTAAATACCAAACATGTTTGACATTTCTTTTAGCCTCCGAATGTGACATTTGATATATGTTAAAGTTAGCTGTAAAGGCGTGAGATTTTGAAACGTTATTTGGGAATGAAAAAAAACTAAGATTTTCGAAATCAACCATTCTCAAACTTTTAGGACTTTGTTATTTTGAATCTTTCAAGAAAGTTCGGCTTATTTTTATTTAGCATATACCTCATTTCGTATTAGAAGTGGCCTTCAAGGTTTACTCTAGATTGCCCTCTATAAAGTTTTCACTTTAGAGCCACATTCATTTTTTTCTTTTTTTTTATTATTACATCATGTACTTAAAAATTCAAACTTATCTTAAAAAGAGGATAATAGTCCAAATAGAAAATTAAGTAATAAGGAGGGACCAAAAGATTCATGGGTTTTATGACCATTTTCCTAAGAGAAATTCATCAATTTTAAGCCTACACACTTAATCCAATATGAACTTTTTATAGGATATAACATAAGTCAAGGTTTAAAGTTTTCAAATAAAATGATAGACAGCCTCAAAACAAATGTTTAAGGGTAATTTAAAAGCAACTATCATCTTTCATTTGAATGATTCCCTAGGGTATATTCCTTATTATTTTCTTGTGCTTTCCACCAATTCTTTTCTTTTCTTTTCTTTTCTTTAGGATAATAATCCAAATAGAAAATTAAGTAATAAGGAGGGACCAAAAGATTCATGGGTTTTATGACCATTTTCCTAAGAGAAATTCATCAATTTTAAGCCTACACACTTAATCCAATATGAACTTTTTATAGGATATAACATAAGTCAAGGTTTAAAGTTTTCAAATAAAATGATAGACAGCCTCAAAACAAATGTTTAAGGGTAATTTAAAAGCAACTATCATATTTCATTTGAAGGATTCCTTAGGGTATATTCCTTATTATTTTCTTGTGCTTTCCACCAATTCTTTTCTTTTTTTTTTCCTTCTTTTCTTTTGTTCTTATTTTTTCTTTTTTTCTTTTCTTACTTCTTATTTTTCATTCTTTCATTTCTTCTTTTTTCTTAGTGGATTCAAAACCTTTAAAAACTTTTATATTGGGTCTTTGCCTCAACATATGAGATTTCATTTAGACATCATCATTCTTAACCCTTAAATGCATTCTTTTTTGCCCTCAATATAAAGGGTGTTCCTTAGTTAAGGTTTATTTCTGGAAGAATTTTATCAAGCTCAAAGGAGTGGCAAGGGATAAATATTTCATTTAAAGGGATGATGAAAGACAACCATTTATCATTTCAAGTATGATCACTTAATTGAAAAGCAATTTCCTTTGGGAAAATCAACTTCAAGAAAAGTTTTTTCATTTTAAAAGGTTCTATTTTTTCTCTCTTTTTTTATTTTTATTTTTTGCTTTTCAATTTTGGATTTCTTAACTTTTCTTTTGGCTTTTTTTTTATAAAATTTTTGGATTTATTAGGACTTATTTTGAATTTATTCAAATTTTTTAAGTGCACAATGTTATAACTATTTTTTTTATTTTCTTTTTTTAACACATTTTTTTTTTTTTTACATACCTCTCATAACTCATACATAAATCTACTTTGCCAAAAATGCAATTTATGAAAGATGTCTCATTTTAACAAACCACCTTTAATGAAAGTTATTATGAAAAAAAAAGTCATGTGGAATAAACTTGTTTAAGGTATTAAATGATTCATGCCACTCCACAAAAAAAGAACAAATAAGTTGATCATAACTCAAGTTATTTTAAGGGTAATAAGATTTTCTTTTTTGATCAACATAACTTTAAGATGCTGGACCAGGCTAATTTTAGAGTAAATAATTGAAAGGTTGCTATGCTAAGGTTATTTTATCGGACTTAGGTTGGCTTTGATTTTAAAAATTTTTGGAGTTATAGCGTAACATGAACACGTCAAACTACCATATCTGAATTTTAAAAATGTTAGTATGCCTGATTTTCTAGGAATCTTAATTTTTTACTTTTTTTTTAATTAATTCTTCATTGTTCATTGCCTAAGAAAATAATATCATCATTTGATATCATAATATTATTAGGTGAAGGTAAAACTCACAAATTCAAATTCATGGCTTTTAAAGGATCACGGCTAATTAATGGAATTAACTAAACATTTTAAGAGAAAAAGCTAGGGCATTTGACAAACTCTTAATAATGAACGCCAATTAATCTGAGACTATTTTCTTTTATCACAAAAACTTTATTTTTTCTCATTATTTTTCATTTTATTTTTGTATTTTTAAAGGCATTTCTCTTTCTATAACCTTGGGACTTAATTATGTCGGACTTTATTCAAATTTAACATTTTTCCCCTTTTACTATTTTTTTCAAAGAAAACCTATAAATCTAAAACTTAAAAGAAATAAAAAAACCTCAAATGACAATATAAATCCATGAAACACTATAATGTACAATATCCATTCATTTAATGTAAACACTCAGACTTGACTTAAAAAGTTTAAATTCCTAATAGTGTTCTTGAGATACATTTCAAAACAAAAGAAAATTCCTCACTTGGCACTTCAACTTTAGCATCATTGACTTTCAACTTCACTACTATCAATCATCAAAACCACTAGCTAGTTCTTTGAACTTTACAAGATTTCCATCAATCAAAGCTTGAACTATATCCTTGAAGGTGGAACAATAATCTATGAAATGCCTTATGACCCCGTTATAAAATTCACACTTAGTATTAGGATCAAACCATTTCGGGTACAAAGGCTTTTTGAGCCTTATAGAATAATAAAAGCCATATGATTCTTGATAAGTGAAGAGCTCAATGTAAGACATTGGGAGTTAATGGTACATCTTCACTTTTTTTCTCTTACGACTTTATGAATGACTTGGGTTGATTTTTGTTCCGTGAATGTTTGTGACAAAAGAATTAGAACATAGGGATGAAATGATTGAGGAAAGTTACCAGTTTAAGATATCAGTTGGGAGCAATACGATGACCATTAAGAATAGTCATTCACTAAATCTTTTGTATCATGGTGAGGTTTCTCTCATTTCACCCTTCAATAATTGCTTTTTGATCATATTCATCAAAAATATTCCTTTGCCTTTCATTATGAATTTCCACATTGGCATACATAAATTTTTCTCTTTTTATCTCATCCTTAATTCTGTCCATGAAAATAGTAAATCGATAAATTCTGAGAACGTATTACCAATCAACTTATCATAATAAGGAGAAGGAAGGTTATCCACTAATAAGGAATTCAGCTTCCTATTAGTTAAAAATGGTTGGACTTACGATGCAATCTTTTTTATATAGCAACATATTTTTTATAACTCTTATTAGATTTCCTTATCATATTTTGAAAGGTTAATCAATTTGGAGCTATTTCTAACAAGTGCTGGTATTACTTCAAAAATGCCAGAAATAAATCTTTTTAAGTACGAATTTGACTACTTTTCAAACTATAATACCAATTGGTTGTTGTCCTAGTCAAACTTTCTTGAAATGCCTAAGTAAGTAGCTTTTCTTCACCAGTATACACAACTATTTTGTGATAGTATTGAGCCAATTATGTCTTAGGACATCCAATTCTATTATACTTTTCAAATGTCAAAACTTTGAACTTAAGCAAAATAACCACATCTAGTACTAGTTGGGTTTTTTTTTGTATCATAAGATTTATCATTACCTTTAACTTGAATCCTTTCTTCCGAGAGACTATACCTTCTCTATTCATCTAGTTTCCATGATTCCTCCCTTAAGGGTCCTAAGCCAAGTTCTTCAGGCTGATCATTTCCTTGAACAAAAAGTCCCTCGATAATCTCTTATATTTATCCTCTATCAAATCAATGTTGTCTTGATCCTTAGAAGAAATCATAAAGATTATTTTCAAAGAAATTCTTTCTTTTTAGAATACACATGAATTGCATTCTATTGAGTGGATACATAAATAGATAAATGAATGAATGAATAATTGCATAAATGACAAAGTTTTTTGGTAAAAAGTGTGTAAATTAAAAAGGGGCAAAAATTAAAGACAAACCATAATTCACATATTCAAGTTCAAAAAGACAACATATTATTAACATAAAAAGAAACATTTTCTAAACAAAAAAATTTACAAAGTATTTTATTTTCCCAACCTATCACTTAAAAACCTTTTTTAATAAAAAAAATCCCATCCATGTTCATTATCTTGCCATCCCCCTTTCATTGTTCCTAAATTTTTAACTTCTATTGTCGTCAGATTAAACCATTTCATATCTATGAGTGATTTTTCACCATGGTACTCGCATATGGAGGCTTCAAAGGCTTTGAAGGCACAAGGATAACAAGGTATCTTTTAAACATATAGGAAAAAAGTTTTTTATACGAAATGGTGATAGGATCTAATTGTTTCTTTTTCTTAGGTAATTTTTGGGCAACAGGTTGACTAAGATTCCCCAAATTTGGTGGTAGTGCAAAGGTTCAAAGTTGAAAAATTGGTTGAACAAGTGATTGGGGAATGGAAGGCTAAATATTTTAGCTCCAATGTGGACTCTTCAGAGATAGTATAAAGTTTTAAGGCTTGATCTTAGATACTTGGAAAAGAGGTTAAAAACAAACATGAAAAGGATTTGAATATGAGTTCAAGATCAAAGTGATTTGTGAAGGTTGTATAGAACCTTGTGACTCTATTCTTGAAATCAAATTTTGAAGCTCAGATACTTGCACGGTCAAATCACTTATCCCTTTCATGATCTTGTCCAAACCTTCATTATTGCTCAAACCACTGAATGCTTCAACATGCTCATGAAATGTACTAGGCCCAACAAGATTCTGTTGATTAAAACTATATAAAATCATTTAACTTACGCTGAAACTAGAAATGATCCTTAAGAAGGCATTAAAATAAATTTCTTGAGCATATCAACTGCCTTCATAAACTTAGTAAGTTGTTTTGTCATCTCTTAAATATCATGACCAAACTTTTTTTGATTGTGTTGTAATGCACTAATTCGGGCCTTCAATTGATTTTTCATATTTTCAGTTTCTTATACCTATTAAAACAAATGTTTTATTTCAAGAGTTTAAACCAAAAGGTTTATGCTATTATTATTACTGAATTAATGATATAAAATAATTCTTAATTAGAATACTACATAAAATGTGTCTATGAATGCCTATAGTATGATGATGCAAATATATCTATAAAAATAGAATAGCCCAAAATATACAAGTCACCTTAACCATTAACGTAGAATGCAATGATTGAATTCCAAAAAGATGACAAACTCCTTATCTATCTTAAATCTCTTTCTTTTTTTTTCTTTCTTTTTATTTAGACTCTTTTTTTTTATCATAACTTTATCTACACTATTACCTTAAACACAAATTGCATTAAAATGCCCTACATATCCTACTTTTAGGTAATTTCTACCAAAAAAATTGGCATGGCTTTTAACTTCTAAATAATTTCTATAAGAGGCTAACACTACTAATGGCTTCATAAAAACTCCTCTTAGTGATGACTGGCGTAAAACAAATATCCCCCCTTAAAATATATGATGCCTAAATAATGTGTGCAACAACATTAAAGACTATCCAAATAAAATTGAATCAATAATAGAAACAACATAACAACCACATAATACACTAGAATATTTACAGTGTCATAACTTTTGGTTATTTTCTAAAAAGGATGGTATGACTCTACCCTAGATAAGCTTCTTATGGCATGCAATATACTGATCGAGATTTATTCATCTAAGGGTTCCCAAATCAAACCTTACATCATCGTTCATTACAGACTAATAATGCACATCAATCCTCACCCATTATAGGTTACAGACAGAAAAAATTTGATCTGAGTATAAGTATTTTGCTAGCAAATGCAGAGGTTATTACCTCATGAGAACATAACTACTTCACTTCCTCCAAATAAAGACAGAACTCAGGTTTAGCACTCATGCATGTAAATGAATATGCAAAAGTGCATAAAACAGTATATCAATCAAAATAATGTAAATAAATTACAAATACCAAAATCAAAACATAACTAACATACAATTTATTTATTTATTTTATATTTTTTTAAAAAATTACAATTAAGGGAATTAAATCAAATATCAACTAAAACCAATTAAATCCAAAACTTTCGATAGTGCTTGATTAATGTTTTTGGCCTGACTCTTAAAGTTTTCAGTGAATTACCAAGCTATCATAACATATCAATTTAGAGACTCGATCGTTAGATGTAAAAATTTAAAATCATAAAAACATGGAGAGTCACCACTAATTTTTTTTAGGGTGTGATTAGTCACAAAAAAATTTTATTTTTTAATAAAATGATAAAACAGGTTTAAAGTTTATTAAAAAGATAATTTTAGTCTACGAGTATATAATTGAGTTCAAGAGCTAGTTAAGCTTAGGGAAGGATTAATACCCCTACAGTGCCCATAAAATTGGTATAAATTAATCATACGCTATCCACTTAGGTAATAGACTTTCTTGATAAAACCTACTTGTAATAGCTTATTGACATTTTCTTCGATAACTTTGTACTTTTTAGGGGCAAATGTCCTTTTCTTTTACCGCATTGGTTTCATGTTCAGGTTGGTATGTAGTCTATAGATCATCACCTTGGAATCGATCCTTGGCATATTGGATAATGTTCAAGCAAACAAGTCTGCATTATTTTTCAAAAGTTGAATTAATTATTCCTTATGGTCAAGTTAAACCTCAATTTGCATACATTTTCTAGATTGTTCTCTAAGAATGATATAGACACGAGGTTTTCTATTTGTTCAAGTTGGTTTTCATAGATATTAGATTTTGGTTCGATTATTTATTTTTACTTAGTTAGGTCAGGACTGCGAGGACAAATCCCGATGTAGTAGTTAATTCGTTGTTAGTAAAATGTTTAGTAATAGGAACTTAAAGCTAAACAAAAATATGTTTTCATTTAATTTCTTATTTCATCAGCTTGTTAGCTCGTCCCATTAATATGTGTGTGATGGTTTAAAAGCTTGATCTTTGTAAATTTTATCCAAAAATTACAAAAAAAAATGTAGCTTATACAGGAATAGAGCTTAAAAGCTCAAAGTGACTAAAAAGCATGCTTCTTTCAGGTTAATTTTTGCTATTGCTATTGCTTACTATCGCTTTCTTGTTTCTCCTCAATCTTTATTGTTTTTTTCTCTTCTTTCACTTTCTTAATCTTGAGCAAATTGTCAACCTCCTTTCAAATCCTTTCTTAATCGTTTTAACATAACATTGTCGTGTTACAAACTGGTCTCCTCTCACTTTTTTAACCCTATAAGATGTCAAAAACTTTACTTTCAAGTAGAGAGTCAAGCCTATAAGCCATATAACAGACTAACTAAGTTGGTCTAATATCATATTGTAGGCTAATGGGATATCCACGATCATGAACTCTATGGCTAAAATGATCATCTTTAGCTCGGTTCTTAAGGAGATTGAGAGTTTAATGGTCCTCTTGACCGATATCAGCTCATTCTTAAATCTAATCAAAGTGGTGGTGATTAGCTATAATTGGTCTTTCTTGATTCTCATTTTTTTCAGGTAGTGTAGTATAGGACGTTGGTCAAGCTTTCATTATCAAGCAAAATCCTTTTAATCATATAGTTGTACATCACAACTTAATTACTATGGCATCATCATAAAGGTATTGAATTTTTTATAGATATTTCAAGCTAAAAGAGATCGACTCGTCATTCCAATCTTTTTCATTTTTTATTGAAAAACCTATGGCCATGATCAGGCCCTAATCAAACTCTCTCTTGACCAAGGTAGAGCTTCCTTTAATGATTACGTTAATTACCTCAACAATCGATCATTTATCTACAGCTCGACATTTGTCTTTTCATTTTCATCCCTCTGAGTTTTTCTTTAGTCTGTCTTTCTTATTCCTTATGGGTTCTTTTTTATCTCCCCTTCTATAATTTGACCTATCATGTCCTTATCTTTTATGGCCCATAATTTTTTCTAATTGGCCTTTTTTTGATCAAATTTTTAATTTCATTCTTCATATCAACATAATTTTTAGTGTTGTGGCCTATGTCTCGATAAAAGGCACATATTTTGGTTAGATCCCCCATTGTATTTCGTCTTAATGGCTTTGGCCATTTAAGCTCTAAGTTTTTTTTAGTTTGTATCAAAATTCTTTCTCAAAAAGTATTAAGTGCAATATAATTCTTTTCTTTGCTGAAGCTTCTGGCCTTATATCATCTTTATCTTAAGGGAGGATCGTAAAAGTCTTTGTCTTTTTTTCAGTCAATAAGGAGAAATGAACCTCTTTCACCTTGATCATCGAGGAGAGAGACTTAACCTTTCTCATCTTGGTTGTTTTCATTGTAGTTTCAATATTTATATATTTTTCAACCACAAATAAGACATCGACTAGCCTTTTGGCTGACTCTAAAGAAAAGTCAGTTTGAAGTTGTACTATTTATTATTGAGTCTACTTGTTAAGGTAGCTACAACAATCATTTATTTAAATCTTTCGCTTACAGATCTTTCATGTTAAAACGCATGATGTAGTCTTTCACAGACTTATTTATACCTTGATGAATTGACATCAAGCTTAATGTGGTTTTCTTTGTTCTTCTACTACTTACAAAATGAGAAAAACCGTAGTAGTTGATTTTTTTTAACGTTGTGATTGACCTTGGCTTAAGGCTATAGCACCAGGATCGAGCTGCGCCATTGTGAGTTGTGGCTAGCCCTTTACATATCAATTTTTATTTGCACCTTACATTATTATATTAGTTCTGTAAAGTTTTCAAATGATCAAAAGAATTAAATGTATCATCATAAGTTTCCAAGATTAACATTTTGAATCCCTTTAGAGGTATGGCTCTATCAATTTTTTCGATGAAGGGTAAGGTTTTAAGGAACTTTAGCTCATCTTCAAAAGCAATAGCCTTCCATTTTAGTTCTTTTTCCATAGCTTGCATCTGGTCTTTAGATCTTTATTCTGTTAGGGTTCCAAGTCGATTTGTTTTGATTTTTGGGTTGAAATATGTGCTGAATTATGGCTAAGATAATAATGGATGGCTGGGGTAGTATGTTCCTCTTCCCTGAAGGTCGAAGAAGCCTTAACTTCTTTGTAACTTGGCTATCTTTCTACAACCTGTCAATCAAGAGTGACCAGATCAAGTACCTTTAAAGCTTAGGATGGAGTTATAATTTGTAGCATTTATTTAAGGGCTTGTACTTGCTCAATTAAAGCTTGAAATTATTCCATGATTGGACCACCCTATTGTGGGCAGGTCAGTCCGTATGATGGTTATTGTATGTTTTTGTTCTAGTTGAAATAGCCGCCTCTCATTCCTTCTTAGCTTTTTTTATGGGTGGCATGGTTTCTTGCTTGGCTAATGAATAAATGCCCCCTACATAGCACACCAAAATTTTAGTGCCAAGCTCCGACCTAAAAGGTAAAACCCTAAAATCATAGAAAAAAAAAAAGAACAGTTAAAGGTAAAAGCAGAAATGTTCCTTGCATTTGTACTCTGACATGTAAGTCAAAGATCTATATAAAAGAAGTAAAAAAAAAAGAAAAGTAAATAAGTATTAGTATAATGGGAATGGAATGACAATAATTGGATGTCACTATTTATAGGCAGAAGGTGAATGATTTGTGAGGTATAATAGCAATATGGTCGAGTTGACGTGGTATTGAACATGTCAGGTCAGTCTAACATATCAGGTTAGCCTAAAAGTCCAAAATGCCATTAGCTATCTATTGGCAGTCTCTAATAAGTAAAAAAGATCAAAATGCCCTCTTAACCTAAAAATACCCCTAACACTAGCATTTTCTTCATACAATTAAATGATAAAACTTTACCTTGAAAATTAAAAGATAAAACCAATAAATTGTAAATAAAATCATGACACTTTTATGAAACTCCAAAATGAACAAGTTCATGATTTAAAAAGAAAAATAAGTACACTATCTCAACGAAGCTACTTGGATATCGCTCCCTTCACTAATTTTCAATAAGAATTTTCTTGGATTTGTTGAAAATCTTGCATACATCTAATATATGTATGAATTAAAACTTGAGAACAAAAAGAATATGTTCCATAAATAACAAAGATAATATATTTATTGTTTAATGATAATTAAGCATATTTATAACACCATAAGAATAATAACTAAACTAATGCACATATTCTAGAGGAATCACTACAAAGTAGGTACATACAAACTAACAAAGCTATTTTATAATTTAAAGGATTAAAATAATAGATTACATACAAAACTCACTTAAGTTATATGTGTTAATCATAGATTTTTTTATAATATATCTAACTATCCACATATAAGATTAATTTCAAGTTAACAATGAATCCAAAAAATAAAATTAAGTATATAGATGAAGAGCCCAAAAATTTAATTTCAAAGTAACAACAAAGTAAAAGAAAAGCATGACATGATAATGATGTGGCTTAAAATACCTCATTAGAAAAATAAGTTTAAAACTACACTTGAAATAAAGATTTTTGTCAAGAAAAAACTCATATATGCATCCAACCACTACTTCAAAGTTGATCCCACATTCCCACTTGCCTAACCCTATAAAATGATTTTGTAGCTTCTTAATTTTCTTCTATATAGATTCCAAACCAAACAATGGGATCCCTACACCTTTGGGAGAATACTTTTTAGAGTATTTTAAAAAAATTAATTAATAAAGTTATGATAGGTGAGAATTTTTTAATTTTGTTGATAAAATTAAAAAATTACATTATTAAGATATTAAAAATGAACTTTTAAATAAAAATTTGATTGAACAAAATGCAAAGTTTTGAGAGAATCTTTCGTCGAAATTGTTGCCAGTTATACAACGTTGAATAAAAAGCTAGGATAGAATTTTAGATAATGGAGTGCACGTTTTGAGCCCTATCTGTTATCCTTTTAGATTCCAACAGCCAAAGATTTTTAGGGATAGATATCATAAGCTAGGGAAATTTGATGAAGAATCAGAACCCAATACTTTGAAATAGGATTTGGTAGGATGACACTAACTTTTTTTATACCAATCTAAATCGAATTACAGCCTCTCACACACATACACACAAAAGCAAAGGCTGAGGCTCGGTCGGAATTTCCATTTGTATCTGCCTCAAATAAAGGGAGTATGCATTTTAGACATTGACCAAGATTCAAATATTCCTGGCCAAAGTTGTTACAGTACCATTGACTATTGTATTTGTACTGCAAAAATCTGTTTAACTTAAAGAGAATATATATCAATATTCCATATTTCCACTAAACCGTTTGCTTGGGGGTGAGAGGGACTAGCATTCCTTTTCTCAACCCTATATGTGCTGCAAGTATATCCAAGCTTGACGTGTCACCAGCCATGCTTTGATGATGAGGTGACGGAATTTTCGACTTCTTTTTTTGTAATAAGATCACAAATATCTTTAAACTTTATTAGTCTTAATTTTTTTTCACATGAGTTTAAAGGTATCGATTTGATATATTTAAAATTTTATTTTTAAAACATTTTTCACAAATATCAAACCTTGGTTAACAAAAAAATTTATTCATCAACGGGAGTAACGTAGGTATTTTCAAGTTCAAAAATTAGAGAATTTCTACTCATGAAACAACCTTGAGCAACTTGTAGAATAATCATCCAGGCCAACTGGCGGTGAAGAACTTAGGTTTTTATTTTTGTAATATTTTTTTCTTGGTAATTTAGGAGACAACCGACAAGCTCTAAAGGGAACTAAAGGGGCTACAAATACAAACCACAAGGGCTTACGGACTATTGTTGTACTTGCTGAAAAATAATGGACTAATTTAACCAGTGGATCTGTTGTTATACTGGAGTATTTGACTCAACCATAAATATATTATTAAAAATGAATTTGGAATGCTTTTTTTTTTTTCAAAAATCTAAAAAATATTTGTAACATTGGAATTGAGGTTCAATGTGACCGGCCTTCGGAAGACTTTGGGGATAGTGAGAGAAAGAAGGAAAAATTGAGAGGTAGGCCTTTTAATTCAAAACGGTGAGTTTTAGGGAAGAGGAAGAAAAGAAAAGGGATAGTAGGAGGCAGCATCTCGGATGAGTGGACACTGACTCGACCCGACTTGGTTGAACTCAGATCCAAGGTTGTTTAGCACATTGCTTTGGACATTTGGGGTTTTTAGTCATGTATTTTTACTGTATTTTGATTTATTATATTATAATATTATATATATATATATATATATATGTGTGCTGTGTGTGTGTGAAATCTTGTAAAAAAATTTGACATATATCACTGAAATGGCAATTAGTTGTGGCTATTTTTTTTTAATCAGAAGAGAGAAAAAAAGAGACAAATACAAGAGATAGAATAGGCAGAGAATAAAATTAAAAAAAAAAGTTTGTTTGGAATATCCTAGCCGTTTATTTCATTATTAGAATGCATAAATGATAAAACCTTTTTAAGAAAATAGTTAATTTTCTTTAATCCCAAAAAATTGTAAACAAAAACATTTTGATAAATTAATTTGTATTTCAAAATTAAAAAAAAAAATTGCTACTTCTTTAATGTTGGAATTCGTTATTAAAATTTAAACACTTTCTTCATGATTTTTATGAAAATAATGTTTAAAAATAGTAAAAATTATCCCCAATTATAATTAATTGCAATAGGTTAAACAAAAAGGTGATTCATTCCGTTTTTATTAAAATAATTTATTCTTCGTTTCCAAAAAATAAATAAAATCAATTCTTTAGAATAATTATCTCTATTAATTTTCTTTATTTTTTATAAATATTATTTATTAAAAAAAAAAAACTCAAAGTGGAGCTAGGAACACTATTTTCTTTTAATTTTGCAAGAAACACCAAAATTAAAATCAAATGATTCTAAACGAAGACGTTTTGTATCCAAGATAATCCCAATTTAACGTTGAAATATTTTATCACCACACTCTAATAGTAATGATCTTTATATCTAATTAAATAGAATTACATTTTAATGTAAGCTCTTTATATTAAAGATACAATAGATAGTAGCTGTACTATTAAAGATGAGATCAAAATCTAACAATTATTTTTTATGTTAAACATGTCAAGTCATTAATACTTAGAAACGTGTCGTAAGGTGTTACACATTAATTTTTAAAATTTATAAAAACATAAAATAATATAAAATAAATAAAAAAGAAAGGTGAAGCTATTTTTTATAAATAAAATTTCATAATTTAAAATTTAAAAAATTATAAATTTGTTGAATTTAAATATTAAGTTTATTTGATATTATTTTTTAAAAATAATTATACAATTCAACTTAATTGAATTTGAATTATTATATTAGAATCCCTGTTAAATAAACGGAAAATTTGTCGGTCAACAATCTTGTTTAGAGTGGCATTATTGTCTCGGTTTCTGCATTATTATAGTTTATTACTTTTATTTTTTTAAGAATTGAGTTTAAATTGTAAGATTGGAAATCAATATATAAAGGAAATTGCGAATAGTGAAAAACTTTGAATTGGTTGAACATTTGATAGAGACATGCTAAAATTTAATATTTCCAAATACAAAAATAAAAATAAACGTGTAGAATGCAAAGGTGAGAGTACAGATTTGGAGAACATGTCAACAAAAGAATCTAAGGCATTTCAACACGTTTTTTAAAATAAAATTCTACTATATCTCCTCTAGTAAAAAAAAAAGAAGAAAAAAAAATCAACCTAGTAATTTGCTTCTTGTAAAATTCACCAAAACCCAAAAGAAAGAAATTGTTTAAATATCATATTATTAATATTTATTATTAAAACAATAGTAGGGCCTCTCTCTTTGGCCTTTACCTTCCTTGTCTCTTTGATGTGACATGAAAACTTAGAAATAATGCAAGCAATATTCAACACATTTAAAACAAGCTCATATTTGCAATCAACATAACGGGTTTTGAGGAAAGATTGCAAGGTGTGTCAAGCTTATTTATTTATTTATTTACTTTAGATAGTGGAAGAGTTAACCCCTAAAATTTCCTATGGAAGTCTTACAATTTTGTTATTAAAATAATAAAATATTTTTAATTAATTTTTAATTTTTTAAAAATATATTAAATTTAAATAAAAAGCATTATTTATAAAATAAATCAGTATTTTGAGCTAGGCTTTGAAGTTAGGATGCGTAGACCATTGCATAAATTTAATTAAGATGTATAAAGGACAATTTTATTATTAGAAATTGGGTGAATCATTTTATAGAGGATAATAATTTATTATTAATATTTTATATAATGATGGATCTTAACATTTGATTTTGGTAGAACTAATTAATATTATATTTTATTTTCTTCATAAGACTTATTTTATGAATTCTATCATATATATATATATATAAATGAAAATTATGGAATATCAAAAATTTCCATGCATAATGGATATGAATAAATTATTAAATATAACGATTGGTTTGTAAACTTATTAATATACATGAAGTTATAAAAAGAGCATAAAATAATTTGTTTTACATCGATATAACTTGATCCCTCTTCATAAATATATATGTATATATGTAAACAAATAGAAATAAAATGTTAATAAAATTATAAAATAAAAATATTACTATGACAATATTAAACTTTTAAAAATAACAAGACTTTAATTGTTAGAATTTTTCAGCAAGTAGACTATTATTAATTGGTGTTTTATAGTTTAATAAAATCAATTGATAAATTCAGTCTTAAATGAGATAAGTATGACTGTTCAAATAATTAATTGTGATTAGCCCTAAATGAGACAAGTATAAAAGCTCAAATAATTAATTGTGATAATTTACGTATAAACTTTGCACATCTTATTGGGTTTGTGTAGTTTGGTAATTATGTAGACTTTCGATCTGGTAAACTTGGGAGTTTTTTTAGGGTTTTAATAAAATTGGCTAAAGTCACCTTTTTACTTTTGATTAATGGTATTTACTTTTGAGAGCTGTTAATAAGAGAAGATCAATGAAGAAGTCTCAATCTTTATAAAAGAATGTTATTACTTTCGTACATCAACTATTATTGTCCAAACAGGTACACAATATAATGAAATTTAATGTTCTAATATTCACATATGATTCTTGGAATTTAAGATTATACTTACACGTGGTATCAAAGTCTCATTATATGATATTAGAACCCAAAATATCATTTTCAAATTTGTTTTGAATAAAAAAATTTATTTTTGGTGAAATATTATGCTTACAAAAATCTTATTTTTGGTCAATTTTTCTAGAAATTAGATTATTGTTTTAGAATTTATCTGCCTAAAAGGATATATTTTTTAAAATTTTTTTATTTTTTTCTTTCGAGGTGTGATCACACAAAGTTATGATATTTTCTTTAAAAAAATGTCCTAGATTAAAATTCTTATAAAGCAGCGTGACTATTTTAATAAGACTAGTAAGGATATTGAATAGATTAAAGTCTTATTTGTTTGAATAATTGATTGGCCTTTATTCTCAATTTTAATTTATTTGAATAAAATTCATCACAATTTATGTCTACCATGGATAATAAGTTCTTGGATATTTTGTACAACATAGTAAATTTATAAACTTTTAGTCATTTTAATTTATCACATTTGGGTATATATATTTTTTGTATAGTGCTTTAAGATAGCCAAAAATATTAACTTCCACACAAAAAGTTTTAGACTTGTTGTGATATCTCAATTTATTTTAAGTAAAATAGAGAGATGTAAAAATACAATTTTATTTTGACATATATTTGTTTTGTTTTTGAACTTTCAATTAAGGTATTGGTTTGATTATCTTAGCTAATATTATTAAACCTAACAATTATTCATTTTAAAGGACATATTGCTGTCATTTATTAACAATATGTTTTTTAAGAAAATTTAATATTTTCTTTTGAGAAACTTACACATGAGGGGTAGAATATTGTTTTACACTTATCACATATGTAAGAGTTTTTAAAAATGAAGTTTTGTGCAAATCAACAAACTATTTGTTTTGTTTTTGTTGGTTCAATTCTTTCCTTGATAATTTTCTTCAAATTTTTTTTGTTTACTTTGAGAGAGAAAAAGAATTTTATAATTTTCTCTAATTTTACTTCTTTTGTTTTGAACTATATATAATTTAATTTTTACAGTTATTTTAAAGAATGATAATATAAAAAATTTGACCTTTTTTTTTATTAATGCTAAAACTTTCTTTTAAAAAAAGTGAAAATCAATGGGATTTCTTCTACATATGTTTTAAAGTAGTAGGAATTCATAAATGCCCTAAAGTTATTGTTTTGGAGATATCATATGCATTAAGGTTAGTTTGTGTTACTAGACTATTAGTTTAGACTTGTTTTAGATATAAAAAAAATGATAATTCAATGATTTCCAAATTTATTGAAAATAATCTCATGTTAAAATAATAATTTTGTATTGTATGAACATATGAATATGAAAATATGTTCATAATATGTTAATAATTTATAAGTGGTTTATTAAAGTGATATCATAGAATCTTGAGAATAATAATGGCTATTACATTTGGTATAAAGGCACACTATACATAATTTTGTTATGACTCCATTTGTTGTAGTGCTTCTTATTTATTTTTTCAAAATCTAATTGGAGTATGTTTGTGATTTGCTGGATCAATAGAAGTCATTGAGATTTAACTATATTATGACATATTTTCTCTATTTGATAAATATGATATTTCTAGGCTCATAATATGGATATTTATAGGTATGGAAAATAGAACTTGTTGAAGTATTAGGTTGATTATGGAAATGATGCATTGTAAATTTGCTTTTGAAACCATTATTGTTTTAGGTTTCTTTACTTTATTAAATGTATTGTATGTGATTGCTAATTATCTATAAGATATAGTTTAAGATAAATAAATCCAAAAGGTACTGTCAAGTTAAATGGACATAATTGTTTTTTTTTTTTCATCGTAGTTGTTATTTATATATATATATATATGATTACATGTGCACACTTTATATTGACATATCATATTATAAAATCTTAAAACTGGATATCTATTTTAAGTATAATTTTAATGTCATTTGGGTATATTTCATAATGATACTAGCAAGTAACTGCTGCTATGGATTTGGAATCAAGCATAAAGGTTCATTTTCAAAATCAAGATGTAATCAGACTTGACCATTTTAATGGATCAAACTACACTAGGTGAAAGGACAAAGTGATTTTTTTGTTGACTACATGAAGATGTTTTATGTACTTGATCCAAATTTAAAACCAATTCCAAAACCAATTCCTAAAAATTTTGATGTTGTTAAGGCAATAAGAAGCAAACGTGAAGAAGATGAACTAGTCTATCAAGGTTTTATTTTGAATTCATTATCTGATCATCTATATGACCTATACAAAAATATGAAAACACCAAAAGAGATATGGGCTACTTTTGAACACAAATACATGAATGAAAAGAAAGGTACTAATAAGTTTATGGCTTTGAAATACTTTGAATTTTCAATAACTGATGACAAACCAGTCATGGACCAAGTGCACGAGTTGTAAATTTTGGTTTCTAAGTTAAGTGAACTAGAAATTAAGGCTCCTGATTCACTTCAAATTGGAGCTATTTTGTCAAAACTTTCTCTTTCTTGGAATGGATATAGAAAAAAAATTTTATATTCAACAATAATTTCACTATTGAAGAATTTCAGATTCACATACAAATTAAAACTAAAAATTGTGCAAGAGATGCACTCTTTCTTGGAGGCTCCGATATGAATTATGTGAGTGGACAAAATTTTAGAAAAACTCAAAAGTCTTCTGGTAAATTTCAAAATAATTTTAAAGTAAAAATGAATGGATTTAAGAAATCTAAATATAACAAGAATAAAATGGGTTTCCATTGTGGAAAGAAAGGACATTTGATTAAAGATTACATATTTTAAAATGCTGAAATTAAAATTGGTTCTAGTTCTGAAAATAAGACAAATCTAGTTGACAAGAAATTAATGAACTTTTTGCAATGGTGACTGACATGCAAATTGGAATGATCATTGAAGTTCATATAGCTACTGTAAATAAGTTATCTAATTGATGGCTAGATTCCAGTGCAACAATTCATGTTGTACAGGAAAAAGAGCAGTTCAAGACCTATGAAGAATGTAAGAGACCATAAAATATCCTTATGGGAAATCATGTTCCTGCAAAGTGATTGGAAAGATGAGCGATTGAATTGAAATTCACCTCAGGACAAGAAACTAACTTTACTTAATGTTTTTCATGTTCTTGAGATTAGAAAGAACCTTGTATCTGTAAATCTATTATGTAAGAAAGGCTTTAAGAGGTACTAGAGCCTGATAAAATTATAGTGTCCAAAAATAGTGTATTCATTGAAAAATTATATTCTAATGATGGTATGTTTAAACTAAGTATCGATGAAATAAATAATGTTTCTGCTTGATATTGTTAAGCATTCTTCTTCTATATGGCATGCTAAATTAGGACATTTAGATTATCAATATATGAATCATATGACTAAGCATGGTTATATAACATACAGGAAAAATCATGACATTAAATGTGAAATTTGTGTCAAAGCAAAAAAAACTAAGAAACCTTTTCCTAAAGCTGAAAAAAATACAGAATTATTAGAACTCATACATTCTGATATTTATGAGTTAAATGGTTTATTAACAAAGAGGAGGAAAAAGGTATTTTATAACATTTATAGATGATAGTTTTCATTATACTTTTGCATATCTAATGAGAACAAAAGATGAAGCTTTTAATAAATTCAAAGAATATAAATCAGTTGTTGAAAATCAAAAGGAAGAAAAAAATCAAAATTCTTCGAACTGATAAGGGTGGTGAATATTTTCCATATTCGTTTTCTCTTTTTTGTGAAGATAATAGAATTATTCATCAAAAGACAACCCCTTATGCACTTCAACAAAATGGTTTAGCCGAAAGGAAAAATACAACCTTAGTTGATATTGTAAATAGTATATTATTAAATGCTAAATTACCTCTAAATCTTTGGGGAGAAGCACTTTTAACAACATGCAATATACATAATAGAATTCTTTCAAATAAATTCTTAAAAACACTATATGAACTTTGGAATCATGGCAGAAAACCAAATTTGGATTATTTTAAAGTGTAGGGGTGCATTGCCTTTTATAAAATACCTAATCCTTATAAATCAAAATTAGAACCTAAAGGTATTAAAAGTATTTTTGTTGGTTATGCCATAGAATTCAAAAGCATATAGACTTCTTGATTTTAAATACTAATGTTATTGTCGAATCTATTCATGTAGAATTTTTTGAAAATAAATTTATATGTGATACTAAATGGAGAAACAATTGAAATGATTCCTATGACTGAAAATAAAAGAAAAGAAAGTAATGATTCTGTTGAACTTAGAATGAGCAAAAGAACTAGAAAAGAGAATCTTTTACCTTTTGATTTTGTTTCTCTAGATTTTATAGTATTCCTAGTAGAAGAAAATATAACCAAAGTGCTTAATATAACAACAATTCTACTAAATGTAGATGAAGACTCTAAAACATTTAATGAAGCTATGACTTCAAGAGATGTTGTTTTTTGAAAAAAGGCTATGAATAATAAAATGGACTCAATTATGTCCAATAATACATGGGTTTTGGTAGATTTACCTCTAGGTTCTAAACATATCGGATGTAAATAGGTGTTTAGAAAAAAATAATACAGATGGTTCTGTACAAACCTTTAAAGCAAGATTAGTTGCAAAAGGTTTTAAACAAAAATAAGGCATAGATTATTTTGATACATATGCTCCAGTAGCTAGAACAACATCCATTAGAGTTCTTATAGCTTTAGCTTCCATTTATAAATTACATATACATCAAATGGATGTTAAGACAACTTTTTTAAATGGTGACTTAAAGGAAGAAGTATACATAGAACAACCAGAAGGTTTTATTCTTCCAGGTAATGAGACTAAAGTTTGTAAATTAATTAAGTCATTTTATGGGCTAAAGCAAGTTCCTAAACAATGGCATGAAAAGTTTGATTTAACCATAGTAGCCAATGGTTTTAAACATAATGGAACAGATAAGTGCATTTACTCAAAATTTACTAAAAAATATGGAGTTATAAGATGTCTCTATGTGGATGATATGTTAATTTTTAGTACTAATATGATTGGCATAAATAAAATTGAAAGGTATCTGATTTTTAATTTCAAAATGAAAGATTTGAATGAAGTTGATACCAATTTGGGAATTAAAGTTAAAAGATATAATAAAGGTTTTGTACTTAATCAAAGTCATTATATTGAGAAACTGTTTAATAAGTTTAAGTATCTTAATATAAAAAAACCCAATACTTTATATGATACAAGTATAAAACTAACAAAAAATCAAGGTTATGCAATTGCACAACTTGAATATGGTAGTGCTATTGGAAGTGTTATGTATGCTATGCATTGTACTAGGCTAGATATAGCTTTTACAAGTTATCAAGATATACAAATAAGCTTAGTCTAAGTCATTGGAAAGCCATAAGAAGAGTTCTAGGTTATTTTAAAAGAACTAAAGATTTTAGCTTATTTTATTCTGAATATTCAACTATTTTGAAAGGATATTCAGATGCAAGTTGGATCACTAGTATAAGTGACAATAAACCCACTTCAAGATGGATGTTTACCCTTGTAAGTGGTGTAATTAATTGGGCATCCAAGAAACAAACTTACATTTCACATTCAACTATGGAATCTAAATTTATAGCTTTAGCTATAGCAGGCAAGGAAGTTGAATGGCTAAAAAATTTATTAAAAGATATAAAGTTGTGGCCACAACCAATGACAGTCATTTTCTTGTACTGTGATAGTGAAGCTACAATGTCTAGAGCTTACAGTGAAATTTATAATGAAAAATCTAGACTTATTAGTCTAAGATATGATTATATCAGAGAATTGATAAAAAAATAGGATGATTATCATAATATATATTAAATCTACTAACACTTAACAGATTTTCTTACCAATGTGCTACCTAGAAATTTGGTAAGAAGCACCACAAATGGAATGGGTTTAAAATTCCTTTTAGACACCAATAATGGGAACCTAACTTTGAATTAGTAACCTCTAATTACAAAGTTTCATAGGTAACAACAAGTTATTGTTATATGTCTGTAAACACTAGTTAACCCATTTTAAATATTTGGAATATTAGTGCAAGCCATTACGTAAATGGAAGATGAGATTAAACTCTTAATGAAGTTTATAATTTAATGTCTATACCAATAAAGACATAAATAAGAAATCTCACCTATATAAACATAGAAGTGGTGCCGCTTCAACAAGAAAATTGAAAACTTTCTTGTAAATGTTTATGAATAAGGATAAGCACATAGTCATAATAGTGCTAAAGCGATTATAAACCTCTAACAGAATATTGAATAAGTATTATGTGTGTTATATCTTCAATTTTATCACTAAGAATTTAAGTTTAATTTGCGGACACCATCAACTTTATTAAAATTCTAAGGTATATACACTAATTGAAGGTTTAAATCGAAAGATACCTTCTTGTATTCGTAATATTTATTTGTGTGAAAGGTTAAAAATTAAGTACCAACATTCCAAATTAATAGGGGATTACTAATAATTTAGAATGTGATGTATCTCACATTGAGTAGAAAGATCATTTATATGTGGTTTAAAAGAAATTACTTATGTTAATTAAGTAATTAAATTAAGTGTTAGAGTTGGTTAAGTCATTTGAGCTTGTTATGAGTTTTTTTAGTGGGTCAGACAATTTTAAAAGTCAAAAGATAAGCACTTTGGTACTTGAAGCACTTGAGGCACTTTGGCTTGCTTGACAAATAAATTTAATTTTTAAATCTTTTAATTTTTTTATTTATTTATTTAAAATATTACTAATTTTGAATAAACATATTTTGAACAGAGAAAATATGACTGTTTAAATAAAGTTTATTTAAATAAGAAAACATGACTATACAAAATGTCATAACTTTTTGAATTGGCTTGATTGGTGATTGTTCATTTATTATAAATAAATTTTTCTGTTTGACAAATTTCATTACTTCTGATTTAAAGAGTTTTTAAGGTTTTGTTGTATTCTATAAGCATAATTGCCTTTAAAATAATATTCTTCACGCCTCAAAGCCATATTTTCTTCTTTCATATTATTTTTGTTTTTCTTAAATTTTCTAACATCCACAAATATCCATAAAAATTGAAAAACAAAACAATTTGAAAATATTTTTTGAATACTTCTAAAATTTATTTTTGGACATTTTTAATTTTCATCAACAAAATTAATAAATCCATCAATAATTTTTTAATAAATAAATCTTGGATACTTTTTTTTTTAAAAAAATTTAAATCCACCATTACTTGTTTCAAATAATTATGATTATAGAAAAATGACTCTTGATACTGATAATTTAATATCACTAGTGATCCTCCACTGGACATGAGTCATGAACACTAAGCAAATCCTAATTTTAGAAAGTTAATGTTGAATGGACAATTTTATATATCAAATAATTGACAGAAGAGATATAATTTGGAGATCAAATAATTACTTAACTATTGAAATTTGTATTATTTACACACATGATCACTATTTCTCAGTCCTCATTGAAAAGCTCATATTTGTTGAATAATTTGTTTAGAAAATGATTTAAGACAAAAACTATACCAAGTCAAACGCTCAATGTTCTCAAATCCTTAATTTGTTGGACCGGTAGTTGAATGGCGCTCTCTGCTCACACCAAATTAATGTTGAATCTATCTCAATTCTCAAGTGTGTCATAGAGGAATATACGACCTTTGGAGCAGTTAGATGTCATGTTCTAAAAAGAATCATGAATTTCACATTAGTCAATTAGTCAATTTTTCGTTTTTTATATTTTTTTTATATTTATTATTTATATATATTTATTTAAAAATTAAATATTTAAATTGGCAATTATTAAAATAATAATAAAATATAAAATTCCAATCGATTTGGATAATTTTAATTTTTGAGCTTATGTACCGAATCAAACAAAATAAAAATTAAAGGTTTTTGATTGAATTGAATACATAAAAATTAATCCAAATCTAATCTAATACTATGTTTCGAATTGATATTTGATTTTCTTCTTCTTTTTTTTTTTTTTTGCTTAATCTTGTTTGAAAAGCACATGCTGTAGAATAATTTGTTTAGAAAATTATTCAAGACAAACTATATCGAAGTCAAAAATTTAATGCTCTCATATCTTTAATTTGTTGACCTGAAGTTGAATTACTCTAGTCACAGCCAAATTAATGTTGACCCTATCTCAATTCTCAAGTGTTATGGAAGAATATATGAACTTTTGGAGTACCTAGAAATTTTTAGAAAATAATCACTAATTTTAGATCGGTTATGTATCAAAATTTTATTTGATACAAAAGTGTTTATATCATTTTTTGACTTATAAGATGTCTTTTATAATAATAATAATAACAAACTATGAAAATTTATAGATTGTATATAATATTTTGTAGATTAACGTGAATCATGACATTTAATGTTAGAATCAACTTTAAAATACTAGTGATATATCATCAAAATAATAAATCCTTATTCAAACGGAGAAGGATGTTATAATTTTTTAAAAAAATTATGAATTTTACATCATCTATATATTAAAATTTAATTATTATCTGTGATATAAATCTTATATATTAAATATTTTTTATAAGATAAAATCATAAAAAATAATTATTCAAACAAACAATATTTTATAAATTACCGTGAACCACGAATAATATAATGGGTTGGCACGGAAGCCTGCAGCGTGTAGGGTAACAGCCATCCTAATTTGACACGCCATCATAATTTTACACGCAGGTGAATCTCTTGCCCGTAAAGCAAGGAAATGGAATGCGCCCAAACCGTGTCGCCAACAGTCCAAATGGATCTGTCAAAATCCACACAGAATTTAAACCCATGCAACGTTCATTGGCAGATTGGTTTTTTTATTAAATTTCAATAATCCAGGAATCTGCCCCAATAGAAACTTCTAAGTGGCCTCATTGAACAAGCTCTCTATAAAGCTCCTTTTTCCTGCCTCAATCTTCAACTCGCCCTAACTAGATATCATTCTCAATTTCTAATTTTTTTTTTTTTGGCACTCTCTTTCGCTTCCTGACAACTCCTGAAAAAGTTTCAGAAGTTGAATAAGTTTCAGTTGTTGACTGATAAAAATGAAGCTAATTGCGGGTGGAGAAAGGAGATATGCTCTTTTGCTGGCAGCCAGGGATTCTGACTATGTAAAGAAAGTGTACGGTGGTTATTTCAATGTGTTTGTAGCTGCTTTTGGAGAAGAAGGTGAAAGGTGGGACTTGTTCAGGGTTGTTGATGGAGAGTTCCCTGACATGAATGAGCTCCACAAATATGATGGATTTGTGGTCAGTGGCAGTCCCTATGACGCTTATGGGAATGACTACTGGATTCTCAAGCTTTGCTTCCTTTTGCAGACCCTTGATGCCATGGAGAAGAAAGTTCTTGGGATCTGCTTTGGCCATCAGGTACTAAATCTAGAACCATATTTCCTTGATTAATTTCTCCGTAATTTCAGTAATCTCAAAATTCCAGAATATTTATTCCATTTTTTGTCCACAGGTTTTGTGCAGGTCGTTGGGGGGAAAAGTTGGGAAGGCATGCACTGGATGGGATATTGGGCTGAGGAAAGTAAAAATTGTAAAAGATTTGTCCGAATCCAGCTTCCTGGAAGACTTGGATGAAATACCTTCTTCCCTGTCTATTATAGAGTGTCACCAGGATGAGATATGGGAAATCCCTATGGGAGCTGAAGTGATTGCATTCTCAGACAAGACGGGTGTGGAGATGTTCGCAATTGGGCAACACATTCTTGGCATTCAAGGCCACCCTGAGTACACCAAGGACATCCTTTACAACCTCATCGATCGCCTTGTCAATAACAATTCCATTGAGGTAACCAGGCGGCTCCGATCCCTTCTATTCTGATCCCATTTCAATACTTGCTCCCTCCGTTATTCTTCCTCATTTTGATGTTTGTTGAATACAGAGAGATTTTGCTGCGAACGCCAAAGTTGGCTTAGAGATAGCTGAACCTGATAGGAAGTGCTGGGAAAAGATATGCAGGAATTTTCTCAAGAGAAGACAGAATTTCACCTTTTCCTAAATCTGATAATAATTGGAAAATCTTTGATTTGTTGGAATCATGTAAGATCAAGTCTCTTGGAAGCAACACAAGTTACCTAACACGGTTAAAAGTTCCGTATAATTAATTGTATGCTTTGGCCTTTTTGTTGATAAAAAGTCTAAAATACCCCTCAACTTAATTAAATTTTTTTATATTTCTTTGACATATAACAAAGTGAAATTATTAGTCACCCAGAGAATTTGCTGCCTGATCCTCAATTTTGTCAGAAAAGATACAGCTGGCAGTTGACTGACAACTAACAGCTCATGCCCAATAGGGAAGGATTGTATACACTTTACACAAATTTCATGCACATATAATAAAATAAGGATTAAATTAAAAAATAAAACTTATTAGTTAATGCATGTGAATTGTTTTTTTTTAATATACATATATATATAAAAGATGAAACAAATGAAAAAAGTTATAAGCGATTAAAGTTAAATTTTAAATTTATTAAATAACATATTTTTAAAATAATTATATGAATCAACTAATATAAATTTTAAATTTAATACATGTGTAATATTTATGTGAATCTAGCACTCTCCCACCAAATAAATTGTTTAATATGATAGTACCTAGAAAATATAATTTGTAATATATATTTGTTTTGTATTCTAAGAATGAGAGTACATAAATTTTACAACAATATCTAAAATTTTGTTACACACGTGTCTTTCATGTAATTTTAAATTAAAATATATTAATTTTGTGATTTATTAGTAAAATATTAAACTCTAAATTTTAATAATTAATTAGGATTGAATTTATATAACCCTCAAATAAAAAATGTAAATAAAGTAACTATAGCTAGTTGGCTCAATTTAAGTGTGTGTATTCTCATTTAAAGTGTTGGCTGCGAATAATTTTTTGCAAAAGAAAGTGAATTGTTTTATTACAAAGAGAAATAAATAAAATTAAAGCATATTCCACACCCCTAGAAACTTCTGGAAAAAACGGCTGAAGAACTTCAAAATCCTTCACCTCACAAGCTAATTTAGCCAAAGCATCTGCAGAAAAATTGTCTTCTCTCAATATATGACAATATGAACATTCTAACTTCTTTCTCTTTACCTCACCAATATCACTAATTAAGCTAGCAAGATGATGAATAATAAGATCAACAATTATAGGTAACTCAAGCTTGGCCCGATGGTTGTTACCTCTTTAAGAAGATTGAAGTTTAAGATCCAAATTCATGTCCCTTCAATTATATACCAAAAACCAAATCTAAGTATGTAAGAATATATAATAGGAGGCAAGTAGCTTTTTTCAATTCATTAAACTTATCCCTCCCTTCATAATTAAGATTGGGATCCGATGACCTTCAAATTGAAGTTTCAAGTTTTAACCATCAACGTGTTCCGTTTACTACATAATTAACTTACTACTTTACAATATATTTTAAAATATTAATAAAAAATTGTTTTTAATAGTTTAATAATAAATGAGACTAAATAGTCTCGCCAAACTAGGCACTAGAGGAGTTGCAGTCCATGGACACCTTTACTTCACGTATTGGTTTTGAGCAATTGCTATGGCTAAGAAAGTGGAATTTTAATGGGGAATCACGCTAGGTTTAGCATGTCTATCCAAGATAATACAGTCGAGACCAGAATTCACATTTGTATAAGAATTTTGCAATCCTATTCTTGAAAATATACCATGAAAAAGGAGTTGACAAATAAGGAACCAACGAATCATGAGGCTAATTGTTGCGTTAACTTAGATGCTTGCTTAATTTCTTTCTTTATTTCTAGCTTTATATTGCATTTACGTCACTTGACACAAATATGATGACAAGGTTGAATATCTGAATGTACACCCATTAATGTTTAATGATTGAGTGATCACGAAGTTGCTTTGAGATACATCATACAAGATTGCGACTGCTTCAATTTTTAGCAATCGACCTGGTGTCATCATTTTTTTTTTTCCTATTTAAAAATATGACACCAATGACACTTCTCCATATCCTTAATGGTAATAATTATAATAAAATCTAGATTCGAGTTGGGTTTAATATTGAATCAATCTTAAATGATTCAAAATTTACCCCCTTCAAAAGCATAGTGAAAAGCTTTGTTACCAAGCCTCGACAAGCCCACAACTGGACGAGCAAGGTAATAAGCAAGGAACCTCGACTCAAGCAACCGATGACTAAACATATAAATCAGAAACGAGAAATCAGTCATCTAATTCCTAAAACAAAAAAGTAAAAAATGAAAACCAACTCTAATGCCTCTTAAAGTCATTTTCATTTTTCTCAGCCAGCCTGTGTACAAGATCCACTGCGAAATGCAACCCAACATGGGGAGCTTAGATGCTTCCTACGGTATTACAACAAAGCCTATTCAAGGGAGATTTTGGGAATTGGCTTGTACAAGTTAGAAAAAACATATAATTTTTTTCAACAAAAACATAATTTTTTTCAAGAATGTTGAAGCTTGGCTGGTCTTAGTTCTTTCATTTCTCTTCTTTCTTTTTCACCCCTCTGGCATGGTATGATTAATATACAACAAACCAGCCAGTCCAAACAGGCAACTGATACCAAATTATACAGTTATGATGGCTAAGCAAGCAGTTGAAGATCTCCTACGTTTAGAGCCCCAGCAAAGATCCAATTTAACAATCTTCCTTTTGGTCCCCAGATAACCTTGACAATTTGACGCACCACAATGGCACTTAACTTCAGGTCCAAATTGCACAAATCTACAAGAGCAAAAGGCACACAAAAATTACAATAATCACAAGCTTAAGCTGGGAAATAGTATTTACTAGTAACTTTTTTCTAAAAGAAGGGGCTAAATGGAAACTACAACACATCCAGAAAAAGGAGCCGACAGCATCACCATGTCATTGTGGTATCTATCCCTATGCTCAAGGGATCCACTCCAGGTTCTGGATTGCGATGAGAAGTTGCCTTCACAAACTATGAAACCTTATATTCATTTCATTTCAATCATGTAGCAATCCTCTTTTAATAATGATAATAACAACATTCACTAGCTTGTCTAGACTTTTGAGCAATGGTCAAGTGAATCCATGACTAGTGTTTAATAAGGAGATCATGTAGCAATTTTTTACCAGAGAACTCACCAACAACAAAACACAGTATTCTTTTTGGCCAGAAGGAAAAACATAGGATTTAAACTTACATAATGCAGCAGAAAGGATGAGCTTTCTTTAACAAGACAAGATGCATATTAAATAGTATACTTGGTCCTTGATACAACAACAATAAACTTAGCATTTTCCGCCAAATGAGAACAGCAACACTGATCATATTGCACCATTTGGACAAACAAGTTTGATGTTAGAGTGAACTTTAATGACAAATCTAATCATGCAAAAACCTTAAATACCTGACATCATTAATTGCACATTAGATTTATCTTATTGTTTTCTGTTATCTCCTATCAATGTTTTGGCCTTGGGGCAATTTGAAAGAACCACAAAATTATGATTCAGATTCTGTTCTTGTAGGAGAATAGAGGAATAAGAAAGACCTCTTTTTCCTAAATTTCTAATGTGATGATTGCAGCCTATGCCATTGACCTACTCAACAAGGATTAAATGAAGCCAAGAAATCTGCATCCCGTTCAGAAAACATTAAAGATAGGAATTGGCATCAACTCGAACAATGTTGAAATCATGTCTAGATAAGCTTTCTGAACCTCCAACTCTATCCAAGGTGGCAATATGGTATAATCTAAACATATTTCTTGGGACACATTCACAAAGCAAAAGGTAATAACAATCTAATCTAGGCAAGGTTCATTAACCAAAGTTGCCACCTATTTAAGTCTAATATTTACTAATCAAAATAAGAAAATAAAACATTAGGCTGACATGTCAATTTCCACTTTCATGGACTGTAACGTCAAATGTCCACATACAGATCTATATTCACGCATTGCCATAGCTGTTAATTGCGATTCACTAAAAACACAGAAATGGCTGCAATTTACACTGTGCGAGCAATATTGAGACCCATGCATACCTGTAGTCATATGTCAGTGCCTCGCCAACTTCGATTGATCGAGTAGCAAACACTCCCACACGTGTCTCCCCGTCAACTTGCCTAACACGACAGCAGTTTTAAATGGTTAAAATGAAATATTATTAAAGAACGTTCTACCATATAGGCTTTAGCACATAAGAATCCTACCAGATACACATGATAAACACATGAACCTGAATGTTTTGATGAGAACATAAGAATCTAAGTGGCACTAAAAAAATCTACTCTAGAACTCTAAACGGCGTGAGAAGTAGATAGGATAGTAAAAATAGATCCGCTAGTCAATGGCCCAAACTAAACTAACTAGTCTATTTCCAACTGGGATGTTTGAAATTTCATATCAACAAAATGCTGGCAGAAACCTGCAGAAGAAATTGTATATTCCATATCTGGCAAACACATAAAGAAAGAAATGAGAAGAAAATGCAGTTAACATTTAGGATTCACCCTCTAAAGCTTTTCAAATTGTATGGAAGAAAAAGAAAGCCAACAAGAAGCAAAAAAAAGCTGTTGGTGATATTCTCCAAACATATTCCTAAAATATGTTTTAGCCAACATCCAAACAAAGAAAAAAAGAAAGATTGGCCTCATAACTAGACAGATGCATATTGCAATTTGCATAAAAATCTTTTATGAGGCATTTATAATCTAAAACCACAGACAAGGATAATTGCTGGTGGCATGCATGTGGAGTTTCCTTGAAAATGAGCATGCCATTTTTGTAATAAAAGTTTTAGCAAGTAAGATAGTGTTTTCCAATCTTAGGAAAAACTTTTACGGTTATTTAACAGCCACAACATGAAAAAGCAATATCATTAATACCAACCACTTCTCCAAAACACAGTTAGGATCACAGCCGTGATTTAGAAAACGAGATGTGTTCCCTTTGAAAGTTGCATCTATTGTGAAGTCTTTTCGAATTTCACACATGTAAAAATTCTTCACCCCTTTGTATTTCATGTCCCAAAGCCTCTGTTCACACTGAGCATCATCAATAACTGTAAAGAAAGATAGTTATTTAATTAGTATTCAGCTATCAAATAAAGAAAAGAAAAGAAAAAATGAGGAAGGCCAGCCATAAACATCAGGTGATGAAAAATGTGCTTGTGTTCATCATACATATGAAATTCCATAGTGTAATCAGTCAAATGGAGCGAGAATCACTGTTTCTTGCTAGAAACAGTAATGTTTCATCACTGGATAGACAATGACAACTTGCATGTCTAAATGTCAAACTGAATGCATATATGTCTATAACTAGATCAAAATAGTTAGATTTAAGACTAGACCAATGTTGCTCCTAAAGATACATCTATTGAATGTTTCATGGTCTATGTCATCCAAAATTTTAGACAGCTTAACACCTAACATGTAAATAAGCAGATTTTGCATGATTTGTTAGTAAAAGTAATTGAAATTGTGTTGAGAGAAGATTGTCAACTAATTCCATAACTATAATTCATTTGGAGCACATACAAAAAATACATTTCATACCGAGTCCACTGCTATGTGGTGTTCATGGAAATTAAAATAAAAAATAACAGAGCCCTAGGCATTGAGTGGTAAGCAATAACTTTGTGAAGTTGAGTAATATCATGTGGGACATAGTGACCTTGGGAATATTTATAAAATTATGATTTTTCGTCTATAAAAGTACAAGACATCGTCCAATTCAATAAATGATTCATGTCTTTGGTTGATATTATACTTAATGCTACCAAAACATACATATACTAGAGAACGATGCTGCACTTTAGACAAAACACACCTCTTTGATGACAGCGATAACTGATGCTTAATATGAATTTCTATGCCAGAGAACTGTTCAGGGATGTTTAAATGCAAGACTTCCATTTTTCCATAACAACTATAACTTGACCATAATATTTAAAAAGAAAAAAATTACAGAACAAAAAGAATGTTTAGATATACAGAAAAATTTTAATTCAGAAGAAGTGAAATACCTTCCCCAATATACTCAATTACAAAATCTCCTTTATTAATAGGTTCAGCTGCCTCTACTCCCCAACCACAAAGCTCAGTCTGAAAGGAAAATAAGTGCTTATTCAGAAGCATATTTTATAGGCAATAATTGCCTTCACTATTTCTAAAGAGTAGTCTTAAAACCAACACTAAATATCATCTGCTCATACATAAACAAATTTGAGATAAAGATAATTGACAGTTCACAACCAATTGTCACCTTAACAATTCTGATCTTTTTCTCCTTGCGAAATGGCCTGTTGCTGCAAGTTTCAGGGCAGTGGCAAGCCTTTGAGCAGCTTATGCATTGAACTCTAACATATGGTACAAGCATGTTATAACTTGATTGTCAATTTGTCATAATAAGTGACAAATCAGAATAAAAAAAACATTGGAAATATTTACATAACTGCTTTGCATAATTGACAACTGGTACATTCAAATAATATATCAGGTGGATGAAATATCAAGTTTTTCTACTGATGAAGAATGTAAAAGAATGCAATTATGTTTTATCAAGTTTAGTTATTGAGATTCATGGGCAGTAGTGATTAATATATTGGTGTAGGTCTTACCTTTCTTATTCTGCTCTCAACTATGTTGAGATCATTCAAGTTTTTCTATTAGGATTCATCTTAGGTCTAATTCCTATTATTTTGATTGATTACTTGTAACCACATATTCACAATACAGACATAGTAATCTGTTAGACTCTTTGTTAATTAACATCTCTTTTTTTTTTTACCAGCCCCTTTAATTTAATCCAAGGAGGTCAAATTCAAATCACAGTTCATTTTTTTCAAGTCAGTGTAATTTTTGACCTAAGAAGAGCAGAATCATACTCTATAGGATTTTCAACCAACAGTATTGGATTAGGAGACCCACATAACAGATTGAAAGAAGAAAAATCATTTTCAAATATCAAGTTAAAAAACAATAACGCAATTCTAATCATAGTATGTTATTGGAAAATGAATGACTGAAAAGGAGACAATATGTGCACCATGAAATGCATGTGCACACGTATGGACAAATGAATGCACAGACAGCCACAAGAATACTCATACAGAACTCATTTTTAGAAGTTCACTAGCCCATCTGCACATTTTTCTAGGGGAAAAATATTTTAAAAAGAAAAATGAAATCAATGTTTTATGAGAATTTTTTATAGACTTAAGACGATCACTTAATATATTCTACATTGCTCTGACTCTTCATTTTCCTTGACCCATGTCGGACACATCCCGATGGACATGAGTATGTTGGTCCTACCCTCAAAATAGATGAAAAAACTCAGAAAAAATTGAATGTACACAGCCATATCCAACACTCACCCCCGAGTCTAATTAACATAGATTACACCTGTGTTAAGCAATATATACTTCAAAGGCAAATTATAGATACCTGCATACACAATCCTCAGAGCAAGTAGAACTGCAACTTGTGCATCCAATATCATCATCAGCATCATCACGCTTCTTCTTCACTAGGTAAACATCTAACTTCATTTAAGGCAATTCAAACAAAAAAGTATACTACAACTACAACAATTTTATAATGAAACAATTTTCACTTGCCAAATTGGAAATTCCGTTCGACATGTCAAAGGACAAGACATAATTCAGCCCATATATATCAACATATCACAACACCCGATGCTTAGCCATCTTATCATCTATATCTTAGATGGAACAAAAAGAATCTGTTTAACATCAAGCAGTGTTATTTATCAGCATCTCCAGTTAGCAAGTTAAAAACAATATTTCTTATTTCTCATTCTCTTTTAAAAGATCCCTAATTATTCTAAATGCAAACATATTTGAGAAAAAATAAAAACCATAGATGTGTATATAGTTTGAGCATTTGTTCAAGTTTGTTTATCCTAAAAATTTAAGAAAATTAAATAAAAATCGAGAAAAGTTAAGGAAATAAACTATAAGACTTATATTTAGGTTCAAAAGATTCTAATAACAATTTAATCAAAATGCTAGCAATATGTACACTAGAATATAAAAAAAAAAATTTTCTTCTCAATCAGCAATAAGTCATAGCCATAGAAAGCAAAACTATTAGAAAAAAATCTTAGCCAACTCTCTGGTTGTTGAAATACTGAGAACAGCAGCAATAATCAGTTTTCTAGTATAACACTATTATCGGCTAGATTCCCTTCTCTATTGATTTGTTTTATGGGTTAAATGATAATTAAGCATCTATCACCAATGCTTAAATAAACAAAGGAACGACACCTTTCAAAAACTAAATATCATACATGTTAACAAAATTTCAAGCAAAATTCATTACACAGCTAGCCAAATCGTAGCCTTAAGTTGTTGTAATTCATTTCATGCCATGGTTTCACCTTAATATGTATTGATTCTACTAAGCATGCAATATGACAGTAAATATATGTATGACAGATTACATTTGCACACAATATCAAATTCCAATATATTCATATTAATAAGAAATTTCTCAAAATAACTTCCATTTATAAACTCATATTAAAGACAATGTGCATCATTGACAGAACTCAAATAAGAAAAAATACTACTAGAGCATTTGATTAAATAATTCAACTCATAAACTTGAATTTGGTTTAATATCGTAATGAAATGCTTAGGATACTGCGCTTGATGTGGACATATGGAGGTGGCTCCAATTTATTCTCCATTAAATCTCTACTTGTCAAGTCAAGCTTGAACTCCTCATCCATATAAGGTAAAGGCAATTGACGGAAAATGTCCTAAAATACAAAGGACGGAAAAAGTTAGCCAATTAAATCTGGTGTCACTGAGCATATTTGACAGATATCATTAACTGTAACCAAACATATAGCAGACAAGTTGGCATGGTATAGATTATTATTTTACATTTGAATATTCTGGTGATCTTACAAATCTTGAAGAGTTTTTCATTGAAAACCTACATTATTAAGTATTATCAAACAACCAAAACAATTATAACAAACTCCTCAATAAACTTATAAAAAATTAATGAGGCATAATAATCTTTTCTTTACCTTCTTTGGGTAACTCATAGAATTCAGATTTTAAAGATAAACCAGAAATAATTTGTTTTCCAAACCAAAGTATAGAAGACATATAGGTATCAAGTCAATCTGACACTCATATCTGACAATACATAGGCAAAAGCTAATTGTTGCAAGTTTAAACTGCAACCTTTCCCCATTTTTTCTATTAAGTGAAATGTGAAATGCAACATACACTCTCATTATGGCATATTGGGAAGCTTCAATTTACCACAGATAATAATAACTGAATAATGTCAGAGTATCAAAACATTTCTGACCCAAACTTGAAAAACTTATCTGATAATATTGCCTTGCTTCCCATAAACATCTACTAATAATTTATACATTATTTAATATCCATATAGTGGAAGTTTATACCATATAAATTGAACAATTTCACTAAGAAAGTGCAAAAAAAATTCTCACCTCTATTTCAGTTGCTGGAACTGCATGCTGCTCATTCAACAAATATATAAGTCCAGTCAGCCAACCTAATCAATAGAAAATAAGAATGGAGAGATAAACCTCAAGATAAAACAAAATGATACAGTTAAAATGAAACCAGTAAGTACTGTGATCAGGATAACTAAATCATAGACCAATCTATGAATCCTTTACAATAACTAACTAGACCTGAAAGCTTTTATAGGGCATGCACTATGTTAGACATAAGCATACACACGAGCACAAAAAGCTCAAACTCCAGCACAAAAGGGGGATTTACAAATCTCAAATTTGAGAAATGGATTAGATGTAAGATCTTGCATGCAACTCTTAGCCTACCAAACATGAATATGGTCATGGATGAGGTTTCAAATCACATTTATGACTGGTGAGGGTAAAAGTGGGCAAACTCAAACTCAATCCTTCTGGCCATGCATCTATGCAAGTCTCAAACTCTGGTATGAATCAACGAATTTGCAACACCTAGAGTTCTATCAACAACATAACAATTGAAAGCTTGCATCAAACAATAAATTATGGATCTTGCAACAACTACGCCAATGTTACACCCATAACCTTTTTTATATGATAAGATTTATAATCTAACTTAAAATCTGGTACGAGTCAAAGACCAAAGACATTCTATAAAAATTAATAAAATTTCAAGGTAACTATTTGTTTAAGAGAGTAAGGATGGAAGACCTTAAAACCATTTTCAACATCTAAGTATATCAAATTCATTGAATGATAGATTCTAACAAATGTATAGATTTGAGTTTAATCATGAAAGTCATTTCATAACTTCTATCACAATTTATGCTAAATTTGGAATTCAATCAATGTTATTAATTTCATTTTGATACTGTTTGTATTGGCCAATACACTTCAATTATACCAAAACATGACACAATTAAAGGTGATTTTTCGTACCAAACTTGGTACCAGGTAATACTTGTTGATTTCGTTGGCTTCGGTGAATATCAATGGATTAATTTGTTTTGGCTGATACATGAATATGAAATATGTTTTCTAATTTTTAACTTGTCTTTGTTGTTTGACTATTTTTGACTTAATAAAAATAAAACTAATTGACAAAAGAACCTTTGAAAGTTGAATTTCTCTATTTTTTACTATAACTTGTTTTCTTTTATATTTTATTTTTTCAAACCAAAGTTCGTAAATATTTTAATCTCTTTCAAGAAAACAATTGTACTCCCTCTGTAAATTTTAACAATTATAAAGCCAAGATTTTTTGTTTTCATCTCTTTGTTTTTATCTTAATATTTACATGAAAAATAAAAATACTCATTTAAATATCATATGATTATATTAAATGCTTAAAAATATCATGATAAATTGATAATATTATTTCTTATACTTTTAAACTTATTTATTTGATTTTTGAAAATATTGAATATTTATTTTGTAGATTATTAGTTGTATTATTATGTACAAGTTCATATATATTTAGAAATATATTTGTACTAAACCAAAAAGTCCAAAATAATATGCCAAAACCACTAGTACTGCCATATAGCATTTTACAAAAAAAAAAAAAAAAAAACCCAAAACATCATCCAATATGATAATAACAACCTTGAATTCAATACCTCCTTCCAAATTCAAGTTCCAAAATACAACCATAAGTTCCAATGTAATTAGTAATCCAAAATATCTTTTCATGCTTCAAATTCCACCCAAATGGCTGACTAGACTCCAAGTCAATTACTAAAAACTTTGATGGAGACATAAATTTCTAAGTGCTATTCCAGAATTGGAGTAGGTTTAGGTATTCAGCACAATTAACCAGAACATGACCTCAAGATTAAATATGGCATACTACAAAAGTATTTCACATGAAAAAAGAAATCCAAAGTCTTAGCATTCACCCCAAAAAAGAAAACAAAGAAAGAAAATGTAGTTAAATAAAATTTTTGTTTGAGATACAGCCACTGCCATGCCAATCACATCTGCTGAAGACTTTAAGGCAGCCTTGTCATGGGGAATAATACTATAAGGATAAAAACAGAAATAGGACATATCTGATGAAGGAAAGAAGAAATTGACCTTCTTATCTAGCCGCCAATTAGTTGGATGCCTCCAACAAATTACTCTCCCTGATTTGTCCTTCAAACGAACCACTGCATCTGGCCATGGGGAGCACTTATCATGAGATGCCATTGTACAACATACACATCGCCATTGTAATCTCTGTCTGCAAATGAAGCATACCTATTCATTGAAGATGCCAAGTAGATAAGTAAAACTGCAAGTCATAATTATGAACATGTTTCAGAAAAGACGTTTGCAATCCTCACATATATCATAATCATCCAGGATAAAATAAGTCACAATCTTAAGGGAAGAGGTCAGATAGGCAGTAGCTGAGAACAAACATCAAACTTGAAACATTTTCAGATTTCTGGTCAAAACTAACACAAGAAGTTGCTTTCAGTTTCTACAGATGAAATCTCTGATCATATCTTTAACAAGAGAAATAAGCAATAAGTTTTGATGAAGACAGCATAACACGATTCTAACGTCATAGAATTTTTAAAAATTTAGGGTTCAGTCCCTAAAGCAAGAAACTACTCATTCAAAAGAAAACATGTAACCTTTGAGTAGTAACTAAATTATGCTTAATTCCAAAAACCACATGAACAATAAGGAACAGAGAAAATAATCCAGGAAGACTTTTATCAATCAACAATAACAACATTATAAGAAAACAGCTGTAAAGAAATACACACACAAACAAAAACTAAAAGTCAAAGAAAAAACACTAGGGTTGTACGGCACTTCCTATTCAGGCAAGAAAACTATAATTTGCATACATATCTATGCCCTTCTCTCCCTTTTTCCCTTTCTACTTTGCAAACGATGAGGTACATTTTAGCTAGATAGAAGCAAAGAAATAGTACAAGGATATAACATCTTTGAAAGTAAACAATAAATTAGCAGATGCAAGAATTACATGCTGTGGACACTGGAACTTTTTTGGGTTAGACATCTTAAGACTTTCTTTGGCACATATTTCATGATAAACTCCTTGACAACCACGAACTGAGCATAAGACCTCCTCCCCTGGATAGATGAGCTTATGGCAATGGAGACATTCAACCTGTGATGAATTTTCAGAAAAAAAGAAAAAAGAACAAAAAAGAAAAAGAAATGGTCAAATATCCACTAGCTTATTACAATCAAAGGATATTAGATACACAATGAGAAACTCAATTTCATGAAAAAGTTAATAAGAGATTAGAAACAAAAAGGCAGTAAAATCTAGCAGCACATACATATTCAAGTTTCAAAATGATAAACAGACAGGTGTCAATCGATGCAGTTATACCATAACTGCTAATGTCACTGTTAGCAATGTATCATGCAACAAACTGAACTCTTTGTAAGAATATGCAGTACATTTCTTCTCTTCATCTGATAAATAAACAGTAATGAACAAGGAACAGAGAAACTAGTTACATGCAAGAAGCAACAGAAAAATTACAAAGAGGAAGGTGGTAGTTAACCACAAAAACTCTAGGTAAATTTCACAATATTAGAGTCTTAAAATATCATAAACTTCAAGGATTAAGATTCTTTTATAATTAAAACTTCTTGCAGCACTCAATCTGAAATCCAAATGGAACAAGGCACAAAATATAAAGATATGTTTCAGTGATGTTTACCACTTTAAATTGAGAAGATACCCATTTTGCCCAGAAAAAAATTCCCCTGACAAACTAAACAAAAAACTTAGTGGCAAAATAAGATAGCTACAACACCTATTTTGCACACCCCACATTGCATAATGTAGTTTCTGCTAAACCAATTTTCCATTAATTGTAAATTCTAAGGCTGTTTGTATAAAGCAACTATGAAGCCACCAAGTACCATCAAGGAGTTTTTGTAATTACAAATTAGTAAATGTACCAAATTAACCTCATTCTCAATCCTTTATTGCAGGTAAGACCAACGTAATACACATACACAGATTTAAACCCAAGATGAATGAAAACTGAAAAGATCCTTTCTCTTGAAATGTTGTAGAAAGCTTGACTTGAAGGCTAAGATATACAGATAGTTAAAAGTCCTTAGCTTAAGTTTTCTATGGGATACATGAGTGCCTCCCATGCGCCATAGTCCAATTCATTAGACTATTTCAACTTTTCATCACAACCTCACAATAATAGTTAATTGACCTAAGATTACAGTGATTATCTTTAATATAAAATGAACTGGTACCAACTTTCTTATTGGTTGCATTAAGTGAATGTCATAACCTATATAAATGATACATGGGTTTCATTTGGCAAACAAAATGATTAATATACAGAACTCCCTATCTCACTTATCTATTCTCAATGTCTTTTTCCAATTCAAATTCCTAACGCCAGCTCCTACTTCATTATTTCTGCTTTCAATCTCCCTTCCCTCTTTCCTATACCTTACTTCCATCCTCTTTCTAGTATCCTACTAACTATCTTTTTCACCTATCACAGCACTCAATAATCAGAGCTCAGCTTCAATCCTCCTTTTGCCACACGTAAACCATTGCCGATCACTCGTTTGCCACATTCCCTCACCATACACCTAAAGGAACATAAGAATAACTTCGGGCCAAGAGCAAGGATAAAATTGGTATGGAATCAGAATCTAATGTTGCCAATAGAAATCATTGCAAAGAAACAAAAACAAAAACAAACAAAAAAAAACATTAATTCTAAAGTGGCTATATTTTCAATTGCAAACAAAACAATCCCACACCAAATAGGCTAGATATCTGTCATCTTCAAAATAACCTAATTAACATCTCTATTTCCCAGACTCCTTAAATTTAATTTAATAATAAACAACCATCGCCCTATGTCTTCTCTTTCCCACATTTTCTAAGCTATTGAACATAAACCATGTAATTGAATTGTCAGATTCCCCAAGCAACAAAAGGGAAAACCAAGAAATAGTCAATTTCTTCAACTTTAGTTGCGTCATATATCTTCCCGCAATTTCAACTTTTTTTACTTACGTTATTTTCTGCCATTTTCAATAAACCAATTGAAAATCAACAAATAAAAATTCCACAGTTCAAACTTAAATTCCATTTATTTTCACACACACTTTCCAACAACCAAACAGCAAAATAATGAAGAAACAAGAAATAGAAATACCAATTTCTTAGCCCCGACGAGAAATGGAAGAAAACAACGGGACTTAGGAACACCAGACTCCATCTTCCTCTGAACCCAATCTCTCAAATAATCCTCCAAAACCTTACCATTAGACCCCTTCTTCGCTCGCTTCAAAACCCTAATTCCATTCCCATTGCAGCCCACGCCTTTGTGGGGAAATCTCTGGCCCCAATTGCATTTAAGGGCAAGGGTTTTGAGGGTGCCAGGGTCAAAAGCATCGGTTGAATCGGCAGAGTCAAGAGAGAGAAGCTTCAAGTTAGGGCAAGGAGACAGAGACAGGGATGAAGAGTGAGAAAGATTTCCAAGGCCAGGCATTTTCAGCAAAATGAATTTTAAAAAATATTGAAAGAAAATGGAAACCCTAGATTTTTATAAGGGATGGGAAAAAGGGAGGGAAGGAGAAATTATTTTTTAGGCGGGAAAGTGAAATTTGGGAATGAGTGGGAAATATAAATAAAGGGGCAATTACAAAATGGGTGATGGACACATAATATTCTATTATGTGCAACAACGGTAAGAGTATTTATTAAAAAGGAAATTAAAATTGAGAAATTTTATTTACACCCATAAAATGTTTCTTTACTCGGGTTATTAAATAGAGGTGAGAAAAAATTAAAAAAAATCAAGAATTAATTTAAAATTATAGTATTTGATTCGATTTGAATTAATTTTTTTTATTATTCAGTTCAGATTAAGGTTGAATATTAAATGTATATATTCAGTTTCAATTAGATTTAGATATGAAAATTTCAAAAAAATTAAATTGAATCGAATTATATATTTTTATTAGTTTTTATATTTTTTAAAAATTTTATAAAAATAAAAAATATTTTATACATAAATCCATTTAAATATATTAAAATCTTATTAAAATAATATATAAAAACAAAAATTTTAAATTTTAAAAATTGATAAATCGAGTCAATAAAATTTTGTTCGATTTGGATGATTTCAAAAAAAGGTTGGTTCAAATTTGGATTGAATTTCAAAAATTAATAATATTATGCATTATCTGAAAAAACCTAAACCAAATCCAATCCAATGCGAACCATTATCACTCATGTCGTAACGATTTTGGAGACCACTAGACGAATGTAAAAAACAAAATATGGAATTGTCACAAATCTTTTTTAGCTAAATATGATTGACTACCTATTAAAACTTCATTCTTAATAAAATTTTAAAATTAATTAAAATTTATTAAAAAAATAATTTTTTGGTTTGCAAAAACAGTTTAGGGTCATGAATCGGTTACGTATGAAAAATATTAGCACTCTCATAGCCCTCATTTAAAATAATACCAATTAATTATGTGTTATCTTTTAATATTGACTAAAATAATCTTAATTTTGGTATTTAAAGATTTAATTTCTTTAATTTTCTTTAAAAACATATTTTTAATTTTTAGTAAGTCTGAATAAATAAGAACCTTATATTTAAAATTTTTTACAAATATTCCAATACTTTTGTAATATTAAAATGAATCATCTCACTTTAGAAATTTTTAATAATCATTACTTGAAATTCTCAAAAATCTTATCATTGGTGGTTCATTTTTTTTTTCAATATTTTATGTTAAAAAAACATAAAATATGATATCTATAATTTTTAAAACAAATAGTATTTTCTAAAACTTATTTCTATGCCATTTATAAAAAAAGGAGAAAATTTTATCAAAAATTAATTTAAATGCTGTAATATATTGACAGTATTTTAGATAGATTTTTTTTATCTAAAGATTCTTAAAGAATCATTACTAGGATTTCTTTAAGATCTCATCTTCAAAGATTTTTTGTCTATTTTTTTTAATTATTAAAAGTCATGTAATAATATAGTTATCTACAAATATATTTATTTCCAAAAAAACACATTGTTATTTATTAAGAAAAACTGTTCAAATTAAAGAAAATAATTAAGAAATGGAAATTTTTTGTATTGAAAAAAAACTTCTAAATATTCCAATATTTTGGTAATTTTTAGAAAACTTTTCTTACATAGAAAATTTTCAAAAATCACTACTCAGACTTTTCGGAGTTCTATCATCGAAAATTCTCATTCCTTAATTTTATTATTAAAAAATGCATACTTTTATAAATATGTATATTTTTTATCTCTTTACGAGAATTGTTCGAATTAATTAAAAATTTTGTTTTGAAAAAAGTTTTTAAATATTTCAATATTTTGATAATTTTTAAAAATCTTTTCTCATCTAGGAAATTCTCGAGAATTACTAGTCGAACTTTTCTGAGATCCCATCATCAGTAATTTCATTTACATTTAAAACTATATAATGCAAACAATAAAGCAAAATATGCATACAAAATATATAATAAAAATTATTACTCATTTTAATTTTGATTCAATTTATTTAATTATTTCACAACTATCAATAAAACTTTAGAAAGGAATAAAGTAAATAAAATCTTTTATTGAAAATTTTTCTAAATACCTTAATACTTTGGTGGTATTAAAAAAATTTCTTCACCTAGGGATCTCTTAGGAGTCTTTACTCAGACTTCCTTAGAATTTCATCCTTGGAGATTTTATTTATTTCTTTCTTTCTCGTTTAATTAATTATATTTTATTCTAATTTTTTATCTTTAATTATACAAATTTCGTTACTAAATGAGTCATTACACATTATTATTAACATCTATCAAAATTTTTAAAAAAATATATAAATGAAACTTTTTTTATTGATATTTTCCTAAATTCTCCATTACTTTGGTAGCATTTTTTAGAAAAATATCCTTATCTAGACATTTTAGAGAATCGCTACTCGAATTTCTCTAAAATATTATCCTTGAAATTTTTCATTCCATTTATTATTAATAAATTTGCATAAATCTAACATACATGAAGAACAAATTACTCTAAAAGTAAATTTGAATATAAAATTTTAAATTGCATAAGAAATCAAGATAAACATATAGATCCACTCATTAGAAGTCTAAAAAAACACATAAATTTTGAATTGTAAAAAAAGTGTGCATAGCTTTGAATGATAAGTCATGCATGAAGAGAGGCATTACAGAGAACAAGCAACTTTCGGCATGTATTGAAGCTTTTATTTATTATTAAAGTAAAATAAAAACTTATGGCTCCCCTACCATCCAATCTTAGACCAAAGTCACCTTCCCATGCAATATTTTATTTGTTTAAAGTTATAAAATGATAAAAGGCGACTTTGACAAGTCCTAAAACTATATGTCCTAGTTTTTATATTTTGAAGCTTTTTCTTCTTTTTTTTTTTTTAGTTATTGGTGGAGTTTTTCAAGGCCATAATCGCCACTACTTTTCCTCTAACTAGCTCTCTTGTAAGAAACCATTAAAAATACAAACCAACTATAATACTTATAGCATCATTTCACGAAAACAAGCTTGGAACTAGATTAGCTACTATTTCCACATACAAAGCATTAATCAGAAAGTGGACACAGTAGTAAAAATGGACACCAATCCAACTAAACTAACAATTTTGCATCAAACAAACCAATATACAGTGAAGGTAAAGGCAACAAACATAAAAGAAAATTGAGCTTTTTTTATGAAAATGACAACATCAACAAGCATGAAAGCAAACTAAAAAGACAAAAAAGGCTACCATTTCTTTTCTTTTTTCCCTTCAAAAAAATGCCTCTCCCCCTTTTCTTTTTTTTAAGCAGCTTCTTCCCAGCCTTTTTTTCAACCCTGCTTTCTTTTTGGTAACCCCTTCAAAAAATCTCTTTTGTTTGTGAGTATAGGCCTTTGGATCCAATCTAATCAAAGGGCCAAATTTTTTTTTTTTTTGCAAGGAACAACCTTTAGCCATTGGATTAAGATTCAATGAGAAATCCAATGGTCCTCATTATTCACTACAAATATTGGATTTTTATAGCCCCCAAGCCAAATGAAAAGACTATTTTACCCCTAGTACAAAGTTTTCGACATTTAAGTCATTTTCTTAGAAATCAATGTTCCCATACTTTTTTTGTGATTTTAAAACATCAAAATTCATGAAATATTATAAAATTGAGATCTAAAAAGTTTTATAAAAATCCAAGCTTGAGAAAGTTAAATTATAAAAATACCTCTATAAGAGTATTTTGATATTTCACATTTATTGAGGCACTGCTGTGATTTCAATTTCATGAAAATACGAGCTCAGGAGGGCCAAATTATGAAAATATCTCTAAAAGGGTATTTTAGTAATTTTATACTTCTCCTAGTGTAATAAAATTTTTTAGTGTTATAAAATTCACCAAATTTAATTTTAAACCACATTGATTCTAATTAGGTTGTGAACTTTAAAGATTGACCTTGATTCTATTCATTTTGACTAAGTTTTGTACAATTTTGATCAAAGTTGACTTTAGGATTTACTCGTTTCATTTATTCTTTATTTCTTATTCATCCATGTGAAAAGGTATCATCTATATAAATCTCAGGTGAAAAAGTTTGACAATAACCATACGGGTCTCATTTTTCTTTATTTATTAGGCCTAAATATCAATGTATTTTTATGGGGTCTTTAAAGGGCATTTTTATGGGCTTCAAATGGTTTTATTCAACCATGCTAAAATATTTCGGACAAGATTTGGTATCTACACTTGTCCCTCTTTGAGTGTTTCAGAGAATCAAAAATAATGCAAAGACATAAACAATTTTGTCTGGATGATGCTTTTGGGATTTTTTTTTTTTGTGCTTTTGTCAATAGCTTTCCTCGAATAAAGATTTTGAAACTTTGAAAATAGCTTCCCTAAATAGAGGCTTTGAAACTTTGAAAATGGCTCCCCCTAAATAGAGGTTTTGAAACTTTTAAAATAGCTTCCCCTAAATAGAGGCTTTAAAACTTTTAAAATGACTTCCCCTAAATAAAGGTTTTGAAACTTTTAAAGTAACTCCCCCCTAAACAGAGGCTTTGAAACTTTGAAAATAGCTCCTCTTAAACAGAGGCTTTGAAACTTTAAAGTTGGCTTCCCCTAAACAGAAGCTTCGAAATTTTGAAAATAGCTCCCCCTAAACAAAGGCTTTGAAACATTTTTTTTAAAAAAAAAAATCTTGCTTGAAAATGGCTCCTTCCAAACAGAGACTTTGAAACTTTAAGAATGGTTCCCCTTAAACAGAGGCTTTGAATCTTTTTTTTTTTTGCTCTTTTTTTTCTAATATTTACAAAGTTGATAAATGCAATCATCATACAAATGTATATTCTCATCAAATGATGCTAATGGAAATGTTGATGCAAATGCAAATGTCAATGCAAATGCAATAATACGAATGGTTAATGTAAATACATTTGACTTTTTCACAATACATATGGTAATGTTCTTTTTATGTAAATGCCCCTATAAATACCTTTTCTTAGGATGCAAATGCCATGATGTAAATACAAATTTCTTTCTTATGGTGCAAATGTAAATGTCTTATACAAGTGTAAATGCAAGTGATATAAATACGAATGTGTTTCTTATGATGCAAATGTAAGTGATGCTAATGCAAATTTTTTTTTATGATGTAGATATGAATGCAAATGTCTTTCTTATGATGCACACGTAAGTTTGAATACAAATGATGCAAATGCAAATGTTTTTTTTTTATTTTTTTTGTAGTATGCATATCAAATAACCTTCTCATGATACAAACATAAACGTAAGTGATACAAATACGAAGACTCTCTTTATTTTTACAACATGCAGATTAAATATCTTTCTGATAATGCACATTGAATTAATGCAAATGTGAATTTTTTCAGCATGTCGATCAAATGTCTTTTGCAATTGATGCGAATTCAAATATTGGGATGACGCCACAAGTTGAAAAATAATCGGGATAACACCACAAGTCAAAAAATAAAGAACAACAAAGATAATATTGCAAGTCAAAAAATAAGAAAACAATCAGGATAATATTGTAAGTCAAATAAAGTAATCATTAATTTGGGTTTATGTGCCATCTAATCTTGAGGTTATGTGCCAGCTAAATTGGACTTCAAAATTTATTGGAGCCAGCTAAACTGAGCTTAAAATTGGGTGCCAAATAAATTAGGCTTAAAATTATGTGCCAGCTAAGCTAGGCTTAAAAATTAATTGGAGGCTAAATAAATTAGGTTAAAAAATTTTTTTTGGAACCAAATAAACTAGGTTTAAAATTTTCATCAGAGGTTAGATAAACTAGGCTTAAAATTTTATTAAGTGCTAGTTAAGCTGGGCTTAAACTTTAACTAGTAACAGGTAAACTAAGCTTAAAATTTTCATCAGGAGCTAGATCAACTGGATTTAAAATTTCACTGGAAGCTAGCTAAGCTGGGCTTTAAAATCTTCATCAGGTGCCAAGCAAACTAGGCTTAAAAATCTTTCTTTGGTGCCAAATAAACTAGGCTTGAAATTTCATTACGTGCCAAATAAGCTAGGTTTAAACTTTCATTAGTGCGAGGTAAATTGGGCTTAAAATTTTCATCAGGGGCTTAAAATTTTCATCAAGGCTAAATCAACTAGGTTTAAATTTTCATTAGGAGCCAGTTAAGCTGGCCTTTAAAATCTTTATTAGATGCCAGATAAACTAGCTTAAAGTTTCATTGAGTGCCAGCTAAGCTGGGCTTAAACTTTTATTGGTGTCAAGTAAACTAGGAATAAAATTTTCATCGAGGGCTAGATCAATTGGGCTTAAATTTTCACTAGAAACCAGCTAAGCTAGGCTTTAAAATCTTCATCAAGTGCCAAGTAAACTGGACTTAAAAATCTTTCTTTGGTGTTAGATAAACTAGGCTTGAAATTTCATTGGATACCAAGTAAACTAGGCTTAAAATTTTCATCAGAAGCTAGATCAATTGGGCTTAAATTTTCACTGGTGCCAACTACGTTGAGCTTTAAAATCTTCATCAGGTGCCAAGTAAACTGGGCTTAAAATCTTTTTTAATGCCAAATAAACTGGGTTTAAAATTTTTATCAGGTGCCAAGTAAACTATGTTTAAACTTTCAATGGTGCTAGGTAAACTAGGCTTAAATTTTTCATCAAGGGCTAGGTAAACTAGGCTTAACTTTTTATGTAGACTTAAATTTTTATGAAGAACTAACAATTCTTATTAGAAATGAAAGAAGTGAACAATTTCTCTCTTAATGGATTGGATGATTGTGCACCCAAAGATACTTGTTGATTTAAAAAGACTTTACCACTTAAAGAGGATAAATGGGTGTATAGTTTTTTAACTAATCCAAGCTTATGTGTCAACTAATCTAGGCTTATATGCTAGTTAAATTAAGCTTATGTGTTAGCTAATTCGGACTTAAAACTTCATTCGTGCCAAGTAATCTAGGCTTGCATGTCAGTTACACTAGGCTTAAATTCCACCAATGCCAGATAATCTTGGTTTAACTTTTATTAATGCCAGATAAATTGAGCTTCCATGCCTGAAAATTGGCGATCTCTATCAGAAATGAAAGGTGAAAATTCTTTCCAATAGGTTGAATGGTTTTGTATATAGAGATTTTTGTTTATTCAAAAGGGTTTCAACATTTGCAAGAGATAAAAGAGACATATACTTTCTCTATATAAACTCACAGATGAAATATAAATTTTTTCGAAAACATGAATTCCTTGAAAATCAAACATGTTAAACATTTTTTTTAGTCTTCAAATACGATATTTTGATATATGTCAAGATTAGTTGTAAGGGCTTGAGATTTTGAAAGGTTATTTGGAAATGAAAAAAAGTTAATATTTTCGAAATCAACTCATCTTAGACTTATATGACTTTGATATTTTAAATCTTTTAATAAGGCTTGGCTTAGCATCTACCATATTTAGCATTATGAGTGGCTTTAAAGGTTTGCTATAGACTGCCCTTTTTAGGATTTTTAACGTAAAGCCACTTTTATTTCTATTTTTTCCTCTCTTTTATTTTTTTTATTAACACATCATGCACTTAAAAAAATTCAAAACTAATCCAAAAAAGGAAAAGAATTTTTTTGAAAGGGGTTAATGATCCAAATAGAAAATTATGTAATAAATGGGGACTCAAAAGATTCATGATCATTTTTTTTAAAAGAAACTCTTCAATTTTAAGCATTCATGCTTGATCCAATATGAACTTTTCAAAGGTTGTAACGTAGATTAAAGTTCAAGGTTGTCAAAGAAAAGGATAAAAAGGCCTAAAACAAGTATTTAAGGGTATTTAAAACCAATGATCATTTTTTTGTTTGAAGGATACACTCTGAGGTCTATTCTTTTTTGCTTTCCACCCATTTATTTCTTTTCTTTTTCTTTCTTTTATTCTTTCTTTCCTTTCTTTTTTTTTTTTTGCATTTTTTTCTTTTCTTTTGCATTCTTTCACTAAGTGGATTTAAAAATTATTGTGAACTCTTATATTGAGCTCTTTACCCCAACATACGGGATTCCATTTGGACATCCCCATTCTTAATCCTTAAATGTGTTCATTTTTACCTCAAATGTGAAAGGTGATCCTTAGTTAGGATTTATTTTGAAAGAATTCAATTAAGCTCAAAAGGGTGACAAGAGATAAATTTCTACATTTATGAAAATATAATGAAAGATGACCATTTGTCATTTCAAGTATAAATGCTTAAATTAAAAAGCAATTCCTTTTAGGAAAATGATCGAAGAAAGGTTTTTATTTTAACAGTTTTTGAACATTTTTTAGCATTTTCTATTTTGGGCCTTTTTTCTTATCCCCTTTTCAAAACTTTGAATTTGTCTGGACTTTATTAGAATTTGTTTAAATTTCTTAAGTGCATGATGTCATAACTATTTTTTCTTTTCATTTCTTTCTTTTTCTCTTTTTATTTTATTTTATTTTATTTTTTGTCTTTGACATGCCCTTATAATACTTACCTAGATTCATTTTACTAGTAATACATTTCATGAAAGATGCCTTATTTAACAAACCACCCTTAATGAAAGTTGTTACAAAAAAATGTCATGTGAATGAACGAGTAAAGAACCATATGGAATAAACCCGTTTAAGGTATCATATGATCTAAGTTACTCCACAAAAAGAAAACAAAAGGGTTGATTATAACTTATGTTGTTTTAAAGATAATGGGGTCTTTCTTTTTTGCTCAACATGCCCCTAAAACACATGAGTTAGGCCAATTTTGGGGTAAATAGCTAAAAAGTTGTTAAATCTGAAGTCATTTTCCAAGACTTGAGTTAGCTTTGATTTCAAAAAATTTTGAAACTACAGCGTAATATTAACACATCAAATTACTACATTTGATTTCTTAAGAAAAATGCCATATTTGCCTGATCTTATAGAAATCCAAATTTCTTTCTTCATTTTTTAATTAGATGTTTCATTCTTTATTACCTTGGAAAATAATATCACCTTTTGATATCATAATGTTATCAGGTAAAAGCAAGGTTCACGAATTCAACTTTATGGCTTTTAAAGGGTCATGGCTGTTGAATGGAATTATTTGAAAGGCTTAAGAAAGAGAGTTTAGGTATTTGACAAATCTCTAATAATGACTGCCAACTTATATGAGACTCAAAAAAATTTCTTTTCTTTTTTTTATTTTAGTTTTTTTTTTCATTTTTTTCAAGGTACCTTTTTTTTATTTTTTTAACCTTATGACCTAACTATGTAGGGCTTTATTCAAATCCAACATTTCCCTCTCTTTTTAGCAATTACAAGTCCAAAATTTGATAAAAATTAAAAATATCAAATGACGATATAAATCCATGAAATACTCTTACTGCATAAGATCTATTCATGCAATGCAAACACTTAAATATGATCCAAAAATTCATAATCCTAATAATATTATCGAGATGACAATCTAACTTATAAACAAAGGTTTCCCATTTGACGATTCAATTTTAGCATCATTGACCTGTAACTCTACCACTATAAAAAATCACTAATCAATTTTTTAAATTTTATGGGATCTATATCAACCAAAGCTTGAATTGTATCCTTGAAGATAGTATAGTCTTTTATGAAATATCCTTAAACCTTATCATGAAATTTACACTTAATATTTGGATTACACCACTTCAGGTACGAAAGCTTTCTTAGTCTTGCAGGAATAACATAGATCATATGATTCTTGACTAGTAAAGTGAAAAGCTTAGCGTAAGACATTGGAAGTGAATGATATATCTTAACTTTCTTTTTTTATAGCTTAATGAATGGCTTGGGTTGATCCATTGTCCTGTAAATGTTTGTGATGAAGGAAGTGGAGCACACAGATGAAGTGGTTGAGAAAAATCTTTGGCCCAAAATGTTAGTTAGGAACAATATGGTGACCATTGAAAATGAGGGTTTACAGGGTCTTTTTGTATCATGTGAAGGGTTTTTTAGCTTTACCCTTCAATAATTGTTTCTTATGCTTGTTCAGCAAAAATATCTTCCCTCATTTCATCATTAGCATTTATAATTCTTTCCCTTTTTATCCCATTCTCAATTTTACCCATTGCAAACAGCAAATTTACAAACTGTAATGAAGTATTACTAATCAACTTATCGTAATAAAGAAAGGAAAGGGTATCCATAAATAAAGAATTCAATTCCATATTGGTAAAAGGTAGTCATACTTATGATACCACTTCTTTCCATCTAACAACATAATCTTTGTAGTTTTCATTAAGGCTCTTTCTCATATTTTGAAAGGTTAATCGATTTAGAGTCAACTCCAACATATGTTGGTATTACTTCAAGAATGCCAATAATAAATCTCTCCAAGTACGAATTTGACTACTCCTTATACTATAATACCAATTGGCTGCTATCCTAGTCAAACTTTTTTTAAAAACATAAATAAGTAGCTTTTTATCACTAGTATACCTAACCATTTTGTAATAGTATTAAGCTAAATGTGTCTCAGGACATCTAGTTTTATTATACTTTTCAAATGTCAAAACTTTAAACTTAGGCAAAATAACTATATCTGAAACTAGTTGATATTCCTTTTCATCAAATAGCTTGAACTTTTTCTTTCAAGAAATTATTCGTTCTTTGTTCATTTAGATTCCTTAACTCCTTCTTTATGGGTCTTAAGCGAAATCCTTCAGGTTCATTATTTTTTTGAGCCTAAAATCCCTCGATAATCTTTTCCATCTCTCCTTTCAAATCAAATCAAATATTCTCCTGACTCTTAGAAGAAATTGCATGAATTATTTTTGAAAAATTTTCTTTTTTTGGAGCACACATGAATTGTATTATATAGATACATGAATGAATGAATGAATAAATGCACAAATGACAAAGCTCTTTAGTGAAAAGTATGAAAATTGGCAAAGGAGTGAAAATGAAAGACAAACCATAATTCACATATCTAAGTTCAACAGACAACATTATATCAACATAAAAACATTTTTCAAATAGAAGAAATTCATAAACCTATCACTTGAAGACCTTCTTTAAACAAAAGTCCTATCTATGTTCATCATCTTGCCATCCCCTTTTTATTATTCATAGATATTTTAATCCCCTATTGTCATTGGATCGAACCATTTTGTATCTATTAATGACTGCACTTCGTACTTGAAACCCTTACAATTCTTAATGGAATGCCCCATATTCCTACCATGGTATTCGTATCTTACATTTGGGTTAAAATATTTTAGGTAATGAAGCTTTAAAGGCTTTGAAGGTATAGGGACAATAAGGTGTCTCTTAAACAGATAGGAAAAAGTTTTTCATATGAAATAGGGAGAGAACCTAATTGTTTCTTTTTCTTGGGTAATTTTTAGGAGTTCTAGGATTTGACGATGGTACAAAGGTTCAGACTTGAGCAATTGGTTGAACAAGTGGTTAGGGAATGAAAGGCTAAAGATTTTGGTTCAGATATGGACTTCTCAAAAATTGTATGAAGTTTTAAGACCTGATCATAGATATTTGAAAAGAAGGCTGAAAATAATCATGAAAAGGATTTAGGTGTGGGTTGGAATTTAAGATAGTTGGTGAAGGTTGTTTGAAGCCAAGTGACTCCATATTGAAAATCAGACTTTTGAGTTCAATAATTTGTGTAGCCAGTTCATTCATTCCTTTCTTGTGCTCGCTCAGACTTTGATCATTATTTGAATCACCTAATGCCTTAATATGCTTAGGAAAAATACCAAAACTAATAAAAGCTAGTTAGTCTTGATATAATGGAATCGAAAGTGACAATGATCCTTGAGGAACGACAAACTCAATCCCACTACTACCTTTAACCATTTCCATCAATTGAGTCATTTGTTGTTTCATCTCTCAAAACTCGAGCCAAAATTCCTTTTGATTCAACTTCAATATGCTAATCCTTACTTTTAATTGATCTTTCATTTTTGCCATTCTTATTCCTACGAAGATAGTCATTTTATTTCGAGATTTAGACAAAAAATTTTATACTATTACCATATTGAATGAATGTTATAAAAATAATTTTTAACTTATGTGACACAAGAACATGTTTTTAAAAAAAGTCATAAAATGCAAATATGCCTAATACAATGAATTTTTATATAAACGACCAAAAATAGTAAAAGTTTCCTCATCTATAAATATGTATGTAAGAAATGTAATAATATGTTGTAGTGATTGTGGGATATGAAATGCAATGCATGTTTTATAAAACTCTGCCATTCATGAATCCATATGCATGAAATGCTATAACATGTTATATAAGTTATGAGATATATACTTATAATTAATGCAACATACTTATATGAAATGTATGAACATATCAAGTGCATGAAATATGTCTACATGGAATGCTTGTGTTATGTCAACCTAATGACACTGACACTACCTTAAAATATATAATGAAATGGAGTGCGCACACTACCTATTAAGATGCACATACGAGGCATAGATCATTTATCAACAATGTACATAAAATTGGATGTATTTACTATCCATTGAAGTGGATGGGATGCAATGAATGTATTATCTTATTATGATGTACATCAGATGTGATGCACATGCTATCTATTAGGATGCATGGGATGAGGCGTATATACTATTTTTTTTTCATGATGAAAAATGTATCTTAAAGATCAAATGAAAATGTGAAAAATAAAACAACATTCAAATTTAAATTTTTTTTCTCTCTTTTTTTTTTTTAGAAAAAGAAAAAAATTTAAGAATACACATTTTTTTATCACATAGAATCATGAGATTCGAAAATTTTTAATTTTTATTTGGCCAATAAACAAAAAGAAAAAAAATTAAGAGAAATCTTTATTTTTTTGAAAATTTTTGTTTATTTGCTATTTTTGTTTTTTTTTTTGTTGGATAATGCAAAAAAATTTCTTCATTTTATTTTTAAACATATCTAAAAATGCAAATTTTGGATAACCATAAAATGAATGAACTATACGTTAAAAGAAAAAAAATTTTAAAATGCTTTTTTTTTTATTTCTTCTTTTTCAAAATTTTAATTTTACCCACGCCATTATTATCCCTAAATGCAAATTGTATTAGAGTTTCCTAATTTAGGGTAATTTTTAGAAAAAAATGTCATCAGGGCTTTACCTAAAGCTGGTCCTTTAAGATTCACGATATGCTGAGTGAAGATTTATATATCTAAAAGGTTCTTAAATCGTTCTTTATTGGCATCCATATAGGACTAGTAAAGCACCCCGATCTTCACTCATTATAGGCTATGAACAAAAATGGTTTAATCTGAGTGAAAGTATTTTGTTTGCCATTGCGAAGGTTATCACCTCACGAGAGCATATGTACTTTACTCCTTCCTAACAAGGGTAGAGTCTAGGTATAGAGTTCATTCATAATGTGAATATGTCATGTGTGAATAAGGGAACAAAGTATTATAATTCTTATTCTAAGCACTTTTATAATAACAATAATAACACATATGAAGCATAAAATAAAAGAGCAAATAGTAAATAAATGACATTGGTAAACTAAAATACAATTTTTCATTTCCCTTTTACTATTATTGTTGTTGTTGTTATTGTTATTATCATTATTATTATTATTATTATTATTATTATTATTATTATTATTATTACAAAGAATTAAAATTAAGAAAATTAAGGTTAAATACTAATTAAGACCATTAAAATAAAATTAAAGATAATACATTTTTAATTTTTGGCTTGACTCTCTAAAAAAGGACGTCCTCAGTAGAGTTACTATTCTGTCGTAATGATTTTTGAGACCGCTAAACAAATTTGAAAAACAAAATATGGAGTTACCACCAATTTTTTTTTGGCTAGGTGTGATTGGTCACCTATTAATATTTACATTCTTAATAAAATTTTAAAATTATTTACAATTTATTAAAAAGATAATTTTTGGGTTTACGAAAATAGTTTGGGTTCAGAAGTCGGTTACACGTGAGAAAGGATTAGCACCCCCACAGTGCTATTTTAAAATGGTACCAATTAATTATGTGTTATCTTCTAATATTGACTAAAATGCTCTTAATTATGGTATTTAAAGATTTAATTTCCTTAATTTTCTTTAAAAATATTTTTTTAATTTTTAGTAAGCTTGAATAAATAAGAACCTTATATTGAAAATTTCATAAAAATATTTCAATACTCTGACAATATTAGAAGGAACCATCTCACCTAAGATATTTTTAAGATTCGCTACTCAGAATTATCAAAAATCATATCCTTGGTGGTTCATATTTGTTTTTAATATTTATGTTAAAAAACATAAAATATGATATCTATAATTGTAAAAACAAATAGCATTTTTTAAAATTCATTTCTACACCATTTATAAAAAATAAGAAATCTTTATCGAAAATTAATCTAAATGCTCAATACATTGGTGTCATTTTTTATAGATTTTCTTGCCTAAAGATTCATAAAGAATTATTACTCAGATTTCTTTAGGATCTCATCCTCGGAGATTTTTTGTCTATTTTTTTTAATTCTTAAAAGTCATGTAATAATATAATTATCTACAAATATATTTATTTCCAAGAAAACATATTGTTATTTATTAAGAAAAACTATTCAAATTAAAAAAAATAATTAAGAAATTAAAATTTTTCGTATTGAAAAGAAATTTCTAAATATTCCAATACTTTTGGCAATTTCTAGGTAACTTTTCTCACCTAAAAAATTCTTAAGAATCACTACTCGGACTTCTCGGAGTCCCATCATAAAAAATTCTCATTACTTAATTTTATTATTAAAAAATGCATGCTTTTATAAATATGTATATTTTTTATCTCTTTACAAGAATTGTTCGAATTAATTAAAAATTTTGTATTGAAAAGAGTTTTGCATACGAAAAATATAATAAAATTATTACTCGTTTTAATTTTGATTCAATTTATTTAATTATTTCATAAGTATCAATAAAACTTTAGAAATGAACAAAGTAAATAAAATTTTTTATTGAAAATTTTTCTAAATATCCTGATACTTTGGTGATATTAAAAAAAATTTTTCACCTAGGGATCTCTTAAGAATCTCTATTCAGACTTCCTTAGAATCTCGTCCTCAGAGATTTCATTTACATTTTTTCTTTTTTATTTAATTAATTATATTTTATTATAAATTTTAATCTTTAATTATACCAATTTCATTATTAAAAGAGTCATTACATAGTATTAACATCTATCAAAATTTTTTTAAAAATAGTTAAATGAAACTTTTTTTATTGAATATTTTCTTAGATATTCCATTATTTTGGTAGTATTTTTTTTAAAAAAATTCTTACCTAGACATTTTAGAGAATCGCTACTCGGATTTCTCTAAAATATCATCCTCATAAAATTTTATTTAATTTATTATTAATAAAATTTTGCATAAATCTAACATACATGAAAAACAAATTGCTCTAAAAGCAAATTGGAATATAAAATTTTAAATTGTATAAGAAATCTTGAGAATGATAAATTACGAAAATACCCTTGTAGGGGTATTTTGATAATTTCACACTTCTTGGAGTATTGCTATGATTTGAAATGCACCAAAAATCATGAAATATTATGAAATTAAGATCTAAAAAGTTTCATAAAGATTTGAGCTCGGGAGGGTCAAATTACCAAAATATCCCTTAAAAAGGCATTTTAGTATTTTTTATACTTCCCCCAATGCAATAAAATTTTTAGTGTTTTAAAAATCACCAAATTTAATTTTAAACCACATTGATGCTAATTAGGTTGTGAACTTTGAGAATTGACCTCGGTTCTATTCATTTTGATCAAGTTTTGTATAATTTTGACTAAAGTTGACTTTGGGGTTTACTAGTTTCATTTATTCTTTATTTATCATTCATCCATGTGAAAAGGTATCATCTATATAAATCCTATGCGAAAAAGTTTGACAGTAACCATACGGGTCTCATTTTTCTTTGTTTATTAGGCCTAAATAACAATGTATTTTATGGGTTCATTACGAGGCCTTTTTACGGGTTTCAAATGGATTTTGTTTAATCATACTAAAATGTTTCAGACAAAATTCGGTGTTTACAATCCCTATTACTAAACAAACTCCACTTTCGAAAGAAAAATCTCTATTTCTTCTAAATACACATCATCTAACAAAAATCACATTTCCTTTCATATCATTTTAACTATCTTTTTATTCTAAATCCTAAACCTCAAAGTTAACCCTAAAATTATCAAACCAACAATATTCCATTAATTACAAGTAAGATTTCGAGATTTTTGTTCATTAATTTAGTTGAAATCATGAGAAAATTAGGGTTTCTACAAAAGTTGTTTGTTGAAATCATATTTCTCAAAAATAAATTTATGAGAGTTTTAAAAAGCTTTCGAGAATCAATTTTTTAGAACCTTAAACATTGAGGGAGCATTTGATTTGAGAGAATCTAAGTTTTTTCTTGAAATCTTACTTTGTGGGAATGTAATTCCCATATTTGGTTCACAATTTTTGGGGTAATCTTAGATTTAGAAATTTAATGTTTAAAACAAATACCACATTTTTTATGTCAAAAATGTAGTTTTAAAAAAACTAAGACTACATTTTAAAATAAGAAACATAATTTTTGTTAAGTAACAAAGTACTCTTTTAAATAACAAAAACCATGTTTCTTATGCCATAAACGTAATCTTTAAAAATACAAATGTCACGTTTCTAACATAAAAACGTAGTATTTAATAAATAACAAAAAGTATTTTTTTTTTTTTAGGTTTTAGGGTTTATCCTTTGCTACCTTTAAAATCAATTTTAGGTTTCTGAATGGTTATGTGAAATCCATAAATAAAGCACAAAAACTACATTTTTAGAATTATAAACATAGTCTTTGAGATTTTTTTTTTCATTTCAAAGACAACATTTTTTAAAGAAAAAACGTTGTTTTTATATTAAAAACTACATTACAAATCTAAATTTTCATTGCATTAAGATATATCTAAAAATTTCACCATTTGAAAATATTTAGAAATATTTTATCACCTAAAGATTTTTAAAAAAATCAACCATTTTTAATTTCTTAGAATTTCCTCATTGAGATTTATTTTTATTATTTCTAAAACTTCTTATTTCTATCTTTATCATTTACTATGTTTAAAATATCATTCTTAAAATTTTATCTAATTTTACCACCATTTAGGTGAAATTTTATCTAATTTTACGAAATAAGTTTATCATCCAGAGTTTCTCATCTAAAATATTTTTTAGAGGATCAACTATTCTTAACCTCTTAGAATCCCAATATCAAATTTATTTTATTATTTCTAAAAATTTTCATTTGTATTCTTATTTTTACTATTGAAATTTTATATAATTTTTGCCACCATTTTGGCAACATAAAATTTTCATTTAAAAAATTTCTTAAAAAACAACCATTAATGATTTCATTGAATTTTATCATCCAAAATAATTTCCACTTATTTTTTTTTAGAATTGCATTCTTATCATTTTCGTTCTTGATTTTATAGATTAATTTTTGAAAATTTTTGTCTTAAACTTTTCAACATTTTGGAGAGTAAAAAAAAAAATTTCTCATTTAGACATTTTTGAGAAATCAACCATTCTTCATTTCTTAAATCAAAGATGAATAGGGGCTGTGGCGATGATGGTAGTGGGATGAGGATTTTTTTGGTGATTCCGATTTGGCATGAGATAGCGAGGTATTGGTGAACAATCGTATCTACGACAAAAGTCTCTCCCTGTTAACACTCACTGCTGTGTCTCCATTTTTAACATTTGTAACTTTATAAATGAAGTCTTTAATTAAATACTGCTTTATATATTTTCAAATCAAAGATTGGGTTTTTGACATAAAAAATATCATCTATAACTAAACAATGTTATTTAGTTAAATGAAACTATTTTATTTACATGTATTAAATATTGTGTTTAGGAGCATATAAATATAGCGTTTTAAATAAATGTTGCATTTGATATATTTTTCGTTGAAATCATATTTTTTAAAAATATATTTTTGAAAATTTTAAAAAGCTTTTGAAAATTCATTTTTTAGAATTTTGAAAATTTCTTAAAAATGAATCTCGAGAGCTTTTTAAAGCTATCAAATCAAAAGTCTTAAACATAAGGTGCAAGAAAAGTAAAATTATAATTTATTAAAGAATAAAATTGATATTTTTATATGAATATTTTTAAGAGAAAAATATCGAGGTGTAAAGAGAAGAATTAGTAATGTATTTAGAACTCTTCAATAAAATTTGAAAGTTGTTAAGATAAAAATTGAGTGTCAATTTTACACTTATTTTAAAGTTGAATTTTTAATTTTTAACCTTGGTAGAAAAGAAATGGAAAGGAGCTGTCAACAATGACCAAGTAGCCAGAATCTATCATGGCCAAGTCGAATCAGCATTCTTATACCCAGAATCGATCATAGCCAAGTCGAACCAAACATCCTTACAGTCTAAAGCTCTAAAATCTCGACAAAATTTTAGATCTAGTGCATATTAAGGCTTGAAACACTTTGCCTGATAGGAAATGATCGTCGGAGGCCATTTATAGCCTCATCAGGCCGGGTTGTTGCCGGAAATGATTGTGGGCATATCAGATTTTCTATTATGTTAATGTTGGTTGAAGTTGAAATTTTGACTTAAAAACAAGAGTAAACATATTTTTTATTTCCTTTTTAATAATTTTAAAACTTTCATTTCCTTTAAAAAGAATACATTTTGATATTATAATATATATAAAACAAATTTTATTGTGAAATTATTAAATATATTGATAATAAATTTTTAAAATTTATAAACAAAATTAAAAAAAAATGATATATATTTTTATAATATATTTTAAAAAGTTAATTAAAAAATAAAATATATATCATTTTGTTAATACTTCCTGAAATTAAAAATTTACACCAAAATTTATCAAATGCTAACTTATAATAAAATGGGAAAAAGTGTGAAATTATAGGAAAGATGGGGGGGTTGTGGATTTACGAGATTGCCAATGAGATTCCGAGGGGGAATTTGAACATTCTCGGGTGGCCGTTGCAGCGTTGGCACGTGGACGAAAATGGAGACGTTGGCAGTCTATCGGACCCTTTCAATTGTAGGTGTTGTTAGATCCAAAGAATCTTGGGCGGGCCTCGTAGAACCTACACTTTGGAAAGTAATATTTGGGTTTGTAATATGTAATGTATTCAGTTCGTTAAATTCCTTTTAAAATATTTTTTATTTTTAATTTTTAGAAATTAAATCAAAATCATATCAAATTTGGTTACTCCAATTTTAAAAATTGTGTATCTTTCAACTATATATTATTTTTAGTTTGTTTAATTACTTGTTTCAAAGAATTAAAATTAATAAAAAATGTAATTCAATTAAATTAAATTTTTTATTTTTATTTTTATTTTATGAATTAAAAAACAGAACTAAGTATATTTTTAGCATCCAAACTGAATATAATAAAAACATAAATTTAGCACTACCACTTGAATTATTTTCAATTTTAAAAAATTTTTCTTTGCCCTAGTTATAATATTTTAGTATCAAAATTATAAATTGTTTTGAAGCTCATTATTAAGAAAATAACATATTGTTCTTTACAATAAATTCCATTTAAAAAACCAATGGCATATTTAAAACTTATAGTATATATATAATTGATATTTCAATTTGTAGACATTAAGAAATACCTAAAAACTTATTCCATTAATATACTTGTTATGTGCAGTTCCACCTGAGAAGCATGCAAAGACACCAAGATGTGAATGACTCTCACCAAGTTTATCTTTATTATCTCTATTAATTATTATGTTATCTTGAATTAGTTAATTATTTTTTATGAAATTTATCAGGATGATTAATCTTTAGAATTATTGTTGCTTAAGAAGTTATCTCTTCGTGATATTATCTTCAGAATTTATCTTTTTGTAAAAAAAAAACTTATATCTAAGATGTTGAGATAGAAATTTGTTTAATAAAAATTTTCCAACGAGTTGAGTTTCATTACTTTTGGAACTCTGCTTTTGTTAAATCGCCATTCTTTTCATTACTTTCCATGCTATTACAAAGTAGTTCTTTGAGAGAGTGAGATCGAGGAGAGTAAGAGAGTAATTTACTTGTGTGTGTGTATAAATAAATAAATATATATATAGATGGTTCCCTATTAAACTTTATGATATCTTGTACCGTTTATGTGTATATATATATATATATATATGTCCTAATTGTTCGAGAAAAGATTAGGGAGGGTAAGTAAAGAGTCCTTTTAATATGTTTTCTTGATCAAAAATTAATTGATGATCATCCAAAAACAAGAGCATCGGGATGCATGCAGAAAACTTTTGATATAAATGGAGGTGCAGATGTGATTAGGCACCTCTTTTATGCAATATTTTCACTATTATGAAATGTTTGGTTAACACGATTATGGTGCGATTGCACTAAAATTTTTTCACCGAGGCTCTAATCTCCTCTAGAGGAGAAAAGTTAAGGTGGCACACCTGGGCTCAAGTTAGGACAATTATATTCTAATTTCTTGATTGTTAATCCAATTTTACCCTTATATTTATTGATTTTATCTCACAAATATCCAAAATATGTGTTAACGTTTTCTATAGAATAATTTTTTAAAGTATACGAGTTAGTATTAATGCACTATCAGTGAAAATTTTTTATTAATGTAGTATACTTGTAAATTAATGTCTTTAATTGCAAATCTATTATTATTAATTGATATAAAAATAATTGTAGTAAATTTTAATTCATTATAAACTCATAGATGTTAAAAATATACTAAAATTTTTATTATATACAAATTTTAATATACTATCCTTAGATCATGTTTGATGCATAAGATTATTGATAGTATAAGATGATAATCATCATATACTATTTTTTGTTTGTATTTAAAGAAAGGGATTGTAAAAATGATTAATCATTTTCTTGGTATACGTTAATTCAATCTTCTTAAAGTGAAGAAGATTATTTTTAATTCATGAGATTGAACTTACATACTCTATTATATCCTAAAAAATTATATCCATAACTTAAATTATATAAAATTTGAAGAAAGATAATTTTAATCAATAAATAAATTATCTTATTATAAACCTTACATATATCAAATATAAGATAGTATAACATTATTTAATTTAATACTAATTATAATATCATCTTATCATATTTTATTATAGTTTTAAGCACCAAACACACCTTGCATTTGCATCAAAACATATATTTTATCATTGATTTTAATTTTTTCACTATAATATTTAATTATATCGCCACCCTTATTTTCAATATCACCATAATCAATCTTATCATACATTCAAATGGATACTTGATGGATAATTGTTAGGTTAGGTTATACTTGAGAATAATGCATTAAACATTTTTCTTTAGAAAATGATGCTTATCAACTAGCTAGCTTGGCAAATACACACAATTAAAAAGTAGAAATTTAATTGTTAACGATGATAAGGTATTGATTCCTTATTGATAGAAAAAAAATCTTGATACAAATGCTTATTTTCTTTTCTAATCTACACGAAATGAACCAAATATATTGATCAGCCGCCATCTTTCTCCACTTTATCCCTGCAATGAAGAAACTATATGTAAATTTTATCTTCTCATCTTTCCTTTCTTAGCCTTTTCTAGGCCAAGTACTCAAATCTAAAATCCTCCGGTACTACCTCATCCAATATTCTGATCCCTAGGGTCTTGTATTCACAAAGCACCTACACATCTTTATTGGATTATAACTAAATAATAAAGAAAGAAAAATTGGAGCCAAGGTAGTCATCCTCAATGCATATGATTAACCACTAAAATTCTTTTTTCCTTAGGCATCAAGGTCGCCTTGAAACATCGGTGGCATGAAAGAGTTAAGCTCACCAAAAATAATATCATCGCCATCTCCGTAACTGCTTGAATCTTGACATTCGAAGTACGTTTGTATGTCTTCAGGGAAGCTGCGTTGCACCGGTGGTGTCAATTGACAGTGATCAGCAGCCGATGTCATCTCCATCATCTCCTTGAATTTTGAAGATTGAAGGAGAAGCCCTAGGGCTGACGTGGCATTCACTGGCCTGGACTGAGTCTGCAAGGTTTCACTAGGGAAACTGGAGGCAGCTTGCAGCTGCTGGTTGTTGTTGTTGCTAAAGAAGCTTAGGTTAAGTTCTTGACTAGGGCTTGGTGTTACTGTTGAAGTTGCAGTGTCTATGTTAGAGTTAGGGTTAGGGTTGATTTCAGTGTTGGTTTGATTGGGCTTAAGCCATTTGATGTAACGGCTTAAATCAAAGTTTGTCACAGCATTTAATCCCCGGTACTCTATAGCAGCCATATCGTATGCGGTGGCAGCTTCTTCCTGCGTAGCTGCAAAAGTCAATGAACAGATGAGAATCTATCTAATTTGCACTGAAATAGCCTGAAAAAGATTCATTTCTAAATAAAATTTGGTGAGTGGATTGAGTTTCTGTTCACTACTTGTATTTATATGTAGTAGGTGGACCATCCTACTAAATTGACCGTGATTTAATCGTTCTCCTCCTATGTTTATCCGGTAGATATTATATGGGCATGCATGCCCCAACTTTCAAGGAAATTATAACTGTAGGATATGCTTGGCCTCATTCCATTGAAGTTACGTTAACAGATTATTATAGATATGATTAAGACCCCGTAAGTTTCTAGTGTTTGTTTGTCAACCTGAAAGATTTTGATCAACTCACTTGTCCTTTTCAATCTTGATTTTGGAGTATTTTGATCAATGGATCTAAAAATGATAAGCTAGCCATTGCTATTGGGTAGGAATGAGTCAGGGCATTAATGCGTCCATTACACAAACGCATTAAGCTCTGAAAGTAAAGGGCAAAAAGAAAAGTCTAAGCTCTTTTAACTTCTTTCTCTTTTATGTTCTTTTTTTTTTTTTTTTTTTTTTGGGGGGGGGGGGGGGGGGAGGGGGGAGGGGCGTGGTTTGCTTTCTCACCTAAGAGGCTAGTTTGTTTTGGAATTAGTAAAAGGAAAAAAAAAGACAGATAAGCTAATACCATATGTCCCAAGATAGAGGTACTTGTTGCCAAACACTCTGCCAATGCGAGCCTCCCATCTCCCATTGTGATGATGTCTGTTCATTGACATTGAAAAACAAGTAAATTCAATAAATTGAAAGGACGTTGCATTTGAGAATTGAAATGTTGTAGATGATCGGAAAGATTATAGCCAAGTTGCTGCAAAAGTGCAAATACGTATTGTTTGTTGATCAGAGCCTGGTTGCTCTAACAATTTGAAGCTCGCACTCACAAAAGACAAAAATGATGAAGAGGAAACAAGATAAATTCTAAACAAGTACCTGGCAACACCTCTGTATTTTGAAACTCCGCGAGAAAAACCACTAGATTTCCTGCAAAATTCAAGACCAAATACATTATTAACTGAATGCACATTAATTGCTATCAATCCCTCTTATATATCTTAATAAGTGAAGGAGCCTCATCAGTTATTAATCTCACCTTCTCAATGATCCAATATACTCTTCTCTAGACTGATCCTCCATTTCTTTCAATTCCTTCTCGTATGTTGATAACTGCATTATTAATTTTAAATCAGTTTCTTCCCCAATCTTCTTAAAAAGCATACTCAAGAAATTAAACAACAATATAAGAGATAAAATTACCGGAAAGTTGAGAATGGTATCTTGACCCCAGTATTTGAGTGCAGCTAAATCATAAGCATGTGCTGCAGCTTCTTCATCATCATAAGCACCTGAAAGCAAAAAAAAAAAAAAAAAGGTAAAGTTCCCAAGTGTGAGGTAAAAGAAAACCCACTATCAAAAATTTCCCTCAAAAAGTAGTAGCTAACATACCAAGGTAGACTGCATTTTGAGAAAGTATAAACAGCAGCAGCAGCAGCAGCAACCATGAAGGATGAGAAAAAGAAATCAATAAAATCTCTGCTACTAATATAACTCAATTAAGATCAATAAGAAGAGAAAACAAAAAAAGGTTAAGAACCTTGGCGTCCTTTCTTGTTTTGTGATTCATTCCAGCAATTCTTGTCCCATAGATGAGCTTCATATCGACCAGTCCACCTATGCCTGAAACAATCAACATAATTAACATGCAAGTCAGGTGACTGAAATCTAGATATATACCATGAAAATTCATGATTAAATGACTTGCCTAGTGACCCCTCGATAAATCGAGCTACGTTGAGGAGGTGAGTCTCTTGGGACACTTCTCCTAGTTCTCTTCACCTTAGTAACACCATTACTTGTAGTACTAGTATTGCTAATATCGTTTTTAATACTATTACTTTGTGCATTGTTTTTCTGGTTCTGCTGTGATAATTTCGCCATGAATAAAACTTGATGATCAGCTACGTACGTCAAGGCAAAGAAAAGTGATTTAAAAAAAATATTGGAAAAGATATGACCGAGTCCTCCAATGCAGATGGTTTTAAAGGGATGATGAGAGGAGAGAAAAATACAAATAGCCGGCCACAAAGAAAAAAAAAATTGTTTTTGCCGTCTTTAACCGGCTTGAGCTCCTCTTTCTCGCTTGTCTTACCTAACTCTGTGCTGTTTCAATCACATTTAAGACTTTAAATTATGACTTTTGGCCCTTTCTCTAACAGATTATAGGCTGACAATTAATAATCCCTTTCCTTATGCCCTTTTTAGCTTTCTACCTCTTAAATAATTTCTCTTCACTGCGTCACCTTTATTTATTTTTAAATGAGTTGAGCTTCATGAAACGTGAGGAAGCTCGTTTGTTTAATTTGTACAGAAAATAAGACAAAATTTCAATTCAATTTAGCTGTGTTTGGAAAAAAAGTAGTAATAACATAATAAAGTAAATGGTTGGGGATCATTTTCTTTGTCTAATTTTGAGATTTTTTTATTATTATATTATTTGTGCCGAGCTCCTACCTGAAGATATTCTTGAAAAGATAAGAAAGGGAAGAGAGCGGTTACATACAAAGGCAGAGAGTATTTCTTGCGTTTACACTCTGACACATAAGTAAAAGATCGATATGAAAGAGGTCGAAATGAGAGAAAGGTAAAAAGTTGAGAATAAGATCAAATGAAATGATAGTACTTGGATATCTATATTTATAGATAAAAAGCGAGGGACCTGTAAAGGATAAAAGTGATGTGGTCGAGTTGACTTATCCCTGAACATGTCAAGTCAGTCTAACATATCAAGTTGGTGCAAAAAGGCTATTTTAAAGTAACTATTTCATCAATCATCATCTAAGAAAAATTATCCCCTTTTATATGTCATGTTATGATTAGGTGAAGATAGGATTGAAATTTGTGCCCTCTTGAAACATTAAGTTCTTGAGTAGTTTTCATGAAAGCATTGGCAAAAGGTATTTTTGGGATAGGTTCATTCCAAATAGTGATTAGCAATTCTTTAAGACCTATCATGATGAATTTGAAAACCATTTTTTTTATTTTTCACTTCTCATTTTTCTTGATTTGGAAAGTATGCTATGTGGGTTTTATTTTCAAACAATTTCTTGAAAAAAAAAAGTAAATAAATAAATAAAAACTATAGAACACTTATTCGAAAATCCAACAATATTGATTCCATGCAACAGATACAACCTAGCAATATCATGTGCATGCCATGCATATGTATACAAAATTCCAAAAGCTTAAGAACTACTTCTTCTTAACTCCTCAAATTTTGTAATTGGACTCGAGGCAAAGTAAATTTCCATTGCTCTATAAGCATAATAGTTAAAATGCCACCATTGATAAAATCCTCAATCTTTCCTTTCAACTACTAGCATTTTTCGGTTGAATGATCAATCACCCCCATATGAAACTAGCATTTGCTATTTGGATCATATCTCTTTATTGATGAATTTGGGTTTGTTTTCAAAGGCACATGACTGAGGTATTGACTTTTTACTAACAAAGGCAAAAGATCAAAAATAAGGATAGGGAGTTTCTTTTCACTTTTTTTTTTTATCTTTTTTGGTTTTTTTCTTAGTTGGGTAATAGATCTGAATGTAACGGCTAGATCATGAGTAATTATTTAAAGTTGGAAGTTTTCTTGAAACTCTTATTGGTATGGCTAGGGATTTAAGGAGACATTATTTATGACAAAATAGTAGAGGTGGTAAACCAAGTAAGTATAATATAGAGCAAAGCCTTTGTTTTACTGCTCTTCATAAGTTATGGCTTACACATTTTCTCCATTCTTCTTGAATGCCTTTTTTTTCTTTTTACAGCCTCTTCCTCAAACCTTCCACTCTTGATTACCCTTTCTATTATCTCATCTAAAATCATTATGTCCATAAAATTCTTTGTGCATTCCTAATCATCTTGTCATAATAAGGTGCTCAAAAAGTGTTAATGAACGAGACAATGATCTTTTTCTTTATGAGTGGTGGTTGAACTTAGGCGATTGTATTTCTCCACCTTTGAGCATACTCTTTAAAGCTTTTAGTAGTTTTTTTTCTTCATATTTTGTAATGATATATGATCTAAGACTAAATCTATGATATGTTTGTATTGTGCAAACAATGCCCTAGTTAGATCTTTCTATTAGTGGATGTGACTTCTATCTAATTGAACATGCCATTTTGTAATAGATCCTATGAGGTTATCTTAGAAGACATGGACCAACAATTTATCACTATGGGCATGAATAGCTATATTTTGATAGTACATGATAACATAAGTCAATGGGCATTTAGTTTTATTATACTTTTGAAATTTAGAAACTTTGAACTTTAGTGAAATTATCACGTTTGGCACCAAGCATAATTCAACTACATCCATCGATCCATAAATATCCATCCCTTCAATGGCTCGTAGCCTTTTTTCTATAAACTTTACCCTATGTTGGACTCTGAGTCCTCTCTTACTTCTTTTACTTTTGCTACACTTGTTTTGAGCTTTTCTTGCTCTTTTGGATTGCCCAAATTAGGGACATAAACTAGATTTGATGACTTCATCCTTGTAGGTGTTGCATCATGCCCCATAAATTGAGTAGGTCCCCGTGTTATAAGCATGGTAGTGTAGGTGGATGGGCATTCTCCAATGAAGGGCATAAATCATGATTGTACCGCTCAAAAGTTTGGGCTTGACATGGGGTTAAACCTAGTAAACATCGGGGGTCATCATCATCATCTAGTAATTGATGTCCCTCTTGGGTAGATTCTTCCCTCACTATTTCTTTCCTTTTGCTTATTTTTCTTATCATTTCCATTATCATGTTAAGTTGTTCTTTTATTCATCTTGTGGTTTTTCAATCTTATCTATCCTACCAGTTTGTTCCCCTTCTATAACCTTAGCTTGAGTATTGTACAAAACGTGGCCAAGTAGATTTGAAACCTTTGATGGCTGAGCTTATCCTTGAACTTACTATCACCAGAAATTTCCAAGTCAAGATCCTTCGTGATTTATTTCTAACAAAAATAATTTTTTTGGGTGTTTTAAAACAAAAAGTATTAGTGATAACTTTAAGCCTTTTATTTACAAATTCTTGTCATATATAAAAAGAAAATGCTATGTATAAATGCATAATTGATGCATAATATGCATGAATGTCATGATTATTCATGAAAGATGAGTTTTCATATGTACATGGTCTAAAAAAAATCTTAGTAGTATAAATTTTAGGGAAAAAAACCATTTTTATGACCCTTTTTTTTTAAATGAACAAAATTTTGAAAAAGATGGAAGATACAAAATTTAGATAAACCCAAAATAATGAAAATAAACAAAAACTCTTTTTTTGTGCAATTTTTGTTTTAATTTTTTGTAGTAATTTATAACCATCTTATTATTAATCTAGGAAAAATGTTACCAAAATGTTCCTTCATACATCATAATTCAAATGACTTCTTACAAAGATATAGACATGGCTCTATGGTTTACTCCTTATGATTTACTATATGCTCGATTCAAATTGACACATGTCTAAAGGTTCTCAAATTATTTCTCACTATCGTTCACGTTGGACTAATAAAGCATCCTAATCTTCACCTATTATAGGCTATAAACGAAAAATATTCAATTTGAGTGAAAGTATTTCGTTTGCTATTACAGAAGTTATCACCTCATGAGAGCATAGATATTTTTCTTCATCCTATAAAGGACAGAGCCTCGGTATAGAGATCATATATGAAATGCAACATGTCACCGTATGTGCAAGTGCCTTCTAATTTATTAAGGATAATATATACAAAAATAAATAAATAAATGCAATGTAAGAGATTTTATTGTTATTGTTGTTGTTGTTATTATTATTATTATTATTATTATTATTATTATTATTATTATTATTATTATTATCATTTAAAAAAAATTAAAATCAAGAAAATTAAGGTTAAATATCAATTAAGACAATTAAATTAAAATTAAGGATAATACATAATTAATTTTTGGCCTGACTCTCAAAAAATTACATCTCCAATGAAGTCACCAAGTTATCATAATGGTTTTGGGGCTGTTAGATGAATTTAAAAACAAAAAAAGTCACAATTAATCTTTTTTGACTAAGTGTGATTGGCCACCTATTAAAATTTATCCTTTTAATAAAATTTAAAAATTTATTAAAATTTATTAAAAAAATAAGTTTTGGGTTTGTGAAAATAGTTTTGGTTTAGAAGTTAATTATATATGGGGAAGGATTAGCACTCCATAGCGCCCGTTTAAAATGGTACCAATTAATTATATGTTATCTCTTAAATTTGACAAAAAAAGTCTTACATTTAAGTGTTAAAAATAATTTCCTTGATATTCCTTATTTATTTTTTTATTTTGCTTTCTTTTATTATTTTTGTTTATGATTTTGATTTATTAGGAAGAAATAAATTATAACCTTATTATTAAAAGAACTCGTAAAATATTCTAATACGTTGGTAACATTAAAAGAATTTTTTTTTACCCAAAGATTTCTTGGTATCGCTACTCGAATTTCATAGACTTTTATTTATTTTTTAAAAATTAAATGATACGTAGGCGATGCAAATGATTAATTATTAGTATGCATGTATTATTTATCATTTTTAAAAAAAAATTATTTATTAATTGTTTATTATATTCTTAGAATTTTTTTTAGAAGAAAAGAAAAAAAATTTTATTGTATTGAAAATTTTTTATAAATATTCCAACACATTAGTAGTATTTAAAAAAATTAACTATAAATTTCTTAAATATCACTACTCGAATTACCTTAGAATCTTATTATCAGATAAAAATTTCTTTTCTTCATTTTTTTTATTATTATTAATTTTATTTTAGTTTAAAAAATTGGAATTTAAAATTATCAAATCTTTACAATTTATTTTCATAAAATAAAAAAGGTTATTTAAAAAAAATACTAAAAGTAATAATAATAATATTATTATTAAAAGTAAATAAATATAAAAAAGTAAAAAAAAAAACTAAATAATAAAGACATACCTAAACCGGATCAATCTAAAGGTGATTCTTTGAGATCTGGCAATTTATTTGATCCAACTTTAAGTTGAAAGGAAAAAAAGTGATTCAACTATAGTCTGATTCGATTTGTTAGCAGTTTAGGCAGCTAGCAACTATTTGATCATTGGTTTAGTCAAATCAGTTCAATGCTGGCTTAAGGAGGCTATGGTGGGTTGAGCGCATGGGTTTCACGTTGACCCGCGGGTTGACGCATGGACTTAGAGGTCTCAAAATGACATCGTTTTGGTTTTTTTTTTTAAGTTATAAAAGTCTAATTTTTTAAAAATCATTTCCATCTTCTTTTACCAAAAAAAAAAAACCCTTTCTCTCTAAAAAAATTCCAAAAATCGACTACCTCTAGCCTAGAAATCAGTCGTTGTTGTTGCATAGGCTCCTATAGTCCTCATCATTAGTCGCCACCTTTGGTGGTAAGAAATCGCTTAAAAAACACTAAAACGATCCTCATCCCTCTTCTCTCTACTTTCCAGCCTCATTTTCCCTTGAAAAAAATCCTAGAAATCCTAGATTTAACCTTCAAAGTTTGGTGAAAACCCTTTTTTTAGTTTTTATTTTTTGTTTTTTTTATGATGGCATTATGGTTTCTTGCTCAAAGGGACTATGGTTATTATTTTTAGTTTGGTTTTCAAGTGTTAGGCAAAAAGGTCCTTTTTTTTTTAATAAGTTTCAGAAAAGGGAACTAAAGGATTTTTGTATGATGATTTTTGGTTCCTTGGCTGTGAGGGGGCTATGGGCTAGGCTAGCTTTATTTTATGCTTGGGATTGTGATGGAGATTTGGCCAAAGGGTTTTGATGATCTTGGTTGGTAGTTGATGGTAGTGGTGGGAACTAAGGCCATGGGTGATTTTCGATGGAGTAAAGGGTTTAAACTTGGTGGGCTTTGATGGTAAGAGTCTATGATGTCAAGTTTGTTGGGGGTAGTGGATGGCCAAAATTATTCTACTGAAGGTGTGTCAAAATGTATTGGATCGGAGACTTGATAAGCTAGACATAAAAATTTATTGTAAAAAATATAAGGAGTCACCACCAATCTTTTTTAGAGTGTGATTGACCATCCAAAAATTTTTTTTTTTAACAAAATAATAAAGCGAATTTACAGCTTTATTAAAAAGATGATTTTGGTCAACGAAAACAAGATCGGGTTCGGGACTTAATTACATGGGGGAAGGATAGCACCCTTACAACGCCCACAAAATTGGTACCAATTAGTTATACGCTATTGATAATTTTGGACAAAAATAGTTTTTTTATATGAAATTTAATTATAATTCCCTTTGTTTGTAAGAAATAAAATTAGTTGAAAAAATCTTTTATAGAGGAATATTAATAAAATCTTAAAATTAAAGAAATATCCTTAAAGTCTCTAACATAAAGGCAAAATTTGAAAATAATCTTTCATTTAAGATTTAACATAACATTCCTTCTAAAAAATAAAATAACATTCTCTATAAATGATAATTATTGATAATTCTCTAACATCTAAGCAGAGTACCAATTAATTATATTTCATGAAATGCTATTTTAATTTTATTTATTCAAAACTAAAAATTTTAAGAAATTTTTTTAATAAAAAATGGAATATAATACAATTAATACTAAACATCCATACTAGAGCAAACATGCATATATGCATTTAAAACAAAACATATGCAAAATGATGATCAAGTGTAAATTTAAGGATCGAATTTTTAAATATAAAGAAACTACCTAGACTCTCCAATATCTAGACAGAGTTTGGATATGAATTTTTATATTTAAAATTTCATCCTATTATCCTTTTTATTTTACACTTGTTAATTTAACAAATTTATTTTGAGTAGCGAAAATGTATGAAAATTCTTAACGAAATAAAATTTCTTGAATACCCTAACATCTAGGCAACATTCGAAAATAAATTATTTCATAAAAAATCTTTATACAAATCCTTAAAAATTTTAAATTTTAGGTTTTAGGCAAGGTCGGGTTTGAATCTTAAGAATTTATGAACCTTTCTAAAAGTCTTCAACATCTAGGCGAACTTTTGAGGTAAGCTCGTTTTTATAATTTTTTTAAAAATGAATTTTTATATTCTTATACATTTTGTAAATATTTCTTGCTTACTTTAAAAGTATTATTATTATTATTATTATTATTATTATTATTATTATTATTATTATTATTATTATTATTATTATTGGTATAAATAAAATATATCAAACATAAATTTAGATATGAAAGATTAAATTAAAACTAGAATAGGGATCCAAACAATAAAGAAATCAATAATGCATAAATTAAGCTTGCAATTGAATTTAAGCAATCATTAACAATTATATGAGTATAATTAAAATTAAATACACATAAAAATAAACTTTATAAAAAACAAACTTTAATTTTAATATTTAAAAATTTATTTATCACAAGACTCAACTGAGGTATTTTCAAAATTACCACTCTATTTTCTATTAATCTACTCATATTAAGCCAAAAGAAGCACATAAAATCCAATTACTCTTCCCCTATGATCCCCACGTCTTTTATGGATAGCTTTATTTCTTCTTCATATGGCTTTCTTTGGGTGCTTGTATGTATTATTCCTTTTTTTACTTAAAGGAAACCATCCAGCACACATCAAAGGCAATAGGAAAAGTTTAGACTCACAGCCAAATAGGGAACACAGCTAATAGTCTAGACATGTCCATGGACCACTTCATTCTTTTCTTTAAAAAAAAAAAAGCCATTTATATATATATATATATATATATATATATATATATATATATAACATGTGAACTGAAAAGAATAGTAGAAGCTTTATCTTCTATTGCTTTTCAAAAAGAGAAAGAACAACCACCAGAACTAGAGCACTTTCATAAAAATAACAATGCTGGACGGGCTCCCTAATAGCATCAAACAGTTCACGCACGAAGGCAAACACGATAACAGAAAAGGAAAAAACTCTAAACTTTCATGCATGACCACCATGTCGTGACAACATTGAATGTATGAATGATTTCAACATTTCCCAAACAGAATACGTGCAAGGAAACAAATGAGCATATATAGAAACATTAAAACCTCAAACTCATACGCATAGGCCACGCAGAAGAAAGAAACCAGAAAAGAATAAAAAGCTTGAAGCTTTATGGCTTGTACAAGACTCCCCACGTGAAACAAAGAGCAGGAAAAGAAAGAACGCAAACTTTTAAACCTTCCTTTCTCCTTCAACAACTTATCACTCCCTATTTTGGAAAGCATTTTCTGTTTAAGTCTTCTCTCCATGTCAAAAAATGTGAGATTGTATGGAAAGACATCCAAACCGTAACTACTCATGAAAAATCAAGCAGCACGGTTTGGTCATTCCAAGCTGATTTCCATATCTTATTTGTCTTAACTTAAGCTAACTAAAGGCTAGTTATGAAGGATGGAAAAGCAAAGGGCTTTGAAGTAGCAAAGCAATGGTGGCAAGGTTTGTGGAGTGAGCTGACTGCTGCTGCCATTAGAGTAGACAGAAGCTGTTCGGCAATACCAGCAAAAAGGGAGATGAAATTTCAACCATTTTGTAACAAAAACATAGAACACATAAAGCCTTAAACTTCATCAACATTCACACCAAAGTCAAAGCATGTAAGAAACAAATAAGAACATTTTGCAAAAGAGATCATGACAGGTGCAAGAATGGTGTAAAAACATGATGTAAACAGCAACATATGCCCTTGTATGGGCTGTCTTACCTTTGAACTTTTTTCTTTTTTTTTTCTTTTAGCTTCTTTTCTTTGTGTTTTGGCTCTTTTTTTTTTTTCCAGAAGCCTCTCCTCTTCTTCAGCCAGGCCTCCTTTTCTTCTTATTCGACAACCTTACCTCCAAGAAAGAAAAGATTTCAATCTTGATTCATGAGGACCCTTGGATGAAATCTCATCGAAGGGTCAAAGTTCCTCCTCTTCTTCTTTCCAATGAGCCACCTTTTGCTATTGGATCAAAAGTCAAAAAAAGATCCAATGGCTCATATTAAAATGCTGTAAAGGTTGAATTTTTATGCTCCCAAACCCATGAAAAAGATCATTTTACTCTTGGTGCAAAATTTTCAATATTTATGGTCATTTTCTTATAAATCAATGTTCTCATGCTCATTTTTTAGATTTTAAAGCAGCAAAATCATAAAATATTATGAAATTAAAATCTGAAAAGTTTTGTGAAAATCCAAATTTGGAAAGGTCAAATTATGAAAATACCCTTTAATTATGAAAATATCTTTATAAGGGTATTTTGGTAATTTTATATTTTTCGGGATACTACTATGATTTTAAATGCACCCAAAATCATGAAATATTGTAAAATTAAAATTAAAAAAGTTTTATGAAATTATGAGCTCAGGAAAGCCAAATTATGAAAATACCCATTAAAAGGTATTTTGTTAATTTTACCTTTTCAGGGGTATTGTTGTAATTTCAAACTCACAAAAAATCATGAAATATTATAAAATTTAAATCTAAAAGGTTTCACAAAAATCCAAGCTTAGAAATACCAAATTACGAAAATACCCCTATAAAGGTATTTTGGTAATTTCACTCTTTTTGGGGTATTGCTATGATTTTAAATGCACTAAAAATCATGAAATATTATGAAATTAAGATCTGAAAAGTTTCACAAAAATTCAAGCTCAAAAAGATCAAATTACGAAAAACCCCTTATTATGGTATTTTAATAATTTTATCCTTCCAAAGGCATAATGAAAATTTTAGTATTTCAAAAAAAAAAATCTCAAATTTGATTTTAAACCACATTGATTTCAATTAAGTTTTAAATTTTCAGAATTGACCTAGGCTCTTATCCATTTTGACCAAATTTTGTGCAATTTTGACTTTGTTTATCGAATTTAACTCGACTTGACTTTGAATTTTCGAATAGGAAAATTTGTGAGCCCTTTATGGGTCATAAATGGTCTTCTTAAATGGTATCGATCAATGTTGACAAATGAGCTTTGGATCAATCATATTGAAAAATGTCTAAGATAAAATTTAGTGTCTACAAAGTGGTGGTGAGCTATGCTCACAATGGGAGATAGATGGTGATGGCCTATAGGTAGGATTTTTGTTTTGGTCAAGTGTTATCGATTCAAAAATTTTTTTTCCTTTGATGGCAGTGGGTTGTTCTTTATAAAACAAATTAGAAATTAAAACCCTTAATTTCCTATTACTTTAGCTTGCTTGAAGATTTGGTCTTTCCAATTCAAGTTTAGATCAAGTTTCTCATGGGGATGGGTAAATTGTCATTATCAGAATGAGCTAGATCTTGGGCAAGAGAGATGGTATGGGTGACTAATAGAATGGTTGAGTAGAGTAAAAATAGGCTAGGCAGTGCCGTGCATAACACCTACCCCAGTTTTTGTTCCTTTTTTTTTTTCTTATTTTTTGTTTATTTTAGATTTTTTTAAAAGATAATTAAAACTTAGCAAAATTAGTTTTGAAACTTTGAGCCTCACAAATGGGTTTTGGGCCTTAACATCGAGCTTAGATAACCTTTAGATTTTGAGCCTTCAAACGGTTACATTCAATCAAGATTTCAAAGCTCAATTAAGAAAATTGGACCTAATTAAAATAAATCACAAAATTGCTCACAAGTAAAAGACCCATATTTGGGACATGTTCAATAATTCGAACAAAATTAGATGTCCACAAATATTTGTTCACTCATTTGTGTTGTGTTTGAGACTTTGATTTCTATATTATGAAAAAAAAAAGAATAGTAAGGTTTAAGACATACTTAATATGGTTTTTGTTATTTGGAAGCTATGAGAAAAGACTTGGCTTTGAATAACTAGAGCCATTTTGAAATTTGAATGATAATTGATGGGTAGTTAAATTATTTTTGTGAGAAACTAGAGTAATAAGATTGGAGTTGCTGCTATCTATAATTTATAAAATATATAAAATTCGTCCTTAAATTTTTTCATGTTGGAATATGGTAGATAGCTATTCAAAGTCTTAAAAAAAATTTAAAAGTAAATTTAGGAAGAATTTGTGGGTCAAAACATAACTGGCAAAAATTGTTGTAATTAAAAGCCACCTATCTATCATGCATGCAATTTGCTTATTTCTTAAAGTCATCTATCCTAAATAACTGTTTACTTTCTCTTGGTGTTTAAAGAAAAAAAAAAGGTTTTCATTCAAACGGAAAAGATATATTATTTTCTACCTTTGATATTCTAGGTTTTACATTCTACATTCAACTAAGGTTGGTTTTTTTATTAATGCTTTTAGTTGTTGGGTTCAATTTATTTCTTCTGTTCTTTTCATTTTTTTATGATTTTTAATACTTTTGTTATTTTGTTTGTTTTTTTTGTTCATGTGAGTTTCTTTTCTTTTTCTCATGTTTAATTTTTTTATTTTTTTTATGGGTGGTTCATTTTTTATAAATGTGTTTCTGTTGGTGTTTTGATGTTGTTGTTTTTGTGCATACATGTTGTTTAATTAATTGTTTCTAGGTTTTTTGCATTATGCAAATTATTCTTTTAATGTAGTCATAAGGTTTTCTAGGTATGAGTTTTCTGTTTAGATTTTTTTTTGTGCATGGTATTTTTTTTGTTAAGCTAGATTTTTTTGGTTTGGGTTAGAAATTATGGGTTGTGTATTGATGGAAGCTATTAGTCTTATGTTTAATTTTTTTTTCATGCATGTTATTTTATGGGTTTTGAATTTATATTGTTGTGGTTGTCTAAGTTGTAATAGTTTATATTTGATTGTTTTTTATTCATGCATGTTGTTTTGTGGGTTTTGTTCATGAATTTATATTATTATGGTTGTTTACGTTGTTTTGTGTGGTCTATAGGAATATATTAATCTTGAAGTCATTTGGAATTCTTAGGGTGAATGTTGAAGTTAAGATTTGATCATTCTTTCTTTGATTTTGTTTTGGCTTTTGAGTCCATGTCATTTTGGTTTTGTCTTTGTTGTATTAAGTTATTAATGTTATGTTTATTATTTATTTGATTTGGTTTCTATTTCTGAGTGATGAATTAATGCAAAATAGAGTTGTAAACTCTTTTGATAGTTAGTATGCTAAATATCTAAATTGTAATAATGTTGATATTATTGTAATTAATGAATAAGTGCTTGAGTTTGCTTATTAAAAAGGTCTATCAATGTTTTATATTTTCTTTGAATTTTATGTAATTTGTTTTCTTCTTGCTTTGTAGGGTTTTAGGCTGGATTTTATTGTTTGTTGTTTTTGAAAGGTTTTAACATCAAGTTAAATGATGAGTCATAAAGATTTGTTTCATTGATTTTAATTTAGATAATTCTAATCAATTGTGTCATTTACAGTTGTTTGGAATTTTTATTTATTGCTATTTATCAGTGTTTAGGCATTTCATTTGTGGCATTTTGTAATAGATTTTTTTCTTACAACGAGCTATTTCTCCTAGGATTGTTCGTCTTCGACTAGAACCAATTTTAAAGAACCATCATGCTTTAGCTATAAATATTCAAATAACTTATAGAGGTTATATGGTAAGTCCTTTGTTTTTCTTATCAACAGAAAACTTCAAGTGCAATTTCATAGGGGCAAATGGTTTGAAAAGACAAATATTGAGAAATAGTTGGCAATTGAACTGAATAACAATGTAGAAGAATTTTATTGTTCATGATTTCATGTTTTAAGTTATTGATTGTGCAAGTTTGGTCTAGATTTGGTTACTTTTCTTTCCACTTTTCCAACTATTGATATTAAAATATTGAAAATGAAACATAATTCCCTATGGAATGTAAAGAGCTATTTAATATGAGTAACTTTTACATGGACTTAAGTAATAAAGGAGGTTTTCTTAGGCAAATAGTTAATTACAGTGCTCTGATCATGTGTTAGTTGGTGCTATTATGTGTGATACACAGTAAATCCTTTTGCAATGATATGTTTTGCATCAATATTTGATTCCTAACTTGATTATCTTAAAACTTATAATATGGACAAAGAAAAGTTTTAGAGTTTTTAAAGGCCTTGTGAGGCTTTAAGAAGTTGTGAGATGTCATAACATAAAACGCCAAACTATGAATGCCATGAAATATATGCAACTTTTGGTGCGAGTTTAATATCAGATTCAATTATGCAAGATCCAAATGTTAGAAAACCAAGCACGATGGTAGGCTTAGTTTAAGAATGATAAGAAAGTGAAAAGTACTTTGGGCAAATGGACATTCACCCAGGTAATAAGTTTTCATTGGTTTTGTTTTTTATTACATGTAGTCTTCTTTCTTTTAAGTAGCTACAGCTTGTCAAATCCAGAGATGCTTCTTGAAATATGTAGTAAAAAAAAAGAATTGTCTAATTTTTCAATAGGCCTCGATGCCTCCTTCAAATGTAGCATTGATCTTTTTCCATCAAGACTATCAAGTTAAGTATTTAAATAACACAATACTTCTACTTTTCACCTTGAATGGTTTTTCTTTACCTACAAATGCTCTGGTTTATATGACCTTGGGAAACTTAATAAAACTTAAAGATCATATATTCTTATTTGTTTCATATATAATTACTCTTTATATTGCTATTAAAATGAGTAACTTAGTTGAATGTTGGATCAATCTAATGCAGGCAATGAAAATTGGGATAATAGTGTGTTAACAAAAAAGGAAATTGAGGTAAAAATGTAGAGAAAGGTGGAGGTAGTCATAAAAAAAAAAAGGGCAATAACCTATGCATATTCCCACCAAGTGGTTTTAATTTTACTATCCTATACTAGTTTCAATAGTATCATGTTGGACGGTTTAGAAATCATATTTTAGGCTTTATCCTTTGTTGAATGCCTCAAGCTAAAACAATACTTTGTCCTTCTATGGATAGTTATATATTTTAATGAGGAATCTCATTATAAGAATTTTAATGAATAATTAACAATAATTTCTTACTAGGTTCATATCTAATTTATTAGAAAAGTGTCATATAATTGAAAATAACAATATTGATTTTGTTATTATAAATCTATTATGAGTTGTTACAGCCTTTATCAATAAAAATTCTGAAAATCAATTATCTTTGTGGAGCATCTACCTTATGTTTTTCTTTTTATCTGTAAAATCAAATGCAATCCATAGGCATGAATTGTCCTTTATTTTTATTTTTTTCCTGGTTGTCAATGTATCATTTTATTATGGTTGTAGTTGCTTTTTAATATCAATGGACTAATAGCTAATGGAAGAAAAAGAAAAAGGAAATGCCATGAAAGATAAGAAAATAATTAATAAAGAGGTTGGAATTAGCTTTGTGAAGAAGAAAAATTGGTCTATATGTTCTATTTTCATAAATACAGATGGTATAGATATGTGGTTAATGGTTGTTAGTTTCATTGGAGCTATTGCTGATGGCATTATTTCACCTTTGATCACATATTTGATTAGCTATGTGTTCAATAGTATTTGTAAAGCTTCAATTGCTGATATTTTCACCCACAAGGTTTGCCAAGTATGGTATTATTTACAAGCTTAATCAAAAATTTTTTTGTACTTCAAGATTTCTATATATAGATGTAATATCGTTAAGATTGTGTTTAACTTGATAATATCCTTTACGTTTGTTTTTATAGGTAATAGGTTGCGATGTTTTTTTTTTATTTTGATAGCGTATGGAGGATGGATTAGATTTTTTTTAAGTGAGTTTGAAGTGAAGCTGCCATTGGTCTCTTCCTATTTGGATTGTTTTTTATTCGCCTTTTTGAGTGATGGCATTCTTTTTTTTTTTTGTTTAAGTTGTCTTTTCATTAATAAAATCTAGTTGTGAATGTAAAAATAGCACACATTTGAAATTTGATAAATCCAACAATAATCAATCTAATGAGATAAAAGTTAGCAAACGAACTACTAAAAAAAGAAGTTTTCATTAAAAAAAAGTATATGTATATATATAAATAGTTATTTACTACAAAACATAATTTATTTTATCAATATTTTATTCATATTGAATTTTAATTTATGTGGTAGAGAAAGTCTTAGAGTAAGAGTGCAAGGTGAAATTATGTAAAAATCAATCAATAGCTTATCAATAACATAGCTAATGTTGTCTTTGTTTTTTTATTTTTAATTTTTTTCAAAATGTCAATTATGTTTACAATTCTATCAATTTTGACTCTTAAGTAAAAAAAAAAATTGTATGCATATTATATATATATATATATATATTGTTGGATTATGAGGTCCAGCGGTCTCCCTTAGGGACTCGGTATGTCGATTCATCTAGGTGAGGTATTCTATGGTGGATCGAATTCTGGTATATGGCAACCCAACCTGTCGAGGCCTAATGGGTGAGGTATCCCATGAAAGCTTTGTGAAGGCCCTTATGTCCACCTGTTGCTTAGTACGGGCTCTGCGCTACCAAAAGAGAATAAGAAAATAGAGTTGCGCCTTCACTATCAACTATAGCTTTTGGTGTAGTTGTAAGCGCTTGATCCTGAAAATTGGTATCAAAGCGAGGTTGCAGGTTTGAGTCTCCTAGGTGCCGCTAGGGGGGAGATTGTTGGATTATGGGGTCCAGCGGTCTCCTTTAGAGACTCGGTATGTCGATTCATCTAGGTGAGATATCCCATGGTGGATCGAATTCCGGTGTATGATAACCCAACCTATCGAGGTCTAATGGATGAGGTATCTCATGAAGGCTTTGCGAAGCCCCTTATGTTCACCTGTCGCTTAGTACGGGGCTCTGCGCTACCAAAAGAGAATAAGAAAATAGAGTTGCGCCTTCACTATCAGCTATAGCTTTTGGTGTAGTGGTAAGCGCTTGATCCTGAAAACAATTGTTGACCTTAAATTGATCTTTATTTTGAAATGACAAAACATTAAAGCTAAATAAACTGGATCAAAATTTTGAAAAAGATTTATTTAGTATATGTTCTTAAGTTTTATATTTTGGTACTAAATAAATAATATGATTTTCAAAGCTTAAACAAACCTTTCTTTATTTTCATATTTCTCAAACCAAATTTACTTTTAAAGATTATTTATTTGAGCTTAAATGAAAGTCCAATTATTGTTTTTAAAGTGAATTTATTCATTTTGGACTTAATACAATTTTGACAATATTGGTTTTGAGAAATAGATTAACTTAAGAAAGCTATTTTACAATAACACAATTTTCCAACATTGAATTTGTTTTATTTTTCTGTATTAATTCACAAAGTTTTAATATTTGAATTTTATATGGTTGGAAAGCTCTTTGAGTCTACTTTCTAATGGATAAATAAAATCAAAATCCAAATTTTCTAAGAAAAGATTTTGAATTTTTACTAGACATTTTGCAATTGTCAAAAAAACTGCACAAGGGGTAACTTTTAAAATTCACTATAATTCGTACACAATGAATTAGGTGATGAACTTTATATGGATAGAAAGCTCTTTAAGTCTAGTTTCTAAATCTTCAAACGTTTTATAATTTGGATTTGTATAACTCAAGTTATGATCAAATTAGTGAGTAGAATACAAAATAAAAAATTACCACCCAGCATAGACATGATTGATCCCCTCTAGAAGGGATTGATTGGTTTTCAACTAGAATGCCCCAGGCCTGAATTTCCAGAAAAGGATTGATCCCTCCACATAGGGGATTGATCGGTTAGGCAATTTTCAAGTGAAAAATGGTTCAAAACATGAACCAATTGATCCCCTCATGGAAGGGATCAATTGGTTCTTGCCCAGAATGCTCCAATGGCTACTTTTGCATGCTTTCAATGGGCATTTCTTCACTCTAAGCTTCCCCAATGGTTAGTTCATCAATTTCTCTATAAAGGGGGCACTCCAACACACCAAGAAGAAAGAGGAATCAAGAGAGCAAGAGTCAAGAAGCAATATTTTCATTCTCTCAAATAATCAAGAGTTTTTAGAGCTTCAAAGTCTATATCTTTGTATTTATTGTATCCAAACTATTTTTGTTGTTCATTCATCATTCTCTTGTCTATACCTTTGTGTACTTCAACTTAGCAAACACCCAACCTTTGTGAGGTTTTTAGAGTCTGTAAAACACTTTATTTTTCTGTTTTGTGAGTTTGTAAGCTTAAGGAGGATGATAACCCTTAAGAGTATATTGTGTTGAGTTTGTAAAACTTAGAGAAGCTTGGTTGTAATCTTCAACACTTATAGTGGATTGAACTCCTTGGCAAGAGAGGCTAAGGGAGAGGATATAGGTGCCTAAGGAAGGTCTGAACCTCTATAAATCGTGGTGTTATTTTCTCTATCTCTATCTCTTATTTACTTTCAATTATTGTGTTTAATTGTTTAGCAAAATTTGTGCTTATTGAATATTATTTTTGAAAACTTCATTAAAACCAATTCACCCCTCTCTTGGTTTATTTCAAATCTTTGAGCTAACATATATATAAATATGTATATTATAATCTATAGTGTTACAAAATAAAACTATTAAGAGCCATATACATTAGATAAAAATACAAGTCAACATTCATTATTTTGTTTATTTTGAATATATTATATATTTTTTAAAATATCATTATTTTTATTTCCATGATATAGTGCAAGCATACATTCTAATAAAATTAAAATCAGCAATAAAAATATAAGTATTTAATTAAAATATAGATGATAGAAAAAAAAAGATAAATTATTATTAAAGATACCAATTGATAAATTATTTTAACGTATTATTTTAATTTGAATTTGATATTTAAATTATTTTAATGTATTGAAAAATTACCTTTTAACCCCTAAAAAACTGCAAGTGATAAAATTCAAATTTAGTGTACATTTTAAAAATTAGAATAATTTATCTTTATTCAAATTTGACTAGTTCGATCTTTATAGGCTCAAATATATACCAATCGCAGTTTGGGCTCAAGAAATTTTGTTGGGTCTCATCAAGCTTATCAAGCTTTCAGTCTAGTCGAAATTCCATGCTCTTAAAGCAGCCCACTGTTTTGCATTGCCAGATTTGGGTCTAAGCAGCCCTTAACTCAGATGTGCTATTGCGTGTCCAATCTCCAGAGCCCCTTCAATTTGGGGAGAAGAATTAATGGTGACATAGATTTAGAAAGAAAATATTACTATGATTTTTTATTCTGTATTATGTATAATTTCTAATCAAATTAATATCAGATTCTAAATTTTATGAAATATATAATTTAAAAATAAATAAATTACTTTGTCAATCACTTAACTTTTACATATATATATATATATTTATTTATTTATTTTGATCATTGAACTTTGAAAGATAACGTTTTATAAATGTTATTGTTTTGATCCACCATTAAAAGATAGCAGACTTGCCATCTAGTATTATAGGGAATATACTTGGCCAAATCTCATATTTATGTCAAAAGTGATTAATTATCTTTTATAATTGAGTGATTAAAATAACAAATTTTGAAAAATTAAATGATGAAAAAAATTTATTTAAACTAAATGAGTTGCTTCCAATTAAATTAAAAATTAATTTCCATATTTGAATGACTTTTTGTAAGATTATACTCGACCCACCTATTGAAACCACAAATGTTGAGGCTTTGAATATTGAACTTAAAGGAGTGACACACAGCCACAGTAAAGAATTACAAATTAAGCCAAAGTGCCGATCAATTGATAGCACGTAATAAACTTGCCTTCCTCATCATCGTTACCTTGAGGAAACAGATAATCTAACGGGTTAACAACCTAGAAGTTGAGTAAAAGAACATTCTTTGTTGAACAACTTGAAGAACATCAGCATTTAATTAATAAAAAAAAGAAAACTTTAATTAGCCTTCTTCAACGTGGAATAATACTTCGACTTTTCGCATTGAAGTGTGGTGACTGATCAACCACCTCTTCCACCGCGATGCAAGCCGTCTAAGCACCGGCAATAACATATATATATATATATATATATATATATATATATATGTTCTCTCATTCCTGGATCAACTATCCAACTACTATCCTCGAAATTCTGCAGGCTGGGTCTCCTCCACATGTACTCTTCCTATAGAGTCAGCAAAGATTAGACAAAATTAATAGCAATGAATTTGTGTAGCCAATTATAAAGAAAGCAGTACATGAGTTTTGTTGAGTTGAAAACAAACTGAAGATTATAAAACGAGCTTTGTATTCCCTTCTACTTTGGGTATTGACTTTATTATAGCAAACCCAAATGAGAGGTCACAATTCACTCTTGTCACGAGCTTTATATTCCCTCCTCCCAAGTTGGTAAGGGAGGGACCACGATCAAGGAAGGATCAGGCAACCAGGTCATGACTCTTAAACATTTGAGTCCCCAAAATTTTTGTTTGCAATTTTAAGTCCAATAAAAGGTAAAACATGTAACATAACATAAAAATCTTGCATTTCAAATCTATACATTAGATTAAAGTCATACCCAAAAATTTTGTTTGCGATTTTAAGCCAAATTAGATTTGGCTTTAATTTTTATTCAAAGGGTGATTTTAGAAGTTAATTTTAAATGTGAAATTAATTATGGTAAGAATGTAAGGATTAAGGGGTTAAAAAAGTCTTTTAGATGTATATTAAAGTTATCCTAACAATCATTTTAAGTCATTTGCAAAATTGAAACATAATTAAAAAAATAAATGCATTGTGGCATCTATATTCTATACTCTAATATTATTTTGGAATGTAAGAATTGAGATGACATTTGATCAATTAAAATATCTAATAGAATGACATGTGTCCTTAATTTAGAGATTTTGATTGGATTAAATTAAATGAGTTATAAGACAAATTATATGATTTGAAATTAATTGATTAATTGATATTATTCACTAATGTTTTTATTTTTTATTTTAAATTGTATAAATCTAAGTATTCATGAATTTAACTATTTGTGAACTTAACCAAATTTATGATATTCATAAATTTAATTAATTGTGAATAAATATATTTCACGTTTAGTGTTATTTAAATTTAATATTTTTGAGTCTATATTCATATTTAATGTTGAGTTGTATAAATAACTGTGAATCAAACTTAAATTGCATGAATTTAAATATTCATAAAATTTATTAATTCATGAATTTATGATATCATGAATCTAATTAATTATGGGTAAATGTACTTAATTTTTAGTATTATTTAATTTTAACATATCTATTGAATAATATAAATATTCATTAATTAAATTCAAATTATTATATTTTAGGTTTTTTTTCATGTATTTTGTAAAAGTATAAGCTTTTTGTTTGTATCATTAGAAATAATTATACATCAATTGAGTTTCGATTGAAATAATTTGTTGATTTATCTACATTAAATATTATTTTATAAATATCTACTTTATACTGAATAAAATAATGATATTAATGAAACCATAAATTCTTCTAGTAATAAATGAAAATAATTCCCTCGGGGATTTCATGCGACAATTGTCAAATTTTTTAGCCTTTTATTTAGTTTTTTTAGTTTAACAACAATAAATAAAAGAAAAGGCATGAAAAAAAATTTATATCTTATTATCTATACTACTTTTATCTATATTAAAAGAATATAAGGAGTTAAGAAAGTAATATGTATCTATTTTTATAGGTTTATTGGGTTTTGGGGTGTGAGATGTGGCTTTATATGTTTATGAGAGTTTGGCTATATGTTTATAGTTTATATATTAATTGTTTGTATTTAATATATTGTCAGTATATATATATTATATATATATTATTAGTGAAATCAGATAATATTACTTCATTAATGAAGTTAATCAAATTATATAATCTCAAATAATAAATAAGTTTTTTAAAAATATTAATTTTTTTATATTTATTTTAAAGATTGATATTTATTCACTAATAAGTTGTTATCATTTAATTTTTTGACAGTGTATAAAGTTTATATATTGTCAATGAAATCATATAATATCACCTCATTAAAGAAGTGAATTAAATTATATCATCTAAAATAATGAATAAATTTTAAAAAAATTAATTTTTTGTATATTTATTTTAAAAGTTGATATTTATTTATTAATAAGTTGTTATTATCAAATTCATTAACAGTGTATCAAATTTATATAGGATTCACAGCTCAATCCATCTTCGACAAGTTCTAACCCGACTTAACCTCATAAGGTTGATAATTTTTTTTAAATCATGTTTTGGGTCGAGTTGAGTCAGGTAATGTTAAGAAAAAATCGGGGTTGAGTTAGGTTAAGGTTTTAGGTAAATCCAACTCGATCTGATCTGATATTATATAAAAAATATTTTTTAATTAATTATTTAATTTTTTATTTATATATATTTTATATAATTATATAACTATATATTTATATTTTAAAAAAATAATATTTTATTAATTTCAGGTCGAGTTAGGTATGATTTATATAATATCAGATCGGATCAAGTTCGGATATGAAAAAAATAAAAAAAAATTTTTAGTTGGATTGAATTCGGATTTTATAAATATAAAATCGGGTCGAGTTTGAATCAAACAAAAACCTGACTCGACCTGATCCGTTTCTAACCCTAAATTTATATGCTGAAAATGCATTAAATATAAACTCATTTATTAAATGGGTTAAGTTAATACTTGAATTGATTTTTGTTGATTTTGGGAAACAAATCAATTATCATTTTAGTTGTTAGATTTTGTTTTAAGAAAGATAAGTAGGTTAAAATTTTACTCGTTAAATTAAGACAAATTTCTCCAAAAAAAAAAAAAAAAATGATGGCAAAGGTTTGGCTCTTTTTAAATAAATAAATCTAAAGATACATTTTTAATCCATTTTATGTAAACAGCTTTAAGTCAAAATACAGTATTTTAAATTAATTTCTTTTTTCCACAAAACATTTTTACTTCTTAGAATATATTTTTAAATTTTTATTTACATATATTTATTTTATGTATTATTTTAAATAATAAAAGAGATAGAGTTAAAAGTAAAAATGATCATTGAAAAAATCTCTAATGATAAAAATTATTTAAAAATTTGTAATTACAAATTTTAAAATATTTTCTTAAATTGAAGAATCATATAATCAATTTTACTAAAGCATAAAGTAATTCTCACAATTTTTTACAATAAAAAATTTATTTACATATACTTATTTTATGTATTACTTTAATTAACAAAAGAGATAGAGTTAAAAATAAAAATGATCATTGAAAAAATCTCTAATGATGAAAATTATTTTAAAATTTGTAATAACAAAGTTTAAAATATTTTCTTAAATTGAAGAATCATATAATCAATTTTACTAAAGCATAAATAAATTCTCACAATTTTTTCCAATAAAAAATTAACTTAGAAAGATCATAAAAAAAATTTATTATCATTATCAAAATTAAAAATTTCAAAATTTGCATATAATTGAAACATTAATAAAAAAAAGTAAGAATATAATATAATATATTTTAATAATTAAAAAACATAATAATAAATTTTATCAAAAATGGAAAGATTTCAAATAATTAAAATATTTTTAGATAATATAAATATTTTGTTAACCAATTTAATTTTTATTAATAAATTTGAAAACAAATCTCAAAATAAGATGAACTTATTCATTTAGAGATAATTTAAATAATTTAATAATTAAATTTTTATTAAAGAAATAAAATAATAAATTCACCTTTCCTTACGTTCCAAAGGGTAACGAGGGTAATTTACTAGCTAATACAATGGGTCACTGATCCGACTTAAACTATCGAGGCGATCGAAGTTAAATTGAGCCAACCCAACTCATAGCCTGATATAAAGGCTTTTTTTTTTTTTTCCTTTCTCTTTTTTCTTTTCTACTTTATGGGTGGAGAGAAATATTTGAAATATTTTTATTAACTGGGCAATGATGATTTCATTTAAATCATGAAACCGCCATTAGCATTAAAAATTGTTGCCTTTTTTCTTTTTTCCTTTTTAATAAAAACAAAAAGAGTAGCAATATGCGTCAGGCCCTTGCTTTCTAATTAAGAACAAAATATTATTTTGGTTATGCTTTTATAAAACAAGATTGATAAGGAATTGTAGAAACACATTTATCAATTAAAAGTGAATTTTAATAGGAAAAAAAGATATTTAAAATTTATTTTTTAATACGAAATCATACAAATCAAATATTTTAATTAAAAAAATAAGTGATCATAATATATAAATTTTTAAAGGTAAAATAATGTTTTCTAGGAAAGCACATGTAGCATTTTTTATTTTTTTTATATTGGTAAACAAATCCCTAGGCATGAATTTGATAGGAAATTGCTTACAAGGAACAACAAAATACAACTATACAAGTTGCAGATTAATTTGATTTGAATTTTGAAAACTGGGGCAAAGTCGTGTCACGTGACTGAATGTGAGCAAGGACTTTGTCAATGCATTTTGAATTTAATGAAATAAAAAAATATTAAAAAATAAAAAATTTAAAACTGAAGCAAAGTCGTGTCATATTAACCATTGTTGATATGAACCAAAAAAATAAAAAAAATTTGTTTGTGAAATTTCAAAATTTTATCATTTACTATTTGATTTCCTAAACATTTTTTTTAAAAAAAGCCAAATTTATTGAAGATGATTTTTATTTTTTGGAATGAATCATTTTATTTATTTTAATAATGTGAAAATATTTGACAAAATTTAAATATTTATATTACCATTTTGCTATATATATAGAAAAAACTGCCTAGTTTAACAATGATAACTCAACATGTGCAGGGGTAGTAAAGGGAAAAGAAATAATGAAAAATCCTTTGTAAAAATTCCTACCTAAATAAAATACCTATGTTACGAAAATTTCTTTTATGGTTAAGCAATAGCCTGAGGGCAACTATCACACGAGTCAAACTCACCTAGAACCTACTCATCAAAAACAAAAAAATGTTTTAAAAAAATTATTATTTACCAATAGGTTAATGCCACGTAGCAAACCTAAATTTTTTAAAAGCAAAAAATAAAAAGAATTTCCGCGTTTTCCTTTTTTCTTTGGTTTTCCTATATATACGTAAACAGAATTGCCGTTAGGCCTAAAAATATCTCCCCAGGAAAGAAAGCCTAGTTTATATTTCTTCGTCGGAAAAAACATCGGAGGCGTTTCTCCGACGAGGCGTTTGGAAGTAACTTTCAAGCAACATGCAAAACCATGAACATCATCATCGTCATCGAAAACTTGAGGCGGTGAAGAATGATGATAAGCAACTCGAGCGAGTTGACTCAGCTGAAGAAGACAAAGAGAAGAAGCAGAGATTCAAGAGCAAATTGGTGAAGTACGAAGAATTACCGGAGTATTTGAAGGATAATGAGTTCATTTTGGATTATTACCGATGTGAATGGCCATTGAGGGACATTTTGCTTAGCGTTTTCTCATGGCACAACGAAACGCTAAACATCTGGACGTAAGAGACTGGATCGTAATTTCACAAATTTCTGTTTCTTTCTTTCTATTTCTCCGATTAAATATATGCCAATTATTTTTTGTAGGCATTTGGGAGGGTTTTTAATATTCGTTGGATTAACGGTGATGAGTTCCATGGAGGAGTTTGGAGGTAGAGGCTTGATCTCCAGTTTTTCCAGGTTAGGGCTTGATTGTTATTTTGAAGTTTTTATCTGGGTTTTCTGGGTTTTAAACAAGTAAAAAGGTAATTTTTGCGTGGGGATGTTTCCAGAGCTCAAGTATCAGGACCGTCGATGATGATGATGAAGAATGATGTTAACGCCTCTGATAATAATCACAGTATCGTTTCGGTCAGTTTTTTTTTCATTCATTCATTCATTTTTTTATTAAACATTTATTTTTTGAACTTTTGAAAATTTATATAAAAACCTAAATAAAACAAGAGAATGGGGCTGTGAATATGAAGGGGGAAGGGGACTGGGCGGGACGTGACAGCACTTTTTGTTGAGTTTGGTTTGGTGGGTTATACTTTACAGAGGTAATATTCTGATTCTCAAAGCAAGGGGGGCCACACCATGTGATTTGTTATTATACATTTTACCTAGGAGTATGTTTTAACAGTGGATCGAATGCAATTTTCGATTTAACGGTCTAAATCGGTCGGTTCAATAAACACGTTAATTATTATAGTTTAAATACAGTATTTGTTATTAAATATAATAATAATTTCATAAATAAATGGATTTGGTTTGATGATTAAATTATTAATTAGTAATTTATTTAAATAATAGATTGATCAAATCCGATTAATATGGTTTAATCAGATTTTGATTGATTTGATGAACATTCGGTTTTGGGCTGATCACCGGTTCAATCGATTGATCCGGTTCCCATGATACGAGTGTATTTTATTAATATTTTACTTTGAAAAATATTAAAGGATTATATAAATTATTACAGTGGTTAGGTTATATTATGTAAAAAAAGTTTTTATAATTAATATAATGTTCTTAAACAGGTATAATAGAATAAAAATTTAATTAACTTTTAATAAATGACGCTCTTTTAACTTGTACTGGTAAATATTATTATCTGGCATGGCCTGTAGTGATTTAAGAAAGCTTAGGTTTAAGCTGGCCGACAAATTATAATTTGCTTCCTCACGAGTTTCAGTGCCTCTCGTGAATACTCATTGGGCGGTGGCTGCTAGTAATTGCTCTCGGATGTAATTTTATTTTAATGGAAAATTAATTGGGAGAAGATTCAAATTTAGGAAGATGATCGAATTTATTACCCATATTTAAACACAGGTACAATTTTATTATTTTACTTCTTAATTTTGTTGTTGTCAAAAATAAAATATTTTATTAAATATTTCTTCATTTCTTTATAAAATATTTTTATCGTTAATTTTTACTAACTTTTTAATTACATTAAAAATTACAATAATAAAATTATAGTTGTTTAAATGATTAATTTGGATTTATTCCAAAAAAAATTTCCTCTTTTCTTGGATGGATATTGCTTACTAAATAGAACCGGTAGTAGTAATTCATACCATTTGAAGTGTACTAGTAATTCTTCTCTTGTATTTATGTTGCTTATTCCAAATGGATTTTCTTCTTCTCTAGGATGTATATTGCTTAAAAGCGATTTGTTTCACAATGCTTAACGGTAATAGGCCGCAATTTTGGGTGCAAGTTGGTTTGGGATTTTTGTAAGTAAAAATTATTGTTCTATTTGCTTCAATGTTTGAAACAAGTGTTACTGTCATAGACAAGTATGATCAGAAACATATATCTTTTGAGTAATGGATAAGTGACGTGATAGTCCAAAACACCTTCAGCAAGGAAATGAGCCAATGTGAATTGTTGAATTTCCGTGTCTGGAATGGACAAATCTTTGACGAATTATGGATACCTCTTGGTCGTAATTCATTTGCTTGAATTTAGTTAAATCTTTTGACACCCTTTTGGTACAATGGTACTTTCATATTGCAAGACACCTATCTTATACTAGAAACCATACAAGAAGAGAATAAAGGAATACTTTTTGTAGACGACTTGAATAGATTAAAAAAAAAAGAATTCGATGCCTTACTCTTGAAAAGTCATGAGCTGAAAAGGGCTTCAAGCATTTTGGCTAGAGGGCTAATGGCCACTGGGCCTATGGTCACTGGGGCCGATGGTCACTGGTGAATTGATCCAGTGTTCCATTTGTGCCTGCATATTACATACTTGATACTCCAAATTACCTAGGCTTTTGCTATAATTTCATTCTATTCGTCAACCTGCTAGCTACTTCAGTTTATGATGAGCAGTAAATCATCGAAGGAACACTAATGTATATGATTTTGATGCTTCCTTGCAGGATTCACACTTCAGGCAGATTTCTCCGCCACCTCTCTTTGAATTGCAGAAAGAAGATGGCTATAAACCTATTCCAAAATGGCCCTGGTTTGTTTTCTTGTTTGGTGCTATGGGCTGCTTGATTTGCAGCTCGGTCTCACACCTCTTTGCTTGCCACTCCAGACGCTTTAACCTCTTCTTCTGGCGCCTAGACTATGCCGGCATCTCTCTTATGATAGTCTGCTCCTTCTTTGCCCCTATCTACTATGCCTTCTTCTGCCACCCATATCCACGTCTCTTTTATCTCGCATCCATAACAGTGCTCGGAATCCTTGCCATCATCACTCTGCTTGCACCTGTTTTCACAGCACCCCGTTTCCGATCCTTTCGAGCTTCCTTGTTCCTTACAATGGGCTTCTCAGGAGTGATCCCAGCGGCACATGCAGTTGCCTTGCACTGGGGCCATCCGCATATATTTGTATCCCTTGGATATGAGCTAGCGATGGCCTTCCTATATGCTGCAGGAGCTGCAGTTTACACTAGCAGAATACCAGAGCGGTGGAAGCCTGGTGCATTTGATATTGCAGGTCACAGCCATCAGATATTTCATGTATTTGTTGTTCTCGGGGCACTTGCTCATTGTGTTGCCACGCTAGTGATTATGGATTTTCGCCAGGTATCAGCAACCTGCGTGTGTTAGGGCATTCTACATTTTAGGTAGACAATGCTAGTAATGAGAGATTTCCTCATTGTTTCTCCCGTTGTTTGGCTTATTGTATCACTTCCACGAACATCATTTTCTTCAGAAAGTGAGAGAAGTTCAGGTTGTTGTATTGATGACATTCAAAATCATATTTGATTGCTCATACTGACTTTGGAACTCAAAATTACACCGCTTAAATCTTTATTCATTTGGAATCCAGAGCTTAACTCTTAAGCTATTCATGCAGTCACCTGCCACTCCTACTATCCTAAGTTGCGGTTTCTTTTATTTAACAAAAAAAAAATCTTAATTAGCTTGTTATGGATTAGGCTTAACTTAAAACATGTACACTTAGTGCTTGAAAGCAAAGAACAGAATATTGCTATTGCATTATATTTTACAGGAAAGAAAACTGAAGCTTTATTATTGTCAATTTTACATGAAATTATTATTCTTAGGAGAACTACATAGAAAGGTACAAATTTTCCACGGTTCTTTATGTTTTATTGACATCCAACGAAAGTGATGGTAAAAAAAAAAAACCAAAAATTTGGTAAAAAAGTAAACGAGCAAAAAGTACCAGTCATCAATGAACTACTCAACAGATGGTCATGGTATGTGCCTTTCGCATACCAAATCTCTCAACAAGCCTCCTTGCGCTGCAAAATCAAACTGTATCAGAAAGTATTCACTCCATCTCGGTCAACTCTTTACTGTCAAACATGTCACAAAACTTTGTAAAATAAACTTCCCCATCCTTGCCCGTCTCTAGTGGCTCTGCATTGTTTATCACTACTTGTAACTCTAGTGCTATACAAAACCTTGGCTACGAACAAATCATTTAGTATCCAAAATCTTGTTTTCCTCAACTTGTAACCTCAACAATCTCAGCTTCGCTATCGCTATAATCTCCCCAACACTTGGTCAATTTTGCATCAACTTGTACTTCACTGCAAGCTTCTTTTGCCACAGTAACAGCACCAGTCAAAGGAACCACATCTGCAGGCTTTCCTTCATTTTCAAGAACCTTGTTTTCGTTGTCTAAAGATTGATCTTTTGGTGGTTTCTGCTCACTTGACTGATTTTCACCTTCAACTTCAGTGGAGGAACTCTCTGGAGTCTGCTCTGCTACTGCTTCACTTTTGGTTTCAGCTCCAATATCAACAGTTACAACAGCTGCTAATTCTACTGGTCCAGTTGGAGTTATGAGAAATCCATTTTGAGTCACAGGAACACCATTTGGTGTCATTGGGGACATGGGATAAATACTTGGTGAAATTGGCATGCCATTTGAAGAAGCCAAAAATCCATTTGGAGAGACAGGGTAGCCATTAGGAACCACCCAAGGTTGGCCGGGTACAAACTCAGCTGCATGTGGGTTCATTATTCTTGGAGGACTGTAGCTGTTTCCTTCTCCAGAATGTTCACTGCTGTGGTAGCTAGACTTGTTCCGTGGAACTCGATTTCCGGATCTGTTATAGCCTCCAGAGAGCCTAGGTCCATATGGTACTCTAGCTGTCGCAGATTGATGAAGTGATCTTCGGACAGGGTTGACTTGAAGCATTGGGGGTATATTCACTGGTGGGGGCAGGATTCCTCCATGATCCTTGAAAGCAGGAACTGTAACTGAGCTAAAAACAGGAATTGTGGACGGATTAAATGGGGGTGCAGCAGCAGAAAGTTTCTTTGTTGTCTCTTTAACAATTTCTGCTTCATCTTGCTTTTCTCCTTCAGTTGGCAACTGCTTAACGCTAACTTCACCACTAGGTAGCTCTTGAGGATCTTCATCTGACACTTTTCCAGTGGGCATAGAGGCCTCTTTCTCTGGCAACTGAGCTGTATTTTCAGTTACAGCAACCAAAGGTTCTGAGTTGGAACATGTAACTTGGCATTTGTCTAAAGATCCAATTTCTAATGCTTCAATTTTCGAACTAGCACTATTTGACTCATTGCAAGAATTAGAATATGAAAATCCATTTGCAGCTTCCGTTTTTGTGATTTCAACATCACTGTTGACTTCTACCGTCTCAGCTTCTATTTTTATGTCTTCAATTACAGTGCCCTTTTTTTCCACCAAAGTTTCTGTCAACACCAATTCACTTGTCTGCGCTTCTCTTTCTTCATTAGCAGTGCTTTTCATTTCTGTCTCAGAACCTAGAAACTCTTTCTCTCCAGTTGCTTTTTCAAGTTCTTCCCTAGTGACCATTAGTGTTGCCACATCACTTGGTGTGACATCTGGTGCTGCTGTCTCTTGGCTTGCCTGAACATTCTGTTCTGGAAGAGGATTTCCTTTTGGCAACTGCTCTGCCACTGCCTTTACGATTGTCCCAGGTGGGGCCAAAGCAACTTCCTTGTAGGAGAATAGTTTTCCAGCTGCTTGCACACTGATTGGAGTTGCTACTTGAGTAGGCTTGGTAACTTGATCAGTTGAAGCTGGGCTAGCAGGGGCTGATTTTGGGTTTACCAGTTTCTCCACTCCACCAGTTGTGCTGCTTGGGTTATTTAGCTTTGGGCTAAAGCTTGAACTTTTAACGAACTTTTTTGAAGCAGAAAGACTAGGTCCAGCTGAAGCAGTAGGCTCATTGGGGTTTGTTCTTGGAGATGTGAAATTATTGGGCTTTCCCCGATATCTTGAGGATTGGGACACATTCATAAAGTTTGTATTCAGTTTGGCTAGACTTGGCCTCCTTGAAGCAGAAGATTTACGAGCTGCAGGTGAACGACCTTTAGAAACAGCTTCTTGCCATCCTTCATCTGAGGTGTCATCCTCTTCTTGGCCAACATTTTTAATCAGCACTTGTTGATCTGGTAGAAGTGAATCAGGTTTTTCATTACCAGATTCCATGAATTGAGCTTCAGATTTGTTTTCTTTATCACTTGAATTCTCCTTAATAGGATAAGTTGGTGATGAAATCTCATCATTCTGATATTCATCTGAGACTGTCTCCCAGTTTTGGCCTGGTTTGCCCTTAATCTGTTTGTTGAAGGAAAACTTTGCTTACATATGTTTTCCATCAAGATGATAAGTAACCAAAAGGACAGGTTAATATGGGACTAACCTTTGCACGGGCTTTCTTTTGGGCATCTCTTGCTTTCATATCTGTGTCGGGGGCTATATAATCCAAAAGATCCGATACACTGATCCAAAATGGGAAACTATTGTCAATAATTCTTACCACCACAGAACACTAAGAGAAGAGTTGCATAAAACTAAGTGACTCTACAAATAAATTTATTTAAAATGTAAGAGGTTTCCTTGGGTAAATCATATTCTTCAGGAAGTTCATTCATTTCCAAGAGATTAATGACAACTAAAAAAAGTATAACAATTTTAACAGAAAAATACAAGTCAACTAAAGTTTAGGCAAACTTGAGCCTACGGTTCAAAATTTTGAATTGTCTTGAATTGGACAATAAATAATAAACTCTCAATTGAACAACATGAACTGCTATTCAACTGTATTTATTCTGCTTGTAGATTATACCTTAAATGGCCTTTGCTGGAGATTGATGCATCAGGCTTAGGCGTACCGTTACGTGCAGCTTCTTGCTGCTCTAAAGCCTTAGACTCAAAGTACTCAAGCCATGCAGCCGCATCCTACAGAAGAATTAGTACATAGATAATCACTAATTCAATCAGATTTAATCACAAACATATAAAACAGCAAATTACCTGTGTACGTAAGTCCTCAGGCCCTAGTTTTGCCTGCAATATTTGTAGTGTAGTTTGTTCATGCTGAACACTTAAGGAGTAAGCTTCCATCAAAGAGAGAGCAATTGCAATGGCATGGTAGCTGGCAGCAGTCTGTAGAACCCACAAATACATTAAACATGAACCTTAGTGTTCCAAGTCTACTTTCAGCTTAGATTGAGAATTTTTTTGGGATAATTTTGATAGAGCTCAAATTCATAATATAAAATCCAGAGTTTAAGTTTCCGTTCATTCAGCGAATACAGCATTCTTTCAATCTTAGCATCAGACATAATTCAATCTAGTACATCTAATTAAATGATGAACAGACATATTACTTTACTCAGTTGTTAATATGATAGTTTACCTGTATATGATCAGCTCCAAGTAGTCTTTGGTTGCATTTGAGAGCCTCATGGAGATATCTAAGAGCAACATGAACATTTCCCAAGCCTTCTTCCATCATTGCTACATTAATATAGGTGGCTGCTGTGTTCGGATGAGATGGCCCACATGTTAAATGCAAAAGATACAATGCACGATTCACGTACCTAGAATGAGAAAAAGACAAGATTAAGCATGAACTCTGATACAATATTCAGTCAATGATGTTTCTTGATAATGAAATTCATCCTACAAAATAATAGCACTTTTGCCTCTCAAAGTAACGGGCTTTTTTCCTCAAGAACCAGGTTTCACTTCTAATGGCACAGCATCATGTTTAAGTTTTTGGCCAATCAATGTTAAGTTTTCCTACTAATCTCTACCAACAACACTCCTTGGGACACAAATACCATCATGAAAAGGCTAGTCCTCATCAAATATTATTTTTATGAGGTATAAGTTCTATGATGACCATAAATATGGACATTCATGAAGTTTGCAACTATATAAAAATGGATGTTTATGAATATCATTATCATTAGCACCTACGCTCTTCAGGACATAGATAATGTTCTGAGAGAGAATAAACCCAATTACATCTCACTTTTTAATGGGATATAAAATTTGGTAAAAAATATCATGATCCAGATGCTTCATGATAAGTTTATATGAAACAAGCATGTAGTTAACAATTGAGCATGACTCGTGCAATCAGATTGCAGTTGATAACAGTTATCTTATTCAATGCTGAAATCATTGATTCTATTGACGGAGTTGTAGATTTGAAGTTTTTACCAGTATAAGAATTCTTAAGCACTAAACAGGATAAATAAAAAGGGGGAAAAACAGCTATCAGCTTTTAACATGGTTATAACCTAAAAACAACCTATCATGTGCTCAAGTATATGGCATTAATTCTGCAGCATGGGGATATCATATGAACATGTATTTTCTATACAGCAAGTGTGTAAGCATAACTCATCGTCTTACCTCTCCTAATCAACAGCATGCATTCTTTTGACAAAGAAATGACAAAGAGGATTATCTCACAAGGAAAAGTTCCTTTCTCTTTCTGCTAAGGCTTAGGACTATCTTTCAATCTCAAGGTTAAAAACAAAGGGAGCTAAAAGCAAACAATTTCTTTAATTAGAAAGATATAAAAGCATACTTCAACGCCAACTCTGTATGTTGAAGGCGATAATAGAAGACAGCTAGGTCCCCATAACTTTTCATCGTATCTGGATGGTCAAGACCAAGCTCTCTTTCATTTATATCCAATGCTTTCTGCTGATAAATGGTAGCCTAAATAATTGAAAACAGATCAGTATATTGCAAACACTGAAAGAATCATCAATGTCGGACAGAGATAACCCAGAAGCATATGTCTAGCATGCACTAATCCTTGATTCAATGCTTCAAATATCAAATAAAATAAAATTTTAAAAAATACACCAAAGGTGCCTAAGGGACAAAAAATCCCAAAAATTAAAAGATGATTTCCAATTTATTATTTTTTATTTCTTTTGATCATCAATGGATTTCAATAGGGTTCAAAATTCTGGGTCATTTAGAAAGCAGTGTAGATAAATTTGGTCTCCAGTCACATATTTTAACATTTTTTAAAATGCAGATAAAAATTCTAAGCAAAGAAATTTTAACATATTTTAAAGCAAATACCTGATTGAAGTCTCCAGTATGGTAAAGCACAACAGCCAGAAGACTGTATGCTCCTGCAGTCATCCGATGGTAAGGACCACAGACTGAGACAAGTTTTGAAAGTGCCTACATCGTCAAAGTCAAATATCACTTCAGATGTCTTTTATATTGCTGAAGAATAAAGCCATTTAGAACAGTATATAGAGAGACGCTTCTTCATACCTTAGTGCCATAATTGACCGCATCCTCCAATTTACCTTTATCCAGGGAAGTCTTGGATGATTCCAACAGTGTACGCCCATCTGCTGACGAACATGCAACATGCTGTGGGGAGGAAACAATGTCACCAAAGTCCAAATCAATCTCACCAAAGTCAGAATTGTAAGACAAATTATTTCCAGTTTTAAATTCCACTCAGTGGTTTATTTACCTTGAATACAGGAACCATGCTTATGATATCTGACTTCCTAAAAGGAGATGGAGTATCCATGTCATATTCCCTAGGAACAAGCTCAAGCCCAACCTGGGAAATTATCATTTCAATTAGAAAATGGAGATGAAGCAGAATTCATTTTAAGACTCCTCACAATATGGCAAGATGATTGTACCTTGTGGCACAGTCCACGAAGAATCGCAAACTTTCTCAGATCCTTGCAGCTTTCTGATTTCCAATGCCACCCAAACCTCTTTGAAAGGAAAGTTTCCACCCATTCCCATTTGAGTTTGTCATCATTAATAATATCTATTTCACCATTCCCAATTGATGGTGTCCCCAACAATATATTTAAACATGCTGCTATTGATGCAGCCAAGTCACCAACACTATCAACTGCTGATACAACAGCCTGTAACACATGTTTGTAGGCTCGAACAACCATTTCATGTATACAAAGTGACTGCACATGAGGCAACTTGTCTGCAAGCTCAACCTAAAATGATAGGAAAGAGGAGAAGAAGGGGAAGAAGAGACCAGGGGGAGGGGTTATCAAATTTTTACCAGTCCTCTATAGTAGTCATTGATATGTAATAATATAGAAAGCCAAGCTCCCTAAATGAGATCAGAAACTCTTCAAAAAGATTTTCCATTAGAAGATATTTTGGACAAAATAACACTAAAGACTACAATATCTAGTAAATTCTGCCCCTACTCACACAAATCTGTTCCTTGTTCATAGTACACAAGTGATATTAAAGGACAAAGAACAATGTGGTTAAAGAGTGCAAGAAATCTATGCCATATATCTACAATTGCTAGAGGCATTCCCTAGAGTCTGAGACTGTCTTTTCAATGTAATAATTGCCACAACTAGGTTGAAAAAAATTACCAATGAAATGTAAAAGCAATTCAAAACAACATTCAATAGAAAATTTTATTAATGGCGTAGCAATAACTTTGGTCTTGGTCCTTTTAGTGGATACAGTTCAACAATTTCAAAAAGGTCAGAATCTACCTTTTTCCTCTTTTCTTTCTAGGTCTTTTAGGGTGGATTGACTTTGTTTAAAAGCGATTCACGTTCACTATTCAAAAGAAATTATATTTCTTTAAACATATCTTACATGGTGACCCAATTCTGCTGCAACAATCTGTTGTCTTGATTATCACAATATATTATATTTTGTCATTTGGTTGACATACTTTCTCATAGAATGACCAAAGAAAAATAATACTCTTATATTAGCTTTAATTATTTTTTGGATAATTTGAAAACATTAATATTACTATTATTACTTTTTGCTCCTTTATGGAACAGATTATCATCACTACTTGCTACAGGCATAAAGGTATGTATCACCTGGCTGGACTAGACGTAATCTAAAATTCAATAAGAAAGTTAATGAGGTTTATATATATATAGATAAAATAAAAAATAATGAGATGAATTATTACCACACACCCCAGCGAACATATTTGCAAACCCCTTGTATGCATAAAATCTGTCAAAGTCCTTCCATCGACTGGTGAAAGTTCAAGGGAGCCAAAATCTGCCACCTAAAAGATTTGAAGTCACACCAACCAAATATATTAAGTCCAAAATATCTCAAAGGAAAGGGAAACATTGATTGTTAAAGAACTAACCAGTTTTAGAAGAGCAGTATCAGCATAGTATTTATGCACCATTTCAATCAACTCATCAGGAGACTGACATATGAACAAACCATAAAAACATTAGTAACAAACTTAAAAAGAGAAAATACCTACAAACAACTTTGTTTTTCTTGAGAGAGAGAGAGAAAGAGAGAGAGAGAGAGAGAGAGAATTGCTTAATACATAAGAATTTTACATGTTAACTTTTAGGGAAAGGGAATACATAAATAAGTTCAAAGAAACCATGGATGGATCAAATTTTTGCAAAGTTATTCTTCTGGGAAAGTAGAAAGAAACCTTAAGATGAAGGCCAGTTTGTGATTCTTTTAGTCGCAAATATGCTGCTTCAGGAAGCAGTTTTTTCCACAACATTTCCATTTCCTCATCTCGCTTCTGCAGATCCTTCTGATTACTGACTTCTGATTTCTTGCTCATATCCAGGCTGTTCTCTGAAGAAACCTCCTTACTCTGTTCAGTTTTACCGCCTTTGATATCTGTTTTCTTTTTAATTTCCTTTAGCAATGCACCTTGCTTTCCAAGACCCTTCACAGCAGGCTCAGGCTTAACATCTTCATTTTTCTTAGACTCGTTTTTCCCAGAAGACTGATTCTGAAGATGTTGCAGCCAGCATGCTCCTAGCTCCCATCTAATAGACCTGGAGTTATTAGAGGGTTCATTCTGCAACTTCTGCAAGCTATCCTCTAACACTTTCCTCACTGAAGCCCTAGCAGAATGCAAGTTCTCAAAATCCACATTCTGTGATCGCTGAGCTGATGTAGGTGTGGTTGACTTGTGCAATAGCATCCTTAAGCTGAAAGGTGTTTGTAAGAGATGGACATTAATATCTCACAATCCAGTAGTGTAAGCTATGGTCATAGATATCAATGCCACATGCGATTGTTTCAAGATTAAGTTTGTGCACATTTTCCTTTGCATATGCCTCCATGCTTTGATTCTTTCTGTGTGCTTGCATCTCATTGAGGGATAGTTAGGGCATAATATGTCTTTGTTTTTATAAATGAAAATTTTATTTACCCAAAAGAAAGCACGTAAACCTGCCACATCAAAATAAATAATATGCTTTGTGTATTCAATAAGAACTACTTGATAATGAAATAGACATGAGATGAGCTGACCTATTGACATTTAAAGCGTTGGCACCTCCTTCAGGCTGGTCCTCAATGTCAATGTCTTTAGGAATGGGATTTCCCTCCCAATTTACCTTAGCTGAAACTTTTACTATAGCTGTGTAGCCACAATATCTGACAACCACAACACCTAAAGTAGAAGTATCCTGCAAGACAAAGAAAAAGTAATCTCAGCAACACATCTCCACGTTCTTAGTTCACCATAGTAAGCATTCAGCAAAAATAGTTCACTTACATGAACAGTTGCACTCTCATCAGCAGTTATGCCTTTAAGTAAATTTCTCCGAGTGAGCTCCTCTTGTGGCATTCCAAGAATCCGACTCCCATCATTTTTACAATCCAATTTCACACTTGCATCAGGAACATCTCTTGTCACCTTAATGATCAAATCTCCCACTTTCCCTTCATGCAAAATTGAAGCAGAAGGGTCACTTAAAGCATTCTGATTGGTTTCAATGATGTTCTGGATTGCTGCAACTGCTTTAAAAACTGAAACGTCAACAAATAAGCTGTGAAGAAGAAAAGCCTTCCTATCTCGTATTTGCCTCTCTTCTGCTGTTTTGCAAGGCATGGCAGCCAGTATTGCAAACTCTTTTGCCCATTGCCTATTGTCATGCTTACCATCTCTTCCTTGTCCACCTCCATTTCCTCCCCAGTTTTCATCTTCCACTGGAAGTGGGGGAAAAGCTGATGGGTTATCCGCTACTACAGGAGGAACAACCCATGTATTTGCCCGAAAACCATAAGGAAGGTTGCCAAACTGAATTGTAAATGTAAAAATAATATATAAAAAAAAGAACAAAATTGAATTTAAAACCATAGACTCTTATTAATATCAAAATGCGGCAACTCATTGAAAATTTACATACTTTATTGTGCTCAGTGAAAGCTTTCATAAGAGCCTTGTATGCCTGCAAGGAAAATTAGAGTTCCTCAAAATGAAAGCATTATGTACCAAAAATAAATAAATGCATTTTAGAGAAAAAGTGAACATGTTCAAGGAGATACCTAACAGATAGAATTTGAAAGTTTCAATTTAGAGGTGTCAAGTTGGAATCTTAGAGAAAACCCAACGGGCTTTTACATGGAGAAAAATTTTAAGGGAAAAAAGCCGGAACAAGAGGAGATGAAATGGAACTTACAGCATCAAAGACCCTGCTAATTTGCTGCAGAAGAGCGACCAGAGAGTGACAGATAAAAGGGCGCTTTCCGGCCGGGTAAAACCCTTTTCGACAAGCAACTATGGTCATCGGTTTCCCACTACAAACTCGAACCTACAATTTTTAGTTGGATCCCAAAGAATCAGATTAGCACCCATTTCTGAAAGCACAAAAAAAAAAAAAAAATCAAAGTAAAGCATCTCACTTACATCAATTTGGAAAAAGTCATCTTCTGTTTTATCCTCCAGGAATGAACGACTTGATCTTCTAATATCTGTTAAAATAAAAATACAAAAACAGAGAAGAATTTTAACTATGGAAAAAATAGAATAAAGAGTTCATGTCTACAAAGAAAAGAAAAAAGACACTTACATTGGATAGGAGGCGTGAGGTGAGAGAAGGAGAAGAAATCGTAGAACTGACCGAGCCGCGGTGGAGGACACATCGACACCGCCGCCGCGTCGATTTTCTCCTTCGCCTTCGAGTTGTCGGAAGATTCACTACCATGGCTTGGCCCGTTATCCGAAGCAGCCGATTCCTTAAAACCTGGTTCTTTTGGTACGGTTCGAGCAGCCGGTTTAGGCGAACCGAAGGAGGTTGTGCAGGCAAAGATGTCGAGGAGTCGTCGGATATGTGCGATCGCTAGATCCTCCGTGTAGTCCTCTGCGCCATTTTTTTTTTTGAAGTTAGATTTTCTGGGGAAGGATTAGGTGTAACGAGGAACACATTTAAAACAATGGGACCGTTGGTGGGGCAAATTACCTTCAGTTATGGACAGGTGGCAGGGTTTGAGAGAGACGATGTCAACGGAGTCCTTAAGTTGAGGTCCTCGCACCTTTAGGAGATTTGCCCACGAGATACCAAGCATATGGTATTGTATAAGTATCGGTATTATAAGAGAGATAAGAATGCAACGGATAAATTATTAAATACATTGATAGTATAATTTTTTAATTTTATAAGTAAAATTAAAACGATGATATATATATTTTATATATTTAAAATAATTAATTTTAAAAAAATGTATTATTATCTTTGTAAAATTAAAAAAAATTTCATTATTAATATATTAAATAAATTTTCAATAAAAATATCTAAATTACCTTTTAAAGTCTTCTTCTCTTTTATTTTTAAAATAATTTAAAATTGTTTTTTTATAAGAATTCCAGCAATTATCTCAGTGTTGTTTCCTTCTCTTTTTTCTTTCACATAAATAATTACTCCCATCTTTTTTTCTGCCCTTTTCCTCTTAGGAAAAATGGTAAACAATTTTCTTTAATTATAGTTAAAAACGTTCCATAATTTTTAAGGTTTTGGCCTTTTAAGGAAGGAATATATATTTTTTATTTGAAATAGGAATCAAGAGGCAAATGTAAGAGTGCAATAAGTATCTTTACTTAATTAACCTTTCTTCTAATCATTTTAACATACAGTTCTAATTAATTTATGGTTAAATATTCATAAAAACATTTATCCTGAAAATAGTAGCAGCATCTCGAAAATAACAAATCGTATTAATTTGATTATTATGATTAATGTATAACATTTTTACAAATCGTATCAATTTGATTATTATGATTAATGTATAGTATTTTTAATTTTTAAAAATCAATATGAATTAGAATCAAATTTCTTTTAAATTCAAATAAATTTGAATTGAATTTTATTAATTCATTAATTATTAAAAATTAATTTTTTAAAATTTTACTATTATTTTTAGCATATTTAAATAAATTTAAATATAAATTTATTTATAAAAATAAATTTATATAAAAATTAATAAAAATCAAACCAAATTAAACACAGTCATTTGTTTTTTCCATGCCTAACAAATCCTCATCTCATCTTCCCTCACTTCGCCGCGACAATCAAATAAGACCGTTGATGGACAATTGGGTATGGACCATCACATCTCAGAATTTGATATTTTGATGTTTTAAAAATGGTGACGAAAATGGTGTATCATTTTGTAGAGTAAAATATTAATAATCTAAAAATAGTGATTATCTAAATTATTTTTTCTTTTAATGAGGATTTTTTGAAGGTTTGATTCCTTATTTTTGACAAACAAAATTCGCTCGAGATCAAATTATTTACCATTGAACTAATGAGAACATTAATTCGACCGATAAAAGCTGGTCTATTTTCTAAAAAACAAAGCTGGTCCACCTTTTATGCTTGGGATCTAAATCAAAAAATGCCGACGATGACGCTATATTTTTCCATTCCCAAATTGGAAAGGGGACAATAATTGAGCGGTAAAAGGCATGTGTAATCTTAGTTTTAGTAGGATTTTCTTTTCTAACATTGAAACTAAAAAAAAATTATTCACATGCAAAACATGTGATATTATAAAAAAGAAACATGTACCTAAATTTATACCTTGTGAAATATACGAAATGGAAAAAAACTGTGTAAGCATACTTATACCTCGTGAGATAGGGAGATGTTGGTCAAATGACATGTCTCAACGTGGACCCCTAAAAGCTTTCTTACATCTAAGATCCTGTCCGTAGATATCCCCTTCACAAATGCAAAGAAAATAATTATTGTTACCACTAACGACAAAAAGAAAAAAATATATATATATAAAGAAAAAAAAGAAGATGTGAGAAATGTACGTTTTATTATGCATTTTGCAAGAACGAAGGAGATGGATGAATCGATGGGATACCTTGAGAGTAACTTGGGATTCTTCAGGTGTTTCGACGGAAATTTCGATTACAGTCGGTAAAACTGTAGAGTAAATAAGTTTTCAGTTTTTTATTTTGAAAAATACAATAAAATGGAAGAGGCAAGAATAATTTTGAACCATAAATTAGCATATAACAAGATAAGATAGGAAGTAAAGGATTTTGAACCAAACATTTCTGAATTGATAAGAATTGTGAAAGCAACTAATATCAATCATATTGTTGATTTTTTTTTTTGGTAAGTTTAAGTGGTTATTTTTTCTCTTCGTTTTCCTTCATGGAAGTAGAGATGCATATAGGAGAAGAAATGGAAAGAAGGAGAGCAAAGATAGTACCTTTCTCTTCTTTCTTCTTCTTCTCGCCCTTGGCTTTGTGTGGTTTTGTCTTCCCTGTCTTGGGAGCCATTTGTGCACCACAAGTGTAGGATTGGTTATAAAGATGGAATTATTTGACTGCTTCAACTGGTAATTCTTTGACGATAATAACTATGACCCCAGATTGAATTTATCGACTGATAAAGTCTCTGCATGCAAATTCTGAGAGAAATCTCCGTCCAACACTCAATAACTTTTTCTTTCTATAATAAAGAATAAGAAGACCTAGGAAGTGATGACTTGACAGCACCGGACGGCAAAAATTTCAGCAAAAACACAAAGTTAATATAAAGAAACACATAAAAAAAAAAGAGCAAAAGAAAAGAGAAGCAACTGCTGAAAGAAGGTCAAGCAAAAGGCGATAGTAATATAAACTAGAGCTTTGAAATGAGAAGATGAGTGAGATATTCTGACGATGAAGACATGACGAGAGGGAGTTGGATGATGATATTAGTGTGCATAAATGGAAAACTGGAAACGAAAAAAGCGCAAGCGAAAGAAAAGAAATTAATAAGGGAAGCTGGGGGACAAGAGGGAGAGAATGAGAGAGATGGGAGAGTGTTAATGTTTGGGAAGAGAAATGGAGAGAAATAGAGGTGTATAGGATAAGGGTAAGCCCTAGTCCTTTTTTGTACACAAGCAAACCAGAATGTAAGGCTAGCAGGGAGAGACCGAGTGAAAGAGGCTTTGACGTTTGGGGGAGAGAACGAGAGGTGGATAGGATAAGGTAGCCCAACTCTCTTCTTGAACACATGCAAATAAAAAAAAGGCTAGCAATTTCAGGCCTCTCATTTTTCCCATCATCTCTCTCGCTCTTTTTATTTTGTTTTTTTACTCTTTTCCTCCTTTCTTTTCCTTGGAAGGCTGTTGTTGGAAAGTCGAAAACAGCTACACTGAGGGAGCTTATCAGCCCATTGGTTGGGTGAGTTTCAAACCAATGGTTGCATGACACATTGAGTACTTCCTATATTTAGTTAGCCAGCTTCTAAATGGTAGTACACGAGCTTGTCTCCATTTCTTCCTTCTCAATTCTTATATTTTGAAATAAATTCCCATTAAACAAATAATCGATTTTATAGCTCTAAAAGCAATGAGTAAAACTCTTTATCTAATATTTGGCTTCAATTGATGAGGATCTCGATTCTGATGGATTAAATGTTTATTTTTTATATTTGTTATGTGCACAACATATTTTAAAGGTGTTATAATAATCTAAATAGTCTATATATAAATATAAATTGACTTCGTGAAAAACATGTTGTTCTTTTTATTTTGTTTTATTATTTATTTTTTATCTATTTATGAGATATTATCTTCAGTGTCAAAATATCAATTCATTACTCATGTGCATGCCCTTTGATTGTCTCTACTTTGTACTTTGTAGGCCTTTCAATTGGATATCATTACTATAAATTTGGATTTTGATAAAATTAGTAATGACTCTTTTGTAAAGGATAGAAAATCAAAGATATATATTACTCATATTTGTCCCATCTTGGTTTTTGGGTAAAAAATTTAACTTTAATCATCATTTTTAATAAAATCATAAAATTATAAAATTTTAGTATCAAATTCTTAAAAAACATATTTTTTTAAAAAATTTAATTTAATATAATTATTTTAAAAAAATGGGTTAAAATCGAGTTTGTTTGACAATAATTCAAACATGGACATATAAGAAAATGTTATAAAAATAAAAATTATATATTCACAATGAATGATAGAAAGCAGTATATAGTAAAATTTATATTTTACAGCTGTTGTGTGGTTCAAGCATAAGCCTAAGTAAGAAAAGACAAGACGTGAGAATCAGAATGGTATTATAGAAAGATAAGATGAGTGTGTGTTGCATATTTTTTCATTCTTAGCAATGGTAAGTGGATACAAAACGAAACAAAAATTAAAGAAAAGACCTTTTTTCCTCTATCCTTGTTTTGTGAATTGTCATCCTCTTCAGTCTCCCTCTATGTTAGACAAACAAAACTTTAAAACCTAGAAGTTCTTTTGTCTCCTAACATTTTCACATATTTATTTATTAGAGATGATAATTGATTGAGTTATAACGGATTTTTGTTCGATCTAATTTTGACATAATTTTTAATAGATTTATTCAACTTTAATTCAATGTTAAAATATTTTTTATATTTAATCAAATTCCTATAGTCATAAATAGTAATCAATATGATTTGACTCGAAATTAATTTAATAATTTTAATTTAATATATAAATTATATCTTTATTATATATAAAGATGGTATTTTTATTAAGTTAATATCTTAAATTAAAATATTAAATAATAATTTTTATTAATATAATACATATATATAATTAAATAAATAATTAAAAAACATATTTTATATATGTTTGAATCAGGATGGTGCCACCTAAAACTTGATTTTGATTCGAATATGATTTTAGGGAAAAAAAACCCCAACTTGACTCGACCACCGATTTAAAAAAAAAAAAAATTCAACCTTATTGAATCAAGATGGATTAAAACTCGTCAAATACAAATTATTTTACCATTCTTAGTACTTATTCATTCATTGTAATATCTATTGAGAATACTATTTTTTTAATATATACTAAAGATTGAATTTTTTTATATTAAACAAGTAATATTAATATATTTATTTAATTAAAATATTGACATTCATGATTTAAATGAATAAAATATAAAATATAATGATTGGATTAAACAAATATAAATCATTTAAAAATTATGAAAGAGTTAGTTTAAGTGAAGCCTTTTTCTCTCTCATATATATATATATATATATTAGTTTTTGGGGTGTGTAATTCTTGTTCATAAAAATTCATCTCAATAAATAATTTTTTTGATGTTACGATAACAATAATTATAAATACTAACAATTTAATTTTGATTTTGGTATAATATAGGTAAAATTTGATAACTTTTTATATACTTTTGAAAATAATGATAAACACTAACAATTTAATTTGTATTTTGATATTATAAGTAAAATTTGATAGCTTTTGATATAATTTTGATAATTTTTTATAAAATTTTGGTAACCTTTTGATGTAATTTTAATTATTTTTTGGTAACTTATGATATACTTTTGGTAATTATTGATAAAATTTGTGCAATCATTTATTTAACAATGGATTTTTTTGCATAAAAGCGAGAGTTCAGTTATAATATAATATAATTTTCTTTTTATATAATAATATTATATTTAATTCAAATTTATAATTTTTTTACTAAATCTTTTTATTGAATAGGTTCGTGATAGATTTATCATAATTTCTTAAGATAAAATTTGTAACTTTGTTTTTGCTAATAACCAAGGTTCAATCTTTGATAATTTCAAGTATAAAAAATTTATTAATTATTGACAATTAAGTTATCATTAATTCAATACTATTTTATCATTAATTTACTATTAAGCTATCCATGATATATTACTAAATTAGCATTGAAGTAGTGCTAATTTATAATTTATTTACTATTAAGTTATGAATGATTTACTATTAATTATTAATAATTTACTACTAAGTTACTGATGATTTATTATAAAGTTACAACTGATTTATTATTAATTTATCGATAATTTACCATAAAGTTATCAATAATTAACTAATGTACTACAAAATTATTATTGATTTACAATTAAATTAGCATTGATTTGCAATTATATTATTACTAGTTTACTACTAAGTTATCAATAATTTACATCTAAATTATTAATAATTTACTATTATATTATTTTGCATTTACTACTATATTATCATTGATTTACTACAAAATTACTATAGATTTATTATTAAATTAATTCTGATCCATTACCAAGTTATCATTAATTTATATTAAATTATTCATGACTTATTATTAAGTTATTAATGATTAACTATTAAGTTATCGATGATTCATTACAATTGAATTATATTAATTTATTTTAAGTTTCCAATAATTAATATAATAAATTATCATTAATTTATTATTAAATTATTCGTGATTTACTATGGAGTTTATCAATAAATTACTATTAAATTATCACTAATTTACTATTAAATTATCATTGATTTATTATTAAGTTATCAATGATTAACTATTAAGTTATCACTTGTTTTTTATTAACATATCATTGATTTACTAATATATATATATATATATATGTTATTATGCATTTACAATTACAAAACATGAAATTGAAAAAGTCCACTAATAATATATGAAATAATTTTTTTTATAAAATAATATTATTATTTTATTCAAATTTAAAATTTTTTACTAATTTTTTTATTGAATAGGATCATGGTAATTTTATCTTAATCCAAAAATAAAAGTTTTTATTTTGTTTTTGTTAGTAACTAGGGTTTGATCTTTATCAACTTCCAGTTTTAAAAAGGTTATTAATGATTGACAATTAAATTATTAGTGATTTACTACTAAATTATCAATGATTTACTACTTATGAATAGTTTACCATTAAGTTATGAATAATTTATCATTAAATTATAAATGATTTCTATTAAATTATCATTGATTTACCACTTAGTTATTGATAATTTATTATAAATTTATAATCAATTTACTACTAATTTATCGATGATTAACTAAAAAATTATCAATGATTAACTAATTTACTATTAAATTATCATTCATTTACAATTAATTTATTAATAATTTATTATTAGTTATTAGTAATTTACTACTAACTTTTCAAATTATTATTAAATTATCAATGATTTATTATTATAATTTTACATATTTACTACTATGTTATTATTGATTTACTACTTAATTTTTGATTATTTACTACAAAATTGTCACTAATTTATCGCTATATTATCTATGATTCACTATCAAATTATTACTTATTTATATTAAATTGTATATGATTTACTATTAAGTTATCACTAATTAACTATTAAATTATAAATGATTTATTACTAAATCATACTAATTTACTTTTAAAATTTCAATAATTAACTACTAAATTATCAATTATTTATTACTAATAATTGATTAAATAATAAGTTATTTATGATTTACTACTATCAATTAATTACTATTAAGTTATAACTGATTTACTAATAAATTATCAATAAATTATTATTAAGTTATTATTGATTTATTACTAAGTTATCAATAATTAAGGATTAAGTTATCACTTTTTGTTTTTATTAAGTTATCCTTGATTCAATATTATATTATTATGCATTTACAACTATATTATAATTGTTTTACCATCAAAGTATTATGCATTTATTACATTATTACTGATTTATTAAAAAGTTATGAATTATTAACTACTAAAGTATTATTCATTTACTATTAAGTTTTACTAATTTACTATTAAGTTATCGATAATTATTACTAAGTTATATTGATTACATATAACTTTTTAATTATTAATTACTAAATTATTAATTATGTACTATTATGTTATTATTAATTTGTGTATATATAAAAAAAGTAATAGCAATGTATGCTAAATGATATAATTTGTATGGTAAAGTACGAAAGTAATAAAAAGTTTAAGCGTAAATAACTTGAAAAGGATAAGTAAATGATTTTAATTTATTATCTATAGTTTAATACATGACAATATGTTAAAATCATAACTTTTCATACTAATACAAGTATCAAAACTAAATTAAATAAATATATACAATACATATTATGTCAATATTTCTAAGATATTCTTCAAATTTTTTATTTTATGGTAAAATAGTACATATAAAAGATAAGATTTGTCAATAATTTAATTGAATTATTAGTGTAGCATTTTCATATCTGTTAACGAAATACAATTGCATATAAATAATTAAAATTTTTGAAGTATTCTGTCACCAATGAATATAATAAACTTTACCTTATGTTTCTATCTTTAAGTATATAATTTTTGGAAAATATTTTGTTATATATATGATAAAAGTATAATAAGAACAAATTTATTAAATAGAATTTATAAAAATTAAATAGACAACAATTTTAAAAATATTAAATTCACAATAATTACCTTCACATTTTTTATAAAAAAATTCTACTGCTAAATGAAAAAATGATATATTTTTAATTGTTATTTCATTTTTATTACCATATTCAAAAGGATTATATATATATATATATTTTGAGATTTTTTTTAATATTTTGATATCAATTAACTTTTCTATGTGAAAAGAGTAAAGAATATTGCAAGGGATCCTAACAACCTAAAAAATATTTAATTCTATGTGGTCTTTCTAAATTTATATGAATTATGATATCTCTTTCAAATAAATTATTCGAATTATTTTCCTCAATCTATATTGATTAATAAATTAATGATTATAAGTTCGTTGATCTAAATTAATATTTTTGCAATATGAATTTGAAAATCCTTAAAAGAAAATATATCATTTAATCTCTATACGACTTAGATATAAGGATTTTGTTTTAGAATTATCAATAATATCTCAGTCACTTTTGCACTTAAATTTTTGTTGTATTGTGTTCTCATTTTATTTTGAAATTTATTACTGATGTCATAAAAGAATAGTTAAAGTAACATAAATTAATCAACTCAAACTTAAAATAATTTAAAACTCAAATTGAGTATAAATAAAATTTTTACTTATGTTAAAATTTAATTTAATTAAAATAATATAATACACAAAATTATAAAATTGAACTAGCTTGATTCGATTTCAATTGCTTTTAAAAAGTCAACCATTTAGTAGTTATTTAAAATTTGAAATGATTGAATATAATCAAAATTCGAATTGAAATAGTAACATAATCAGAATTTAATATTTCTTATTCATCTTCTATAACAATTTAAAAGTTTATTATTTATACTTTTTTCTTTCATCTTCAATGTCTTATTTGCATTGTTTTTGTGGTTGAATTAATTAATTTTAAAAGTATTTTTAAAGTAAAATTACGATTATAAGTAATTGAATATACTTTTTTTATTTGAATTTATGATGATTTGAATCTAATTTTTTAAATAAAAAAAAGCATGCAACAATTATTAAGTCAAATTTGCTTGGATACATAAGTAAATAATTGAGTACATTATGAAAAGAAATACATAATAAAACTTGATTTAATCTAATTGGTCGCTAATCATAAGTTTAAACTCAAACTTAAAATTATAAAAAGTTAAAATTCAAAAAAATTAAAATACTAAATACACAATTAAATAAATATTTACAAAATAAATTTTGTTAATTAATCTCATAAATCACTTTTAAGTTAAATTAAATTATAATTTATATTAATTTTTATATTAAAAGTGATAACGATAATTAATTTGATGAATTTCAATTCTTTTGAACAAATAGTGCTTAATATGGCAATTTTAAAACTTCTGATGCAATAGTAAACATTCTTCAATTGATATAAAGGAGAAAATAAAGGAGTTTACAATGTTTCTCTTAATAAAAGAGTTTCATGTTAATCCTAAAAAATTTAAAATCAATATATTTGTTTATTTGATCAAAACATCATATAATATTAAAGTTTTTTTGTCATATAGAGAATATAGAGCTCTATATAACCATCAATCTTTCATTTCATTTTTCTACTTAGGATAATCTTTCATTGGTGTTTCTATTAATTGAATGTAATTATATGTTCTACCAATTAAAAGCTTAATTTTTTTATTTGAAAAATTTTATTATATATAATTTTTTATTATATAAAAGTATTAAAATACATAATTTTAAAACTTAAAATGAAATAAAATAAATTTCTAACCTTTGTAATTGTCATGTTTTCTTAAGAAAATTTCAATTCTCAAAATAATAAACTTGTATAATGCCTATACAATTTATAATAATTTCATTTTCAGCATTAACAATATAAATTTTTATGAATAAATGTAATTTTGGTATAAACACATTTAAAAGATAGTTATAATGAATTTTGTTACACTTTAAAAGAAATAACCAAAAACAATTAACTTTATTTCACTCGATAATTCTCTACTTAAAATAATTTATGTTAGGTTGTTCAATCACCTAGATGACCAAAATGACAAAAAAAAAAAAGCAAACAATTTAATACAATTGAAAAAATTTAAATAATATTGAGATATAAATTAATCATATATATGTACATTAAGATAAAAGATAAAAAAAATTAAATAAATTATTGTTTCAATTAAGGTGAACAATTCTAATGGTAATTTGATGGGACCTAATCCTAAACTATTAGTAACTCTATCACCTCTTAAATTATTTAATTCTACAAGTGAAAAACCCAATTAAAGTGTCTAATAAATCACATAGTATTAATTGTTGATGAAAGGTGTGCAATTGATTTGCAATTGATTTGATATTAATTTTTATTTATGGGAATAATAATTATAAAATTTTAAAAGAAAAAATATAAAAGAAAAATTAATTGTAGAGATTAGACTAAACTGTAAATATGATATATTAAAAAATTATTTCAAGAGACTAAAAAAATTAATTATGTTATCAATAATCAAATTAAATCATCAATTCATATAAATCATAAAATCATTAGCATACATATATAGTTAACAAATCTATTAAAACAAAAAATTGAAAGGCAAAAAATAAAAAAAATAAATTTGCTTCAATTACTTAATTATGATTATTTTTAACAAATTTATTTATCAACATAAACTACATATACAATTGTTTTTACAATAACTAAATAAACAAAATTCATATAATTGTTTTATTCTTATGCATACTAAGTTTTGATATCGTTCTATTTATATTTTTATTTGATATGAAAAATCATTCTAATTATAAAAAAAGAGTCTAGTAATAAAAAATTATTTAAATTAAAATTTATAAAAAATAACTAATGGTATTTGATCAATCACTTTTAACATTTTTAAATTAAAATTTTATGAAGGTAATTTTAATCAATCACTTTTAATACTTTTTTAGTGTAATTATAAAAAAGTCTAATAGTAAAAAAGAAAATTCATTTAAATTAAAATTTGTAAAAATTTTACTAAAAATATTTTACTCAATCATTTTTAATATTTTTTGAATTAAAATTTTAAGATTTTAGGTAATTTAATTTCATATAAACTTTATTTTTAATTTTAGCTGATTTAAATTAAATTTAAATTAATTAATAAAAGTTATACATTTAAGGATAAATTTGTTAATTTAAAAACTTATATGGATATTTAAATCAATCACTTTTAACACATTTAGAGTTCATACTTTTATATATAGATGATATATAATTAGGGATGTTAATTTTACTCATACCTAATAGGAATCCGATTTTTTATCGAAATAGAGATGAGGATGGGTATTATGTTGTGGAGATATGGATGGAGATGTGTATGATTTTAAATTTTTATTAGATATGGGGATAGAGATAGGTAATTGTACTTGTATCATATATATATATATTTATATATATTTAATAAATATATTTTTTATTAAATAATATAAATTATTATTTTAGATTAATTAGAATTAATATATTTTATTGAAAAAATATATATTAATATATATATTTATAAAAAATTATCTATATATACAAAATAAAAAATAAAAAAAGTTAAAAAATTAAATTTTAGTCTTTATTTTTTTCAAAAGCTACAGATATAGGATTACCCATACCCATTAAATACCCACAAAGATGGAGATGGAGATAAATTTAAAATATCCATTAAGTATGCGTAAGGGGATGGGTATAATATAAAACTCCAGGAATAGAGATGAAAAATACTCTATCCTATCTAGACCTTACCTATTGATAACCCTATATATGATATATAAATAAGAATTCTATTTTTTGATTCCTTTTAATAGTTCCTTTTGATAGTTCTACTCCTAATTATTCCACAATCAACATTAATTCCTTTGATCATGCACTTTCTTATTTAGCTAAATACCAAATTATATATATATATATATAGCTTTATATGAGGAAATGACATATATTAAAAGTAAAGAAAGGAAACTTTTCTTGCTCTAAATGCAATGGAATCCTGAGACATGTAAGAACAGGACATGATGGAGCAAAGGATAGGAAATGGTCAACTTTTAATGCCAATGTAAAGGAAAAAGTTAGATAACTATGTTTTTTTGCCACCAATGGATCCAAGTTCAGTCGGCATGGCAACTTTTTCTATCTAGTGGTAGCCTTGTTAGACTATGTGACTTTTATATTAAGGCATCGGTCTGTGATGCACAAATCATTTTTTGAGCACATGGCTTTATTCGGTGATGAATGCATGGCACGGTTGAAGTTGGGCAACTGCACCAAAGGGCCAGTGAATGGGGCAATCATGCCGTGGGCTGGGACCTCATGTCAACCCACTCCCATTACATTTCTCTTTCATGTCTCTAATTTGTGTTTTTTCTTTTCAACTTTATCCTTATAATATATGTTAGTTGATTCTTATTTTAAAACAATAAAACATTAAATTAAATAAAATTAATTAACATTTAAAAAAATTATTTAATATATATTTTTAAGTTTTACTATTTTTTGTATTAAATAAATAATATATTTTTTAACGTATAAACAAACTCTTTTTTATTTTAGTATTTCTCAAGTAAAATCTATTTTAAAAATTATTCATTTGAGCTTAAATGAAAATTCAATTGTTGTTTTTAAAGTTAACTTATTCATTTGAAATTCAATACAATTTTGATAATATTGGTTTTGAGAAATAGATTAACTTTAAAAAGTTATTTTGTAAGAACAAAATTTTTCAACATTGAACTTGTTTTATTTTCTTGTATTAATTCACAAAGTTTTAATAATTAAATTTATATGGTTGAAAAGCTCTTTAAGTCTATTTTCCAATGGATTAAACAAAATCAAAATTCAAATTTTTTAAGAAATTTTTTTTAAATTTTACAAGAGATTATGCAATTGTTTAAAAACTGCATAAAAAGTAGTTTTAAAAATTCATTATAATTTTTATACATTGAATTAGATGACAAATTTTATATAAATAGAAAGCTCTTTAAGTCTAGTTTTTAAATCTTTAAACGATTTTTGATTTGGAGTTATATAACTAAAGATATATTCAAATTAATAAATAGAGTGCAAAATAAGATACTACCAAAGGCACTGTTCATATAGAATCACTTCATATCCAAAACTTGGCTTACTCAACCGATCTCTTAAGATACCTGATAGATCTTGTATGCTGTAATGGTCAAATTTTGAGTGAAATTTAAGAATCAATTGATCCCCTAATGTACTGGATCAATCCCCTATGTCTAAAAAACTCCAAAGACTAGTTTCAAAGGAGAAAAATGTGTGTTTTCATTTCCTAAGCATTCCCAATGGCTCCAACAAATTTTTTTTCCTATAAATAGAGCATTTCAACACACCAAGAAGATCGATGAAAATAAGGGAAAGTACCAATAAGTCTTACTTTTATTCTCTCAAGAATTCAAAAATTTCTAAAGCTTAAATTTTATACCTTTTGTATTTGTTGTATCTAAGCTATTCTTGTCTTTTATTCATTCATTCTTATACTTAAACTTAGCAAACACTTACCTATTAGAGGTTGCTTTATAGCTTACAAATTCCTTTGATTTACAAAGGGTGTTAGAGAGCAAAAAGTGAGGTATCTTCTTAAGAGCTTTGTAGTGAAATTAGGTAGATTATTATAAAGGGTAGAGGGTTGCTATCTTAAACATTGAAAAAGATAAGGTTTGTAATTTCATTCAATTAGTAGATTGAAACTTGATGAGGATAACTAAGAAAGGGCATAAATGCCTTTGGAGAAAGATTGAATCTCTATAAATTTTTGAATTTAATTTCTCTATCCCTATACTCTTTACTTTGATTATTGTTTATATTTGCTTCTAAGTTCATTAATTGTTGATTATTGCATATGTTATAACATATAGATTTGTAGATCTACTGTTAGATATGATTAAAGAAGTCATCACTAATCTTTTTTGTTTATGTGTGATTGACTACCTGATCGAATCTATCATATTTAAAAAAGAGTCCTAAAATTAACTTAAGTATCTTTAAATAATAGATTCTGATCCACGAAATCAGATTTTAGGTTATGGTGTAGGGTTACGTGAAAAGAATATTATAGCACCTCTACAGCGCCCATCCAAAGAATGGTACCGGTTTGATTTTAAATTATCCAAACATTAAATATGTTTGTAATTTACCAAAATATTTAATGTTAAAATTAATCATAAAATTACTCCAATAGTTTAATAGCAATTTATGAAAATTTTCTTACCTCAGGAATATTTATGGAGACTAGTCTCTCACCCTGAAAAAGCTCCATGGTCGGATTTATTAATATATTTTATTTAAAAAATTAATAAAGTTTTTTAATAGTTTGGTAGAATTTATTTTGATGCGATTTCTTAATAGTTTCGAGAAATTTTATTAGAAAATATTTATAAAATTTATTTTTGAGAAAATTCATTAAATTTCTTAATAGTTTGGTAAGATTTAACTTAAGATGCAAATCTTCCAATAGTTTGGTACGATAAAATACAAAATCTTTATTAGAAGAAAATATTTTTTATTTATGAAATTTTTCAATAGTTTGGTAAAATTCATAAAATTTAAACTCATGAAAAATCTTCCAATCGTTTGGTAGGACTTATGAATTTATTTTAAAAGAGTTTTTTTTAAAATAAGTTAACAAAATATTTAATAATAAATTACTCAACAAAATAAATAACAATAAAATGAGTAAAATAAAATAAAATAAAATAAAAAACTTAAAATAAAAATAAAAACTTAAAATATAAAATAATAATAAATAAAATCAAAAAATTAAATTAAATTGAGAAAAAAAACTTGTGATCGGGTCAGGTTGAAGTATAGGTCAACACATGGGTCAACAGGTTTATGCACAGGTCTAGGACCTTTAAAATGGTGCCATTTTTGGATACTATAAAAGCCAAATTCCTCTGTTTTCTTCAGAAGCTCCCTATTCTCTCTCTTTAGCCCAGAAATCCATTGCCTTCTCTTTAAAAGAAACCCAAGAACACCTATAAAAAATTGGAAAATTTTGTTGGTTTTTGAAAAATTGATCGAAATCTTGTCAAAAAATTCAAACATTGCCAACAAATTTATTGAAAAATTCAAACATTCAACATCCAAAACCCAAATTTTTCCAAAAATTTTAAAAAAGTTTCAGAAAATCCCAAATTTTCTAAAGATTTAAACTTTAATTCAAACACTTTAAAACCAAAAATCCAAACACCTTTCAATCACCAACCTTGAATCTAGAAACTTTGAAACTATAATCCCAGAAACCCTACTACCCAGACTTTTTCCCAAAATTGCAACAACAGAGTTTTTTACCCAAAAATTCACCATGTCTTCTTATCTGGAATATTGTCTAATTTATAGGCAGTCTTCAGTAGGGATTTTAAGGATCAAACAGAACCCATCTAGGCTTGAATCCTAGGATTGGATTTTTTCCACTGTGATATTTGGCCTTAGATTTGTCAACTCATCCAACACCAAAACTTTTGCCAATTTTTTCAATCTGGTTTAACTTTGAATTGAAATCCCTTGATTCAGTTGACTTAGATTCAATTGCCTTATTTGATTGTAGATTAGGCAGTAAAGGAAATAACATGATAGTAATAATAATAATAATAATAATAATAATAATAATAATAATAATAATAATAATAATAATAATAATAATAATAATAATACTAATAATAAAAATAATAATAGTAATAGTAACAATAAAATCGACCTTATTGACCCTAAACATAGATGGGTGTTTATAGCTGCCCTTCTTTGCATATTCTTATTAGACAATGATGATACAAAGATTTAGACATCCACTTTGTTCCGATTTAAAAGCAAGAGTCAAATCAATAAGTGAAAATGACCTAAATTGAGTTGTAAATCTAAAAAAAAAATGATCTGGATCGAACTGAAATCGAACGATCAAGAATGAACCATAAATATGAAAAAACTGATCTAGATTGAGTTGAGATCGAACAATTAAGATTGAAGCACAAGTTTGAAAACCGACCTAGAACGAGTCAAAGTCGAAGATGGGTGACCGTGGTTGAACCATGGTCAGAAAGATGATATGGATAGAGTTGAAATCGAACAATTGAGATTAAATTGTAAGTCTGAAAAAATAATCTAGATTGAGCTGAGATCAAATGATCAGGATTGAACCGTAAGTTAAAAAAATGATCTAGATCGAATTGAGATCGAACGATCGAGATTGAATCCAAGTCTATAAAATGATCTAAATCGAGCTAAGATCAAATTACAATGATTAAACCACAAGTTTAAAAAACTAGCTTGGATCGAGTTGAGGTCAAAGATGGATGACTATAGTCAAACCATGGTCAGAAAGATGATCTGAATGGAGCCCAGATCAAAACAAGTGATCAAGATTAAATTATGAGTCAGAAAGATGATCTGGATTGAATTGGGATCAAAATGAGTAATTTGGATCGAACCATGAGTCAAAAAAATGAATAATTTGGGCTTAATTGAGATCGAATATGAGTGACCAGAATTGAATTGCAGGTTAGAAAAATAAAGATCAAAATTTTTTAGCCTGAAATCTAAATATTCACAATTTGAAAAGTCAAGGGTTTGTCACAAAACTGCAAAGATTCGCAAAGTTCCAAAATTGAAAGAGTCCAATACTCTCTAAGTTTCATAAAAATTTTGTAATGATTTCCAAATTTGCAAAGATTCAAGATTTGCAAAGATTTTCAAATTTGCATAGATTTTTAGATTCGCAAGAATGAAAGATTACAAGATTCCAAGTTTTGCAAAAGTTCTAGATTCGTAAGATTTTAGGTTTGCAATGACTTTTGATTCACAAGAATGAAAGATTCGCAAGATTTTAAATTTCATAGAGGTTCTAAATTTGTAAAAGTTTCATAACAAAATTTAAAGAGTCAAAAAGATAAAATGACCAAGACCGAGTTGAGATCGAAGATAATGATTGAGATTGAACTGTGGATTAAAAAAATATTCTGGATTGAGCTAAAATAAAAAATGAGTGACTGAGATTGAACTGCAAGTTAAAAAGATAGAGCAACCAAGATCGAGTTGAAGTCAAAGATGAATGATTGGGATTGAACTACAAGTCAGAAAAATAATCTAGATCAAATCGAGATTGAAAATGAGTGATACGTGATAATGCAACGATGTAGTACATATCCTATCTAGGATGCAATTATTGAGAATTTAATCATAATGTATAAAATGCAGATGTTACTAAATCAATGTTATGAAATTTTAATAATGGTAACAAGGTTCTCAAGACCCCACGATTCATTCTTAGCTTCTCAGTATTAACAATCTTAGAATAAATTCTATCAACTAATTTATGTCATTCTTCTCATATGGTCATAATTCATAGGTCATGTCAATCAATTTATCATTGAATTTATCACTAAGTTACTTTGTTTGCCCTTTTTAAATCATTTTTTTCATGCTTCTTTCACTTCTTTCATCTTGAATTTCTTTCAAAAAAATGAAAAAATCTTTTACGAATAGTGTCATTCATTTATTTACCATTATTTTAGTTTATCACAAATATGATACATTTTTTATTCATTTAGGAAATGTACACTAGGTAAAGAATATGAAAAATAGGTCTTTATTATTGAAAGAAAAAAAAATGTATTGTTAAAAACAACTCAAAGATAAACGAAACTAAAATATTATGAATATAAATGGGATATCAACATTCAAAATAATGACTATTTAGACAATTTTAAATTCCAAATTAGAATTCTCTTTTAAAAGTGCATTCAATCAATATCCTTAATCTTTGAGCCAATTATCATCCTTATTCCTAGGCTATTCACATGAAGTTATTTTTTTTTTAGTTTTTTTTTACTTAAATCACCCTTTTGGGTTTTCAGCTTAAGTCTCCCTTTTTTCTCTTTTTTTTTTTGTTTTTGTTTTTCAATTTTCATTTTTTGCACTCCACTTTTTCATATTTTCTTTTCATTTCTCTTTCCTTTTTATCCATCAGTGACACTTTGATTAAAGTCCTAAACAATCCATAGCAAATTTGCCTTAATTTGATTCATGATTCTCCAATTCAAGTACTCATATTAGATCAAAATAGATTTTTAATAGATGTAATGTAGGCTAGGGTGAGGGGTTATGAAAGAAATGGATAAAACAGACTTAAATTGTATTTAAAAGGTTATCAAACCAATGATCATTTTTCTATGCAGAGCACCTTAATATATTGCCCCATCAATTTTTTCTTTTTTTTCCTTCATTTTTTTTTCATCATTTTTCAAGAAAAATTTGAGCACTACAAGATTTTACCCTTGAAATCACTAAGGATAAATAAGTTTCTCAAACTTTACCCCTAGTGTGGGGGTGATCCTTGGTTAAGGTTCCTAAAAAAACTTTCAACAGATTCAAATGGGCTAGCAAAAGGTAATTTTACTCTTTTTTTTTAAGGATGGAAGAAAGATGATCATTTTTTAACTTGAACTTGAGTACTCTTAATGAAGAATATTTATTGATTAAAAGCATACTTGTGAATGGATAATTACAAAACTCATATATTGCATCACTTTTGAAATTCTTCACCAAATTTATTTATTTTTTATTTAACAGTCCTAATAACTCAACAATCTCCATCTATCAATCTAATCATCATGAACGATATTTTCAAAATTGAATCCTGAATTATCATTATGACTGTTTGAATATTCATTATTTGAAATCAATGAATGGAAAGGTATGAGAAGGTAAAAGTAAATAATGGTGATTCACACAAAAGAAGAATGTCATGAAAAGACATCAAATATATCACTTTTATTAAAATAATAAAAAAATGAAATCAAATACATAAAAGAGATCCATATTCTTAAGAAATCCTATGATGATAATTAGTTTCAATCAGCCTCTCTAAAGTCATGCCTATGAGTGATTAGACAAAAGGGCCTTTATGGATATTTAGCTCTTTTGATTCATTGAAGCTTATTGAGCTTGCTCGAATCAAACTTTGTACCTTATGCTTGAAAGCAAGGTAGGTTTCTATAAAGTGACTCATATTCTCATTATGGTAGTCACATGTGGCATTAATATTGTACTATTTAGGATAAGATGGCTTCAATGGTTTTAAAAAGACTAGAGATACTAGGTCATTCTTATCTAATTCTTAACATAGCTCAGTAAAAGTTATGAGGATAGGATCAATGCAAGGTCTATCTTAATTGTCCTTGAATCTTTCCAAATTACTCACTTGATTGTTAGGCCTTAGAACTAGTGTAGTAATAAGATTAGACCCATATGTAAGTGCTTGAAAAGCTAGTTGATGAGGACTTCGAGTGATGTTTCTTCATGGTTACTGGTAAAGAACTTGTGCTACATTATTGCTATTAGGTAGTAAACAAGATGAACATATGGTGGATATGAAGCATGACTTTTGGATTGTTGCCCCTCAAAGCTCACCATTTGGGCTTTATCTTCTTTTTTTTTAGGCATCTCACATTTTTTAGCACTATCTATTTTTTTCTCTTTAAGTTTGCCACTCTTAATGGTACTTTTAATAATCTCTCTTGAGATCATCATATCGGTAAAATTTTTTATTGCGTTTCCTATCATTTTTTTATAATAGGGTGCTTTTAGGGTGCTAATGAATAATACAGTCATTTCTTTCTTAGTCGGATAAAGTTAAACTTGAGCAACCATAACCGTCCATTGTTGAACATATTCTTTGAAGGACTCTGTTGTTTTTTTTCCATGCTTTGTAAAAAAAGACAATCAGGGGGTCAAGTTTATGATGTAACGATACTGATTAATAAATAAATAGATCAAGTCTTGCCATGTTTAATTATGAGTCCTATCCAACTGGATATACCATCTTACTGTAGACCTAGTAAGATTGTCTTAGAATACATGCATGATTGAATTTTTTTAACTGGTGTGGGCAACCATTTTTTGATAATACATAGTGACATATGTGATTAGGCACTTAGTACTATTGTACTTGTCAAACACAGGGGCTTTGAACTTTGATAGGATTATAACATCTGGGACCAAAGTGAGGCCGACTGCATCTATAAAGCCATAAAAGTTTATACTTTCAACAGCTCATAGTTTATCCTCCAGTAAGCTTTTCTTGTGTTTAAACTTTGAGTCCTCTAATTTTAGCTTCTCATTCTCTTTTAGGTCATCTAAATTAGAGACTGTGATTAGCTTTATTACCTTTTTAGTGAAAACAAAATTAGCAAAACTTTAAAATTGCCTCTGAGTTGGGGTAGATGGTATTCTAGTGTAAGTGTACCTTACTGGTAATGTGAACTACTGTGGTGATATGCCTTAAATGGATTAGGCCTAATATGGGTTATAGTTAGGAAGATACAGGTCAACAACATCTCGTAATGTATGGTTTTTAGGTCTAGCCCTTTCTTCTACAGTCTTTCTTTTATTCAGCCTACTTAGTTCTTCCAAAATTTTGTTCAACTTTTTTTTAAACTCTTCTTAGTTTTTTTCCATCTTCTCAATGCGATTTATATTGTCTTGTTCCATTATTCTGCTTTAGGCTTGGATGTTATACTAGGATTGAGCTATCCTCGAACCTTGATTTCTTATAATGTGTAAGTTTAAAATGATGTCTATGGAACCCTCATGAAAATGAATGTAAAAACAAAATGCATGAATGTAATAAAGAGAATTTACCACATAAAAATTATTATTAAAGAAAATTTTTATTGAATTAAAAGTTATTTTTAACCTAATCCAATATTACATCTATGAAAAATCTAAAATTTACTAGAAAAAAATCCATAACTCGTCGATACTAACTTTGCACTTCATTAAAGAAATCTATCAATTCTTGACCAGTGTTCCCACTGGTGGCACTCTTGCCTTTCATTTTTTAATCTTTTCTACCATGTCCTTGGCTTTATAAATAGCCACAGTAATTCGATCAAGTAGAGACTCCAACTGGTCATGTTTTCTCACATATGCTTCTTTCATTGTTCATATTCTCCGGTTATAGCTTTTATTTGTGTTTTGATTCCCACCATTACTCCATTTAGCATTTGGATGTGCCTTTATGCTTCAAAGAGCATGTCATCTTTTTTTTTGTAGCTTTTCTTGCAATTGTTCATTTTTTTTCAAAAGTTGGGCCAATTCTTGATTAGTGGATGATTGTGTTGTGTTAATGTCAATGAACAAACTCTTCCATTCATCATTTGCATTTTGAAGTGCTTGGACTTCTTTTTTTAACCTTTTGTTTGCAAGTTTCAACTTTTCAAACTTCCTTTTCAGGTCAGTAGAGGACTTTGCTAGGCTTTCCATTAATGTAACTAAGACTTTCCTTGTTAAAATTATTTTGTAGCAAATAGTCCTTATGATAAATCTAATGATATGAATGCATAGTAAAAGAAAAGGGTTAGTAGGCATAAAAAAATAAGATATAAATATAAAGACCAACATATAGGATTAGTATAAAAAAATTTGTACAAAAAAGATAATACAAAATCTTACAAATGAAATAAACATCCAATAATGTATCATATTTAGGATTTTCTAACATGGGGGAAGGCATGGCTCCACCTATGGTTAGGCTCTTAAAGTTAACTATATGTGGTTTGGATTACTTCTAAAAGGTTTTTAAATTATTCTTTACATCATTGCGTCATAGACTAGTAAGGTACCTAGATCTTTGTCCATCATAGGCTACAAATGAAAATGATTTAATTTGAGTGTGAGTGTTTCATAGGTCTAGACGAAGACATAAAATTTTACGAAGGCAAAGGTACTTCACTTCCTCTTAAGGGATAGAGCTTGGGTGGAGAGCTTATGTTATGCACATATAAATGAATGACAGATATATGCAATAAATAAATGAATAACTAAACAAATATAAGCAAGGAAAAGAAACAAAGAGGAAAAAAAAGAAAAAAAATCTCAAATTTATTAAGTAAGGCTTGGATAGTAAGCAATTATCTACTGGCTTGACTCTCGATTTTTCTTAATAGAGTTGCCAAACTGCCATAACATATAGATCCGTGGACCTACCGCTAGACATGATTAAAGGAGTCACCACTAATTTTTTTTGTTTAGGTGTGATTGACCACTTAATCGAATCTGTCCCATTTAAAAAGGAGTCCCAAGATTAACTTAGGTATCTTTAAATAGTAGATTTTGATCTATGAAATTATATTTTAGGTTTGGAAGTATGGTTATGTGTAAGGAAGGTTATAACATCTTTACAGTGCCCATCTAAAGGATGGTACAAGTTTAATTCCAAATTATCCAAGCTTTAAATATGTTTATAATTTACCAAAATATTTAATACTGAAAATTAATCCTAAAATTACTCCAATAATTTGGTAGCAATTTAAGATAATTTTTTCACTTTATGAGTATTAATAGAGACTAGTGTTCCACCTTGAAGAGTTTTCATCGTCTAATTTATTAATATATTTTATTAAAAAATATTAGTAAAGTCCTTCAACAGTTTGGTAGGGTTTACTTTGATGTAGATTTCTCAATAGTTTAGTGAGATTTTATTATAAAATATTTCTAAAATTTTATTTTGAGAAAATTCATTAAATCTTCCAATAGTTTGGTAAGATTTAACTTAAGATGCAAATTCTCTAATAGTTTTGTAGGATAAAATACAAAATCTTTATTAAAAGAAAATATTTTTCTTTTGAAAATTGATTTATAAAATTCTCTAATAGTTTGGTAGAATCTATAAAATTTAAACTTATAAAAAATCTTCTAATAGTTTGGTGGGATTCATGAATTTATTTGAAAAGAGTTTTTTTTTAAAAATAAGATAACAAAAATTTAATAATAAATTACTCAACAAAATAAATAATAAAATCAGTAAGATAAAATAAATAAATAAATAAAAATAAAAATTTAAAATATAAAATAATAATAAAAAAAAACCTGTGATTTGGTCGGGTTGAAGCACAAGTTGGCACGCGGGTCAACGGGTCTACGCGCAGGTTTGGGACCTTCAAAATGATGTTATTTTGGGATGCTATAAAAGCCAAATTCCTCTGTTTTCTTGAAAACCTTCTTGCTCTCTCTTTCTAACCCAAAAATCTTCTGCTTTCACTCTAAAAGAAACCCAAGAACACCTATCGAAAAGTAAAAAAATTCATCACTTTTTGGAAAATTGACCATAATCTTGTTGAAAAATTGAAACATCGCTGAAAAACTTATCAAAAAATTTCAAATATTCAACCCCCCAAAACCTAGATTTTTCTAAAAATTTTCAAAAATTTCTAGAAAATCCCAGATTTTTCATAAATTTAAACTAATTCAAACACTTCAGACCAAACCAAAAATCCAAACATCTTTCAATCACCAACCTTCAATCCAAAAACTTTGAAACTAGAATCTCAGAAACCTTACTGCCTAGACTTTTTCCCAGAATTTCAACAACAATTTTTTCCCCAAAAATTCACAATATCCTGTTTTTTGGAATATTGTCCAATTTATAAGCAATCCTCAGTAGGGATTTGAGGGATCAAACAGAACCAATCCAGGCTTGAATCTTAGGATTGTATTCTATCCACCGTGATATTTGGCCTCAGATTTGTCAACTTGTCTAGTGCCAAAACTTTTGCCAATTTGTCTGATTTGGTTCAACTTTGAATTAAAATCCCTTGATTCAGTTGACTTTGATTTAATTGCCTTATTCAATTACAGATTAGGTAAAAAAGGAAAGAACATGATAGTAATAATAATATAATATAATAATAGTATAAAATGATATAATAATAATAATAATAATAATAATAATAATAATAATAGCAACAACAACATCAACAACAACAATAATAATAACAACAACAACAACAACAACAAAATAATAACAAATAATAATACTAATAATAAAAATAATAATAGTAATAGTAACAATAAAATTGACCCGATTGACCCCGAATATAGATGGGTGTCTACAGCATCATACTTTCATCAAATAGTATACTAATTTTAATTTTCATTCTAGTTTATTGAAATCTATTTTTGGGAAGAATTTAGAGAAAATCCAATTCACCTTTCTTGGATCGCCTATCTACACTAAAAAGCTAACAATATAGAATATTAAAACAAATGTCTTATGTACCAATTGATATTAAATTTTGGTCTTCCTAGTTTGTCCATACCATTGCCTTTTTTTTAGTGTTGAGCTATCCGATAAGAGCAATAACTTGCAATCATAAGTTTAGAGGTCAATGAAAAGCAAAGGTTGAAAGTTTTTTAGACGTTTGTGCTTTGATACTAAAATCAATGCTTAAAAAAAAGAAATAGAGAACTTGAAAAGAAGAGAAAACATAATATCTCTATCTAGCATACGAGGAGTTATTTATACTTGTAAGATGAAAGAGTCAACTCAAGGTAACCCAACTTTAAGGTGGTGAGTCTAGAGTTGACATTGTTGGCTTAACCTAATCTAGCGGTCCCAACGCTAATTGGGAAGTGACAAGTCAATATTCCATGTGCCTTTAGGTGACAAATTGAGGTGGCCGAGTAGATGTGGGTCTGAGACTTCAGGTTGGCTCAACATGTTAACTCGAATCAAATGATAAAATTACCCTGTTTGGTTAGTGATTCATTCTCTAGGATGAAAAGTCTATCTTACCCTTATAACTATAAAATACTTGAAACAATATGTTCCCCTTATCAAATAGCCTAACATATCAGACATTAAGAAGTGGCATTGCTAATTTATTGCTGTTAAGATCAAGCTACAAGTTGAGCATGGATATCTTTAAAGTTTTCATGTTATTGACGAAAGAGTTGTTTTTATAACTTGTCTCAACATGATTCTTGTTGAGGTAATCTTTATGATAATCTCGATAAATGGTCTTTATGATAATCTCAACATGAACGGTATGTATGTCTCGACTTGAACAATGTGATCGACATGATACTTATATAGTATGCCCGATGTGAAATTTGCTTTGGTATACATATAATAAGATCGATGTAACATTCATATATTATGACTGACTTAACACCTATAGGCTCTAGATGAAGCACTTGTAGATTCATCTAAATTTATATTTAATAAGAAAAGAGAAATTCATGTGGGAATATAAAAATTGGGTTGTACTTTGAATTTGAACAAAGAAGTTAAAGGGTCATCTTCGATATTTGTATGATGATGTGGCTCAATTTAGGCTATAGATTTAATCTGAGACTTAGCTATCTATTAGGACTTCTGAGGCCTTAGTTCCTTCACTCCCCAACTCTTTTTTTTTTTTTTTTACTTTTTTACTTTTATGCAAATATGTTTTTGTCGATTTTTCATTTTCTTAAACTTTAGTTTGACCTTTCTCTTTTCTTTTTGTATCTTTTTTACATTTTCTAACTTTAGCTGTGTCTTTTAATTCATGTTTATCTAATTTTAGGGTAAAGCTTAAGAAGAGCTAGCTCAACCAGAAAGGGGTTAAGGTTCCTTCAGATGATAAAGTTTTTTCTGTCATTGTAAAAAGAGATTACACTTGAGTTACCTACTGGTTGAACCCTATGTCAATAGAAGGGAAAAACAAATTTAAAAAAATGCCAAATCTAAAGGCTATCCCTACAAAATCCCCTTATCCCCATAAATTTAGTTAGTTTGGCTCATTTGGCTAACTTTCCATTCTGTTTTTTAGCCTTTTTTTCTTTTGCCTTTTCCCCAACTACCATTTAGTCAAACTCCCTTTGTGTCATGCCTTTAATGATTTTGCCTAGTGTCCAACCAACTGTTAGCTCGGTCTTAAATTTTGACTCTAGGTCATCTTTCGATTTCGAGGAATCTTTTGTGTCTGAAACATTTTCATCTTCTTCTGATATGGTATGGGGTCTTACTTTTTTTCAAACTCAATGACCTGCTCAAGATCCACTAGTCAAGCAAGATAGCTAGATGCTTCTATGACTGGATATGTTCAAAATTTTGAACAAGCAAAAAGGTCTAACTAGGGATCAAAAGAAGGTGAGGGTGAGAAAAAAGGCATAAGATGCTGAGGATTATGATGACTATAGGCACCTTATTTCGTCTCGAGTTATTATTAAATTTCGAATTAGTTTGAATTGGGCTTTGAACCTAACCCATTAGGTTTTAGATTTAGCATCTGAGCTTCAGGCTCAAGTTATATTTTAGACCTAAAGCTAGCCTATTTTTATTTATTTATTTATTTATTTTAAAAATAAAACAAAAAAGAAATAAAAAAGGGATAAATCAAGTAATAAGATTCGGTGTTTTAAATTTAGAGTTTGAATTAAATTTTTAAAATTTCAATGCTTTTTGAAACCAAAATTCATTTTGAAAATGATAGGATATTTAGTTTTTTTGAATTGAAATCATGTCTTCATCATGTTATATGAACTGTTGATCTAAAAAATAAATAAAGAAAAAATACAAAGAAAAACCCAATAATTATTGGCAGCTTTATCACCATTTTTGTTTTTTGTCCACCACAAACAGCAATAGTTAAGAACAACTGGCAACTAAACCTTCATACCATAATCGGCCATTGTCATCAACTCCACTATCTTCAGCAAAACATAGCCATTTAGCCTAACCCGAAAACCATATAACAAAATACAGCTATCTAGCCTAACCCAAAAGCTACATAGCAAAACACAAAAGCCCTACTACCAGTGTACTACCAAACAATCATAAGTAACCGAAACAACTATCTTTACACCATTGCCTAATCTCACCATACTTTAACCATCATTACCTTATTGTCCACAACCAATCTTTACCCTAATTAGCTCGTAAGCCATCGCTCGTGCCATATCTAAGCTTCGACAATCACCACTTCATAGCCAAAACCAACACCATAGTAAAAAAACATAAAAATACAAAGGAACCATTGCTAGCCACCCATCAATAAATTCCCAACAAAAACCACCATCTTTTTTAACTTCACTAACACTAATTTTTTAACCAAAACACAAACACAAACCCAATTCCCAAACACCATCACCTAGAAAACTCAATTGAATGAAATCACATCAAAACAAACTAATCAACCTATAACTCCATGCCTATTAACCACTAAAGCAGATTTACATCTGCAAATAGAGGGAGCTAAAAGAGATGTAATTACCAACCCATGAGCTGATAGTAGAAATGCCAATCTTCACCAAATGACCATCTCCTGTCAATATAAAAAAGAAAGGTAAAAAATAAAAAGCCAACACTGAGCAAAAAAGAATAAAGACAAAAATGAGTTAGACATAACAACAATTTTAAAAAACCTTAAAATTACACAAGTTTATAGAAATGATCTGTCCTAGCAGTGGTGATGCGGTGATGGTCTACGGTAGATAATGCTATTTGGAAATCGAAAAGGTAAAAATAGAAAGTGAAAGACAATTAATAACATATCCAAAAATTAGCCTGATTGGACTATGGAAAGAGGCTGAAATAGTGAAAAAGTCATAGCTAATAGCTTTAAATCTAAGGCATTTGAGAAGAATTTTTGAAAATTTGAGCTTGTATTCGAAACTAGGAACTGAGAGCAAATGACATGGAAATCTTAAGCTCAATTGAGCTAAGTCGACAACGGCGCTTATTGGTTGAAATTTAGAAAGCCTTGAAGAATCGACCTTGTTCATCTAGGGAATTGAGAGAATAGATAGATATTAGATCTGTAGAGAGAAAGTGAAAAAGAAAAATGAATGAGAATAATTTTTTTACTTAAATAAAATAGCAATACGATGCATTTTTTATTTGGATAAAAAGGCTTAAGACCTATGTGTCAACCCATGGGCAACTCGACTCGATCACTACCCGTTCCATAAATCTACATCTTGTGAGCCACCGAGCTGAGCTATGCCATTTGAGCTATAAGCCGAGCCATTAAACTTCCAAGCCATCATAGAGTTTATAGCTGAGCCATCATAGCCAATTTTTTTAGCTGAGCCAAGACATATATTTTTTAGTAAATTTTATTCTTTTTATTATTTTTCTTATTTGTTTAATATTTCCTTTTAGTGAGTTTTATTTTTTAAATAAAAAAAAATTAAAAATGATAAAAGTTGAATTATTAAGTTTCTTTAAAAAAATATTTTTTTTAAAAAAAATTTGAATTATCAATTTTTGCTTAACAAATAATAATTTCATTCAAATGTTTTAAGAAAAAGTTGAAATATCAATTTTCCTTTAAAATAAAAAATTTCAAAAAATATTTTTTAAGGAAAAGTTGAAGTATTAATTTTTCCTAAAAATAAAAATAAAAAAAAATGATTTTAAGGAAAAGTTAAAGTATCAATTTTCCTTAAAAAGATTTCAAAAAAATAATTTTGAGAAAATTTTGAAGTATCAATTTTTCTTAAAAAATTTCAAAAAAAATATTTTTAAGGAAAAATTGAAGTATCAATATTTCTTTAAAACAAAAAATATTTTTAAAAAAATATTTTTTGAGGAAAAGTTGAAATATCAATTTTCCTTAGCCAAAAAATATTTCCAAAAAATGTTTGAATGAAAAGATAAAGTATTAATTTTCCTAAAATAAAGAATATTTCAAAATATTTAAAAAAGTTAAAAGTATCAATTTCTTAAAATAAAATATCAATTTTTCCTAAAATAAAATAAAATAGAGAATTCTTAGTATAAGGTTAAAGTATCAATTTTTTCTTAGAATTTAATTGTTTAATTATTAAATAATCTGTCGACAGAGCTTCTGTAAGAAAAATAGTAGTTTTCTTATATACTCTTTAGGTAAAAAATTTTTTTAAATTTTTTACCAAAAGTATTAAAGTCAATTAAGAATTATTTTGAATAATTAACTATCTGGTAAGATTTTTTAAGGGTTAATGGATAGCATGAAATCATGTTGGTACTATTATTTGATGGATGTTACGAGGGTGCTATAATCTTTCTCATATATAATCTTACTTTGAGACCTAGGTCTAATTTTGTAGACATTGAATCTACCTTTTAAAGATACATTAGTCAAGTTTGAAACTTTTTTTTAAAATGAGACAGATTTAATTAGGTGGCCAGTCACACATAAACAAAAAAAAAGCTTGGTGGTGACTCATTAAGTCTATATCTAGTAATAGATTCACATATCTAAATGTTATTATAGTTTGATGACTCCACTAGGGATAAGCCAAAAGTTAAGCCAACAAATAAATTTATGTTATCTAAAAGCTTAATAAATTTGATTTTTTAAGATTTTGTTTATTTATTTATTTTGCTTATTATGTTATTCATATGTATGTGCATAACATGAGCTCTATTCCTAAGATCTATCCCTCTAGAAGGGAGTAAAACACCAATGCTTTCATAAGGTTTAAATGCCTATGCAATGGTTAACAAAATATTCTCACTCAAATTAAATCATTTCCACTTATAGCCTATAACGGGTGAGGATTGGGATACCTCACTAGTCTTTAATGAAAAAAAGATGTGGGAAACAATTTGGGAACCTTAGATTATCAACTTTAAACCACATATAGTGACCATAAGGAACTAACCTGTAGCTAGAGCCTTATCTTCCTATTTTGTAGAAAAGAAATCCAATAGTTAAGTTACATTTTGTAATGATTAATTCATCTTGTATAGGAGTTAACCTTTTTGTATATATCATGTTGCTGAATTGTTATAAAGTGTATGTTAACTGAATTTCTTCCTTCATCTATTTTTCTTTGTTTAAAGTAAGATAACATTAGGCTACATATATTTTTGTATTCATTTCACATGTATTGACTTAAACTCTTGGTGGTTGCATATTGAGATGATTTTTATGGCACAAGAATATAGTAATGCAAGTATCTTAATTTTTGATAATCAAAGGTTCAAAGATAGCTAGACTATTGAAGACTCTTGCCTAACCTACCTGTCATTCATACAATATTCAATCACAAACAAGGTAAATGGCACAAGAGCAATAATCGTATGGATAAGATCAAGAAAGCTTAGGAAAAATAGAAAAGACTCCTAATTCAAATGAGAAACAAGATATCATAGATCCTCTTTACCCTTTCGAGTTTGGCCCAAATCAAGGCCAATATTCTCAAAACACGCAGGCCCCATAGATGCCATATTTTGGGGCATATGCTTACACTTATCCTAAAATGCCATTTCATAGCTACATTAACCCTACTTTCGAGGCAAAGGCATATGATCCAATTAAAGTTCCTGATTTTGATGATTTTAAAGAGAATGGGGGATTGAAAATAGAAACCTATAACATGATAAAAGATTCAAGCATACAATAAAAATGAACCTTTTATAAGAAAGAGTGCAAGCTATCAAAGGAATGGATTATTTCTACTCTATAGATGCAATTGAACTCTATTTAGTCCAAAATGTGGTCATTCTACCAAAATTTAAAGTCCCTAAATTTGTAAAATATGATAGGATAAAATGCTCGGTAACTTATGTTACCATGTATTATTGTAAAATGGCTACCTATACTCAAAATGAAAAGCCGTTGATGCATGTATTTTAAGATAACCTTACTGACTCAGTTGCAAGGTGGTATGTCCAGTTAAACAAAACTCGTATCCACTTTTGAAATGAGTTGGCAAAGGCATTCATTGCCTAATATAGACACATTATAGACTTAGTTTTAGATCATTTATCTCTATAAAGAATAAAAAAAAAACTTTCTAAAAGTTTCAAGAAGTATGCACAAAGATGAAGAGATGTAGTTATTCAAGTTTAACCATCTCTCATTAAAAAAAATAATAGTCTTATTTGTCAATACTTTGAAGGCTTTATATTATGAGAAAATGATCAAAAATGCCACCAAGAATTTCACCGATATGATGATCTCTAGAAAAATGATAAAAAAGACCATTAAAAGTGGCAAGCTTGAAGAAAAAGTGACCTTCAGTACAAAGAAATATAGGATGCCAAAAAGAAAAGAAAGTGAAGTTTAAGCTATGAGTTTTGAAAGATAGTAGTTGAGAAGTTACACTTCATACCCACAACTAGTATATCCTACCTATTATCCAGTTATTAATCATGTCACACTAATCTCTTATCATCTTGTTCCACAACCAGCTTACCAACCAGCCTTTTAAACACCTACAAATTGGCTTAGTCTATTAGTACATCAGCTTCAATGCCTAATAACCAAGCAAGTGATTTGAAAATATCCATGAACAACTGAGAAAGAGCTCGTATTGATCATATCCTTATAACCTACATAAATTTATTCTTAGAACTAGTCAAGAATGACTTGGTATCTCTAGTTATTTGAGAACCATTGAAACCACCTTATCCAAAATGGTATGATACTAATGCCACATACAATTACCATAGCGCAAACATGGGTAATTTTATAAAAACTTGCCTTGTTTCTAAGCACAAAGTGCAAAGTTTAATCTAAAAAGGCTTGGTGAACTTTGATGAATTAGTGGGGTCAAATGTCAATAAAAAATCTCCACTTGATCACATAGAAGCATAATTTTAAGAAGGACAAGGACATTAAAGTTAGTTTAAAGTTGCTAGTGATTTTAGGATTTCTTTTAGAATAATGTTAGAATTTCTTTTATATAATAAGATTTCATTTTTTATCATTTTAATAAAAAGCCAATAGATACATTTAATTACATTTTCTCTTTCATCCAAACTACTATTTTATGCTTTGTTATTTTTCATATCTTTTTATTCCCATTCTCAAATTTCAAATTATGAATGTTTGGACAATGATAGGCAATAATTTTAAGATTTAATTTTGGAAACTCATTCACATTAATTTGTAGAGATTATTTGAGCAGAAAGAGTAATTTATGAGCAGATATCATTAATGGTAAAACGAAATAGATATGTTTTGAAAGCATCCATCAATCTATCTTTGTTCAAAACATAGACTTCAAACAAAGCATTAACATTTGATATGAAAAATGACCAGCTTTCTTTTACTATCTATAAAAATGAAATTATCCATTACTACCTCTTTTAAACTTGTTGCGATTTCTTTTTCTAAAGAACACCAACCAAGGATCACTTTCTACACTGAAGGTAAATTTAAGAAGGAACCTACTTGGAAAAGAAAAAAAGTAAAAGATTACAAAAGGTCTTAAAAATGAGAAGTGAAAAGAAAAAATAACCCCTTTTATAAAAAAATAATAAAAAGAAAAATGAATGCCACAAATGACCTAGGGTAAAATAATGAAAATTCTTTTGTAAGAAATAATAAAAGTTAAAAAAAAAAATAAAAATATGAAAATGAAGTGAAATGGGGTAAAGTGCCAAGTTGCATTACATGATAAGAAATGATCTTTTGGTTTAAACCTTTTAAACATGTGTTTTGAGCCTATTTTTTATGACCCTTCACCATAACCTACATTACAATCTTTAAAAGTCTATTTTGATTAAATGTGAATGCTCAAATTGAATGATCATATATTGAGCTAAGGCAGGCATGTAATTGAATGATGGAATAATGATCTGTTCTCATATTTTAGAGATTGATATATGGGACATATCAATAATGGATAAAGTGAAAAAAATTAAAAATTAAAAATGTGAAAAAATTTTAAAAAAAAGAAAGAAAAAGATTACTTAAATTGAATACCCGAAATGGCAATTTAAGTAAGAAAACATCTAAGCTAAAAATTAGATGGGCAATTAAATATCTAAAAAATCAATTTCATCTGAAGATTCTTCAAAATTGAGATAAAGTTTGATGAGCTCAAAATGATTGTAAAAGTCAATGGAATGAGTTTTTGAAAAAGAATTCTAGATTAATGTAAAAAATTATATGAATATTCGTTGTATGGACATTGTTATACCATTTAAATACTTATTCCAGTGACATGCTTTGAATTTATTCTTTTGTCTATTTATTTTTGTACTAGACTTACTCTTGTATTGATTACCTTTTTTTTCAATTCATCTTGGCTTCTTTCTTTCTTGCATCATCATAATAAATCAAGGAAATATATGATTGTATTATATTTGTCATGAATTGAAATGATAATGAATGAATGATAATGTCTATAAGAGATTTATGCATTCATTTGAAAATAAATCTACGATGATAGGGGTAAAAAAATAAAAAAAGATTTGAAAAGTGAATATTGTGCTTAAGAGGTGAATATAGTGATGGATCAGCCAATATAACCTGTGAGTGGTGACCAAGGATCAATTGATGAAATTTGTGAATTGATTCTAAAATTATTAGTGCTAGGAAGCAAAAAAGGAAATGTGAGATAATGGAGTCTTGAGAACCTTGTTACTACAATCAATTAGAATTTCGTGGTATTGATTTTAATAACATTTGCATTACATTGTTGTTTAAATAATACATGTAACTATATGAATATTTGTTTTGATAATTGTATTTGGATCATACAGTGAATATTTGATTCATGGTTTAGAGTATTGCATCTATATTATTGTGAGAATTTGGATTGTTGTATTTGTATCATTGAAAAAGCATTTGCATTATTATCATACAAAATTTTGACTTTGGTAGGGAAATTTTGAACTTTTGAATCTTCGAATGAGGAAAATTCTTCATGATGAGATTTTTGATGAGAAAAACATTCCAAATTTTAAGGTTGTGAAACCTTTTAAAAAAGCATTTTCAATGTTAAGAATGATTTGTAAAACCTCCAAGCATAATCTCTAAGAATTTTCAAAAGAGAATTTTTTAGTTTTAAATGAGAATGTTAAAAATTTTTTAACGTGAATCCCCAAAGTTTTTGAATCAGAATCTTTGAAATTTAGATGAACCCTGAAATTCTTAAATAAGGATCTTTGAAATAGTGGATGTGAAATACTAAAGGTTTTTTTTTTTTAGTAAGAATTTTTGAAATTTTGGTTTTGAATCACTAAAAGTTTTTCGAATGAGAATTTTTGAAATATTGAATGTAAATCGCTAAAGTTTTTCAAATAAGATTATTTAAAATTTTGAATGTGAACCTCTAAAACTTTCGAGTATGAATATTTGGATTTTGGGTGTGAATCTCTCGATTGAAAATCTAAAAATTCTTGCAAACTTGAAATTCTTACTAATTTACAATTCTTGTGAGGTTTTAGTTCTTGCCAATATGAGTTATTACAATTCTGAGTTCATGTGAATCTTTTTTTTTAAAAAAAAATCTTATGAATCTGAAAAATCTTGCAAAATTGAAAATTCTTGTGAATTTAAAATTCTTGCAAAACTGAAAATTATTGCAAGACTAAAAATTGTTGCAAAGCTAAAAGTCATGCAAATCTCTAGCAAATTTTTAAACCTTGCGAATCTTTTAATTGCATACCTTTGTATGAAATTGTGATTCTTTGAACTCAAATTGTGAATCATTAAGTTTCAACTTGTATTGTGAATTTTCACTTAGTAAGTTTTTGAATACTTCAAATTGTGAATCTTTAAAGTTTTGAAAATTTGTAGTTGATATAAGCTAAACTCAAACATATTTGGTGTCTAAATCTTTGCATAATTTCTATTTCACAAAAGTTGTGTAAAAAATGTAAATTGTAGATACTCTATTTCGTCTTGAGTGATTCCCAAATCTTGAGTTAGTTTAAATTGAGCTTTGAGCCTATGCCATTTGGTTTTGGATTTATCATCTGAGTTTTAGGCTTAAGTTATATTTTGGACCCAAAGCAAGCCCCTTTTATTTATTTATTTTTGCTTTTGTTCTGGAAAGAAAGAAAAAGAAAGGAAAAAAAAAGAAAAGAATAAATCAAGTGATAAGATTCAGTGTTTGAAATTTAGAATTTGGATTAAATTTTTAAAATTTTAGTGCTTTTTGAAACCAAAATTTAGATTGAAAGTGATAAGATACTTAGTTTTTTTGAATTGAAATCCTATCTTCATAATGTTATATGAATTGTTGATCAAAAGAACAAATAAAGGAAAAATATATAAAAAAAACCAACAATTACTAGTAGTTCCATCACCATTTTCATTTTTTTCTCCCATAAGCAGCAATAGTTAGCAATGGTTGGCAGCCAGACTTTCCTACCACAATCGGCCATTACCGCCAACACCACTATCTTTAGCAAAACATAGCAATCTAGCTTAACCTGAAAATGACAAAGCAAAACACAGCCACCTAGCCTAACCTAAAAGCCATATAGCAAAACAGAAACCTAACCACCTTATTGTCTAATCTTCACCCTAATTGGCCAAATAGCCGAAACAACTATCTTTACACCATTGCCCAATCTCACCATACTACAACCATCGTTACCTTTTTATCCAAAACCAATCTTTACCCCAATTGGCTCGTAAGCCACTGTTCGTGCCATATCCAAGCTTCAACATCACCATCTCATCACTAGAACCAACACCATAGCAAAAATGCAAAAATGCATAAAAACCATCGCTAGCCACCCATCAGTAAATTCTCAATAAAAACCACCATCTCTTGTAACTTCACCAATATTGATTTTTGAACCAAAACATAGTCCTAATTCTAAACACCATCACCTAGAAAACTCAATTGACCATAAGCACATTTAAAACAAAACATTCTAGCCATGACTCTATACCTATTAACCATTAAAGTAGATTTACATCTATAAACAGAGAAGCTAAAAAAGAAACAGTCACCAACACATATGCTGATAGTAGAAGTGCTAATCTTTACCAAATGGCCAATATAAAAAAAAAAGGTTAGAAACAAATGCCATCGCAAAGCAAAAAAGAATAAAGACAGAAACTGTCAAACACAACAACAATTTTTGAAAACCTCAAAATTATAAAAGTTTATAGAAAGGATCTGTCCTAACATGACGGCATCAATGATGATCCAAAATGGAGAATGCTGTTTGAAAATCAGAACAGTGAAAAAAAATGCTAACATATCTAAAAACCAGCCTAATTGGAAGGTAAAAAGAGGCTGAAATAGTAAAAAAATACTACTAGAATAAACTATATCTAAAAACAAGTTATTAAAAATTGTTTGAAACAAAAGGCAATGAAGCAAGTCAAAATCAAACTTAGTGACAAGTAGTGCATTAAGATTTTAGAAAATGAGTTTGAATTTGCTTCTAACAAATAATCAAATAAGTTTTATGAAAAATGTTTTTCTAAAAAATGGGAATATTTTATGAAAAAATGGAAACCAAAAAACAAGGTTTCAAAAGGTAAAAAATTGGTTGTTAGAAGAAAATTTTCTAATAAACAAAAATGTAAATGTTTTATTTGTGAATAAGAAGGGAAATTGTACCAAATTGTTCTAAAAATAAAAAGTGCAAAAAAGGTTGTAAAAACTCTCGAACAATGAGATTTATCCATTTGTTTTGCACAAGACTTATCTAATGATAAAATTTTTTATGAATTATTTTTAGAAACTGATTCAAATACCTTTGATAGTGAGAAAAAATTATTTTTATGATGAATACTTCTAATCAATAGGATAATTCAAAAACAACCTCTTCAATATCATTAGCTAATCAAGCTGAAGAACAAATGATCAAAACCCATATATTTTTTGAAGAAAAACTCAAAAAATTACAAATCATCAACAAAGATGATATATATCAAACAAAATTTCTTAAAAATTTTCTATGTTTTATAAAAAGACACATTGAAAAGGTTAGTGGTGATACAATAGCTAATGATTCTAAACAAGGATCAGTACATATACCTTTATTTACAAAATCAAACATAGAAAAATTTTTATCTAAATTTGCTAAAATCAAATATATAAATATAGGAGTTATTATGATCACCATAAAACTTTTTTTTAATCAAGAAAGGACATTACAATTTTAACAGTTTTAATGGTTAAACATTTTTTAAACCCTGTAAAATCTATAATTGGAAGAATCCAATCTAATTTAGTTAGAATAGTAGTTTGGTTTAAAGTAAGATCAAATTATTTTATATCTATTATAGATCCTTTAATAGAAGATTGTTTAAGGCTTCGAATCAAAACAAAAAATTTGGATTTGAAAGAAATTGCTCATGATCTTTCTATTGACTGGTATGACACAAAAGTCTTGGGCTCAAATAGGCTCTGTTAGCTTTTTAGGTAAGATGTTGATCCAATAGGGGATGAATTAGATTTCTACAAATTCTTCCTAAATAATGATTTCAAAATAATTGAATGAAAAATTAAAATTAATATCACAATATAATGCAAATGACAACAAATTGATGACTTTGAAACAAATATAAACTATAATCAAAGCAAATAGATAGAGATAGAGAAATCAAACACAATGATTTATATAGGTTTGATTTTTTTCCATAAAGTACCTACATCCTCTCTTCTTAGTTGTCCATACTAAGGCTTCAATCGACTAATCTTGAATTGAAATTACAATCATATTTTTTTTTCTTTCTAAGGCTTAAGATAGAAACCTTACACTCTCTACTTTTTAAGCTAAGTAGCAACCTCTCAATCCCACAAATTTAAGAGGATACCTCACCTCTTGATTACAAAATCATGTAATAAAAATACAAACTTAAAACACCTCTCAAAGGCTAAGTGTTTGCCTAATGAAGTACAAAAAATTTTGATGAATAAACAATAATAATGATTTGGATATAACAAATACAAAAATATAGATTTTAAAGCTTTAAAACTCTTAAGAGAATGAATATATAGCTTGTTTAATCTTCCTTTCTTGATTCATCAACTTTCTTGGTGTGTTGGAGTGCCCAATTTATAGAAGAATTGAAGAACTAGCCATTAGGGATAGTTTGGAATAAGAAATGCCAATTAGAAACTTGAAAAAACTAGCCATTATGCACAATTTGGGTAGACTCAATCAATCAGGCAAGGGGCCCGATCGATCCCTATAAGGAGGTGATCGATCCCTATAAGGAGGTGATCGATCCCTATAAGGAGGTGATCGATCTGATCAAGTTGGGTGGTCGTATCTTATTTTAGACTCTACTCACTAATTTAATCATATCTTGAGTTATACAAATCCAAATAAAAAATTGTTTGAAAATTTAGAAACTAAACTTAAAGGGCTTTCTATCCATATAAAATTTATCACCTAATTTATTGTATACAAATTATAGTGAATTTTTAAATCTACCTATTGTGTAGTTTTTAGACAACTGCAAAATGTTTAGTAAAAATTCAAAATCTTTTCTTAAAAAATTTTGATTTTGATTTTGTTTAATCCGTTAGAAAGTAGACTCAAAAAGCTTTCCAACCATATAAAATTTAAATATTAAAGCTTTGTGAATTAATACAAAAAATAAAACAAATTCAATGTTGAAAAACTTTGTTCTTATAAAACAACTTTCTTAAGTTAATCTAATTCTCAAAATCAATATTGTCAAAATTGTATTAAGTTCAAAATTAATAAGTTCACTTTAAAAACAGCAATTGGACTTTCATTTAAACTCAAATAAATAATGTTCAAAGATAGTTTTGATTTGAGAAATAAGAAAACATAAAGAATGGTTTGTTTAAACTTTGAAAATCATATTATTTATTTAGTATCAAAATATAGAACTTAAGAACATGTACTAAATAAATCTTTTTCAAAATCTTGATTAAGTTTATTTAGCTTAATGTTTTGTCATTTCAAAATAAGGATCAATTCAAGGCTAACAATCTTTCCCTTTTTGATATGTCAAAACTTAAAGATAAATTTGCTTGATAAAAAAAAAAACTTTTTTTAAAACATTTAAAATTTTGAAAAATATTTTGAAAAACTCCCCTTTAAACAATGCATAGCAAAACTCCTCCTTAATTAATGCATCTTAATCCAACACAACTCAACAAATGTATGTTACTCAAATATATAAAATAAGCACAATCAAACATATGCATAAGTGTGAAAGAAGAAATATCTCTAAAATCTCTTTTTTTTTTGTCATTTCAAAAGAAAGAAAGATAAATTTAAAGCATTAGACAAAATGCTTAATACTAATAATATCAAGAGTATTTTGAATGCATGTAATTAAGTGTAATATGCACAATGAAGTTCACATACATATATTCAAGCACAAAAGCATAAGTGTATCCAATTAAAATGTTATAGCACAAAATCATTCATTCAACTTAACCACCTAAAATTTATGAGCAAAAGGATAATAAATGATATGCAACCTACTCATAAATCATGTTATCATAAAATGTACTTAGAACCTAAAACATCAATAGTAATTAAGCATAAATTCAAGCACATACATACAAGCTCATACCAATTGCTAAGGATATGTTATCACAAAGCATACCAATTGTTATCAGAAAACAAATCAAGCAAAATTGTATTATAAAATTGCTTTTCATTTTAAAATAAAGATTAATCAATTTAAGACACACACAATTTTGAATAAAAGGAATAAGTTATATCAAGAATAAGCACCTAAATAAGCATTTATGAAAGTTCAAAATTCTTTAGCAATTTTGATACCAATTGTTAGCAATTTTATTCAACAACTTTCATAGAGGACACATACTTTAAACATATGAAAGATTCATTCAATACATGCATAAATGATAATGGTAGTCTTTCATAAACTATCATTTCCAAATAAGAACCAAAAGCTCATATATATATACTAAATCATAAGTACTAATGAGCAATAACGTTCAATTATCATCATGTCGTAATAAAGATTATTCAAACATTTTCCAAACATGATGAACACATAAGCTATAGCAAAGAAATAATAATAGTATAATTATTCAAATATGTTTCAATACATAGCAACGAATTTAATCTAAACATATGCAAGTATCTAAATATATATTTTAATCAAAATCATACAAGTATATGCAAAAATATTTCAAATCACATATAGTAATATACCAATAAAAATACAAATATTTAAACATAATATGGTATATGCTATTTCAATATTTTTAATCAATGAACATGTTTAAAAAAATTAATCAATTTAAGTTATATCTATGTTCAAGAATTCATGCATTAACCAAATATTAATGCATTAAAATTATCAATCTCATCAAAGCAATTAAGAACTAGGCATGAATATCAATGAAGATGAGTTAATCGATCCAAGCTTTCAAAAATATTAAAACAATATCTACCAAATGGCTTGGTGACTAATTTATGCAAAATGTTCACAAATTCAAACGTAATATCTTATTTTTGCATATATGAAAGTAAGCATTTATCAAATCATGCATTAAACATTATAAATCATAGGCACATAGCATAGATTCAATACCATTACCTCAATCCTTGTCAGGCTATATTATTGTGCTCATTGTAGTTGAGAGAGACTTTGAATCCTCCATTCTATATCATTTGAGCTAGTCTTTGATGTATTTAGGCTTGATTGATGAAGATGGCTTACTTTGCTTGTTCCACTTAAAATTCCAAAAATATTAGTTCGTTTATGCTCATTTCAAGTTCTTCTAACATAGACTTAGAAAAATTCTATGATAAAGGATTTTCATTAAAAACATCAAGAAAATCAATTGATAAAAATTATACCAATTGTTAGAAAATAATTTCATATTCTAAGTCATTATAGGTAAAAAAAATTTATTCACTAAGCACAAGTTGCTAATTGTAAAGGAGATATATACTTAAGCTAGAGCCCATATATTAATTTAAACATTAAATAGCATAAGAATGGCATTAAAGCAAAAATTCTTATGTAATGTGTAAAAATAAAACCTTTTAGATCATTTATGAACACAAAATAGACATATTCAGTATTCATGTATATTCAAGAAATCACTAAAGAATATGTCAAAATAAATTTTAGGCCATATGAAAACTAAAAACTCAAAAAAACATATTTATCATAAAAAACATATTCAAGAAAATTTTAGTATAAAAGCATAAATATGTCTACACAAATTATAAGCTATAATCAACAATAACTTAAGCTAAAAATAAGCATCATAAAAAAATTATTTACTTAAGTCATATTGCAACCATGTCAAGTAAAAAAAAATTATATTTATCATATATGCACATACTTGATAAGAATAATAGATGAACTAAGAACATATATCATTAAACACAATTAGTTTATCAATCCTAAACCAAAAGATAAGTTAATTATACATAAGTTTCAAAATATTTCACAAAATTAATGAATCAATTCAACACAAGAGCAAGTATATTTAAAAATATTTTAAAAATTAAGAGATAAAAAATTTAAGTATTTTCAAATCATAAGCATTAAGGTCAAGTTGAATTAATAATCATATAGGCACATATCTTGACCAAAAATATAGATGAAAAATGAATCAATATATATTACTTGATCACATAAAGTTCATCAATTCATCAACATAATAGAAAAAGTAAATCTTGAATTAATAAGGATAAATAATTAAAGCATATTTCAAGATTATTTAAAAACAAATCAAAAGATGAACAAACAAACATCAATATTTATGATTTAAGCACAAGATGATCATCAATTTCTAAAATTACAAATCAAGAGTTAAAATAATTATGTATAACCCAATCGAGTTTAAAAAATTCACAAGATCTAAGCATTATAAACAAATTGAGTAATTTTAAACATCATGGTCATATAAGCATGTTTAACAATCACAAATTAATATACATAAAAATCACAAAATCATTTCTATCATGCCAAAATCATTCAAACAAATATATTTATGCAAAATACAATAGGATAAATAATTCAAAACTTAATATTTTAAAGATTTTTATTTTTGATATTTTGAAGCTCATTTTTGCTTAAAAAAGACCTTAATAAATCTCATAACTAGTCAAGCTCATTTTTAACCATCTTGAACCATTCTAACAAGTTTCAAATAAAAAAACAAAGTTGTTCAAGTGGTCATTTGGCATTAGAAACAAGGAAATCAAAAAGTCAACTCTTAATTTTATATTTTTTTGAAAAAGACTATTAAGATGGGTAAATATGTTTAAACACACATTTAAGCTCTTCAAACCATTTAGAAAAGTTTTATATCACAATTTGAAATTGTCGAAATGGTTTTTCTTGCCATGTATGTTCAAAAATAAGATTTGATCTTTTAAGCTCTAAAATCCTTTAAAACTTGCATGTAACACTTATAAAAAGTTTAAACCATTGCAAGTTATCAATTTATCTTTATTTGAACAAGCTTAAATCATTTGATTCAAGATATTCAAATTCATTTTACAATAAAAAGCTTGCTAAAATAAAATTTCATATTTTAAGACTTGACTCTAGTAAAAATCATTTTAAAAGTAAAATATAAAGTTTCAAAATCATTAAGCTTTGAGTGCTCCCTATAAGTTTGTGAATAAATATAAAAATAATTTAGCACACAATTTATCACATCAAGCACCAATAACAATTTCACAAAAGCATGCATGATATCATCAATATCCAACATTCATATACAAATCATGTATAAGCACAAGTTCTTGAGAATATCAATTTCACAAATAATATCAAAATATCAAGATCATTCACGTAATCTTAATATTAAAAGCATTCACATGTAATCCCATAAATTTGTTAGAGCATTCATGAATTCTCCTAAAAATATATCTTAAACAAATAAATATTAAACACAATATTAACAAGCATGAGGAATATATTAAAATCACACATTCAAAAGAAAAAATAAATGCATACTCAATTTAAGCTCACATATTTCAAATAAAATTGGTATATTCAAGATATATCAATAAAATATATACCAATATCCATTAAGCACTCAATGTTCAACAAGAATAGGCAACCAATTTTAAATACTCTTTAAATAAATATTAGGCTTAGAGGTTACCCATTTTTATTGTTTGTCTAGAGTATCCAATCTTCAAAAACACATCGTAGCTCTTTGCTCTAGCACATCTATAAGAGACATTTTCATTTTATTTTTGGTACCCAAATTACTTTGGGTACTTGAGAGTTAGTGATCAAGTCTCTAGTTCCTTTTGAAACCTATACTTGTTTAATTCTAAATGAAATTTTTCTTTTTATAGGATAAGTATGTGTAGTATAACCATGAAAATAATAAAAATTACATTTAATCATTTTAGTAATTAATGAACTCTTTAAAAGCTTTTGTTTTTCATTCATTAATTCATCAAATTTCTTTTTCAAAATAATATTTTCTTTTTCTAAAAATTTATTTGTACTTGGAGAGGTTTCTGAATCTATTTTCCCCCATTTATTTTCTTTTTCTAAAACAATTTTTGCATTCATCAAAAATTTATTCTCTACATTCAACTTTGAAACCATTTTGTTATATTTCATTCTCATTGACTCAAATTTCATAACTAACTCATCAAAGATATATTGCAATTCATTAAAAGTATATGAATTTGAATAAATTAAATTAGAAGTTACCTTACCTTAGGCTTTTCAAAAGCCATGAGCATGATGTATTTTAGTTGGAAATTTATTTTTCATGTAGCTCATCCAGCTTTCTCCATATTTCATTTAAAATGGAGCAATTTGAGACCAAGTTAGAGTTATGAGAGTTAAGAGCTCCATAAAAAATGCACTTGACCTTTGCATCATCCATCACTTACCTCATATAGTTTGTATCATTTGAAAGAATTTTAAGCCTTTTCTCTATCGCAATCTAAGCTTTAAACTCATGAGCTATTATAAACCCCTTCATCCTCATTCTCCATTCACAAAATTCATATTTATTGAACATGAGAGCTTTGAGAATTTTCTCACCATCTTAAAACTTAAATTGAGCCATATGATTTTTACTTAAGGTGGTTAAACCTGTAAAAGAGATCAAAGCTCTGATACTAATTATTAGTTTTTTAGGTGAGATGGTAATTTAAGAGGGGGATGAATTGGATTTTTTTAAATTCTTCTCAAACAATGATTTCAAAATAATTGAATGAAAAATTAAAATCAATATCACAATATAATGCAAATAACAACAAATTGAAAAACTTGAAGCAAATATAAACTATAATTAAAATAAAGAGATAGGGACAGAGAAAGCAAATACAATGATTTATAAAGATTCGTCCTTTTCCATAAGGCACTTATGTCCTCTCTTCTTGGTTGTCCATACCAAGGATTCAATCCACTAAACTTGAATTGAAATTATAACCACATCTTTTTCTTTCTAAGGTTTAAGATAAAAACCTTACACTCTTTACTTTATAGGCTAAGTAACAACCTCTCAATCTTATAAATTTAAAAAGATACCTCACCTTTTGAATACAAAATCACTTAATAAAAATACAAAATCACTTAATAAATATGCAAACTTAAAACACCTCTCAAAAGCTAAGTGTTTGCCTAATAAAGTATAAAAAAATTTGATGAATGAACAACAATAATGATTTAGATATAAAAAATACAAAAATATAGACTTTAAAGCTCTAAAACTCTTGAGAGAATGAATATATAGCTTGTTTGATCTTGCTCTCTTGATTCATCAACTTTTTTAATGTGTTGAAGTATCTAATTTATAGAAGAATTAAAGAACTAGCCATTGGAGATGGTTTGAAAAAAAATACCTATTAGAAGCTTAAAAAACCTAGTCGTTATGCACAATCTAGGCAGACCTGATTCATCAGGTAAGGGACCTAATCGATCTCTTACCCAGGTGATTGTTCCCTATAGAAAGGGGATCGATCTAATCAAGTTGGGTGGTCGTCTCTTGTTTTGTATTTCTCTCACTAATTTGATCATATCTCGAGTTATACAAATCTAAATAAAAAATGATTTCAAAATTTAGAAACTAAAAGGCTTTCTATCCATATAAAATTCATCATCTAATTCATTGTATTGGAATTATAATGAATTTTCAAAATGACCCATTGCGTAGCTTTTAGACAACTGTAAAATGTTTAGTAAAAATTCAAAATATTTTCTTAAAAAATTTAGATTTTAATTTTGTTTGATCCATTATAAAATAGACTCAAAGAGCTTTCCAACCATATAAAATTCAAATACTAAAACTTTGTAAATTAATACAAAAAAAAAATAAGTTTAATATTGGAAAACTTTGTTATTGTAAAACAATTTTTTTAAGTTCATCTATTTCTCAAAACTAATATTATCAAAATTATATTAAGTCCAAAATAAATAAGTTCACTTTAAAAATAACAATTGAACTTTTTTTTAAGCTCAAATAAATAATGTTTAAATATAGTTTTGATTTGAGAAATACAAAAACATAAAGAAAGGTTTGTTTAAACTTTGAAAATTATATTATTTATTCAATACCAAAATATAGAACTTAAGAATATGTACTAAATTAATCTTTTTCAAAATCTTGATCAAGCTTTTTTGGCTTAATGTTTTGTCATTTCAAAATAAGGATCAATTCAAGGTTAACAGGATCGTTTGACGGTGGTGTTTATTGGCTGAAATTTGGGGAGGCTTGAAGAGCTAGTTTTGTTCATCTAAGGAGTAGAAAGAAAAAAAAAAGAGATCATTTTTGTAAAGAGAGAGTGAATAAGAAAAATGAATGAGAATAATTTTTTTTTACTTAAATAAAAGAGCAATACGACATCATTTTGATTTGGGTAAAAAAGCTTAAGATCCACGCGTCAACTCATGGGCGACCTGACTCGATCATGACCCACTCCACAAATTTGTATCCTGTGAGCCACCAAACAGAGCCGTTGAACTTTCAATCCATCATAGAGTTTGCAACTAAGCCACCTGAGCTAATTTCTTTAACTGAGCCAAGACATATATTTTTAGGTAAATTTTGTTCTTTTTATTATTATTTTTATATGTTAATATTTCTTTTTTGTAAGTTTTTTTTAATAAAAACAATTTCAAAAAAAAGAGAAAAAAGTTGAATCATTAAGTTTCTTTAAAAAATAATTTTTTTAAAAAAAGTTAAATTATCAATATTTCTTAAAGATAAAAAATTTCAAAAAATATTTTTCTAAGGAAAAGTTAAAGCATCAATTTTTCTTAAAAATAAAATTTTGAAAAAAATAATTTTGAAGAAAAGTTAAAGAATCAATTTTCTTTAAAAAAATTCAAAAAAAATATTTTTTGAGGAAAAGTTGAAGTATCAATTTTTCTTAAAAAGAAAAAAAATTCAAAAAAATGTTTTTGAAGAAAGGTTGAAATATCAATTTTCCTTAACTAAAAAATATTTTAAAAAATGTTGTAATGAAAACTTAAAGTATCAATTTTTCTAAAATAAATAATATTTCAAAAATATTTGAAAAAAGTTGAAAGTATCAATTTTTACTAAAATAATACATCAATTTTTCCTAAAATAAAATAAAAAAAGAATTTTTAGAAAAAAGTTAAAGTATCAAATTTTCCTTAGAATTTAATTTTTTAAATAAAGCTTTTGCAAGAGATATAGTATTTTTTTTAATACTCTTGAGGTGAAAGAATTCTCTTAATTTTCAAATAAAAGTATTAGAATCAATTAAGAATAATTTTCAAGAATTAACTATCTGGTAAGATTTTTCAAGGCTCAATATATAACATAAAGTTAAGTTGGTACCATCATTTGATGGATATCGTGAGGGTGCTATAACTTTTTTCACACGTAACTATACTTCGAGACCTAATTTTGATTTCATAGACATTGCATCTACGTTTTAAAGATATCTTTGTCAAGTTTGAGATTTTTTTTAAAAATGAGACAGATTCAGTTAGGTGACCAATCGCACCTAAATAAAAAAAATATTAGTGGTGACTCATTAAGTCTATGTCTAGCAATAGGTCATGGATCTAAATATTATGACAATGGCAATTCTTTTATTCCTTTTTATAGCCCTTACCCCTTAAGAGTTAACCTAAAAGATGTGATGAGGGGTTTAAAGAATTGAGTTATGGCTAAAGAATGCCTTAACCTTTGCTCTATTCATTATGTTGCCATTGTATAAGATAGGTTTGATGTTCCCTCAAAAGGTAATAGGGTAGTAATGCTATCTTCCTAAGATAGGATTACCAACATAGTAGAATCTAATAAAAAATAGGTATATTGGGACTTAATTTTGGTTGATTTTAGGTTTCCTCTTCATTTTTTTATTGTTAAACTTCTTTTAGCTTATAATTCAAATATCATTCAGCTTGTTCCCAATTATTTTACGTACATACTAAGTTTTATAATACTTTGTGAAGAGTTAGGTCTTCTTCTTACCTTAAGTCTCTTCAAAGAATTTTTTATTGTTAAGAAATATCTTTCTAATAAGAGTTGGTACTATGTTACAACTTATTTCATAAAGAGAATTTTTGCTAACTATCAGAGCTTAGTAAAAACATGAAAAGTTTTCTTCTTTGGTATTGAGGAGGTTAAAGGGTTTAGGAAATAAATAATAATCGAGCTTGTTTAAAGAGGCTAAGGCAGATCTTTTGATTAAAAATGAGCTTGGGGCAAGAGAAACAATAAATGATTTCTTTAGAGATGAGAAATTAATAATAGATGTTAACGAGTTTAAGTCCATTAGTGTTATTAAGGAAGTCAAATACTGGGGTACTTTCCTCATTAACTTCTTCCAATAAGTATTTTTGTGCTTATATTTTTTAACTTTTATATTGGTATTTTATTTTAACTATATATATGGCTAGTTAGAGGTTAAAAGGCTTGATATTACTAGATTTGTCTAGCCTCCCATAGAAAGAGGGAGGGGTAAAGCTCCTATTTAGCTTGGTGGTCTTTTTCGAAAAATCAAAATTATAGATCCACCACCTTTTTTACTCGGTTAGGTCTGGGGAAAGAGTCTTACAGTACTGTAGAAATTAACACAAAAAAATCATAACTTAAAAACCTTAGAAAATGCCATAACCCACAGGTAAAATCTTAATATTTTGGTCAAGCTTTCGAATTCAAACCCTCTTCTGATGGGGTCACCATCACTATAAAGTTTGACTCATCGAATAATGCTTATAAAGATCATAAAATGGTGAAAAAGATTGCTTAAGCCACCATGTCTAAGAAAGTTTTGTCGTAGATAAGTATTTTAATTTTTTTTAAAAAATTATTCACGAAAGATTATGATATTTAAGCTCAGTTTTGTCCATACAGTTTATGATTGACTTTTTCAATCTATTTCTCAAAATATGAGACAAGTCTTGCTATACTCTTATAGAGCTCTTTCTCATTTCTCCAAGATCGAGAAAGACATAAAAAATTATGTCAAGGAGCTCAACTCCCTTACTGAGGTTGTCAAAAAGCTTAAGCTCTTCAACATCAAGTATAAAAAGATGAACAATGAGCTCGATAAAAACATTAAGGACCTAAATTAAAGGCTTGAGGATATGTCAATCCAAAAAGCAATAGTTAAGTCTCAGTAGCACCAATTTAACCTCAAGTTCAATGAGACCTTTGTTGAAGTGGACCATTTAAAAAGTGAATTTCAAGCTTCCAAGGAAGTTGAGCAGTGAGTGGTTGAAACTTCTTTTAATATGAGGATTTCTACAACATGTAGACTGACTTTGCTCGAGATCAAGTGTTTGACTTCTTTGACTTAACATTGAAAGAGGTGAAGTGTATTTATGCCAACCTTAATTTGTCAATAATTAACAATTGAGTCGAAGTTATTTAAGTTAAGATACCAATTCAATCAATGGTTTTAATAATAGTATGGATGTAGTATAGATTAATGATGTAAAAGTTACAAGTTAAAGATAACAAAATTATAAACGTTGAAATTGATTTTTTTTAATTGAAAAGTAACTAACACCTCTTGATTGATACAACCTTTTGACGTCTAACTAAATTATAAAGATCTTTTTGAATTAACTTGATTAAACCTTCAAGAGGAACAAAAATTTTAAAAACTCCAAAGTTATCAAAATGGGCTCAACATGCCAAGAAATCTTTTTAATATTATCAATCTCTGCTTATCAAATATTTACAATATGTTAACACATGTAAAAAAAGATTTTTATGGTCCACATATTGCATCATTTGCCAAGAGTCAGACTAAAAAATAATGAACCTATAGGCATCCTTGCAAGCCAACATCATCCTTTGTGTAAATGGCATAAAGTCTAATATTTAAGACAAAACCTTTACCAAATTTCATGATAAAACCAAAAAAAAAAAACCATTTTTTGTTATCTCTACAAATGCCTCTGATAGACAATTCATCCAAGTGAGATAGATAGTCCACCATTAACGTTCACCTTCACAAATCTTTGGGGAGAGAACTTTCAAGATATAAGCTTCAATTGTTAAATCACTTTATAATGTGAAGTAATCATGAACAGTAGCTGGAATCAACTAGACAATGTTTGAAGGTCACAAAAAATTCTTCAACATATGTATTCCTAAGACTTTAAATAAACTAACAAACAAAATTAAAACATGTAATGATCGTAATATTACACTTGCTCAAATAAAAAAGAAGTCAATCCTTAAGAGGAAATAAGTAAAATTGTTTCAACTTGAAACTAGTCTATAAGTAGGTGAAAAATATTATCGGCCTCTAAAAATTTGTATTATCCAAGTATTAACATAGATTTTAAAAAATATTGGTCAAATTATAAAAATGATCCATGTATTTTAACGAAATTTGAAATTTAGTTTCCCTATTATAATTTATAGAAATGTTGTTTTTATACTATTTTGATTTGATAATTTTAGCCCATTACTAATTTTGTCAAAATTTTTTCATTAAAAATGTTAATGTGGCTATTAACTTGATGATATAGGTGTTAACTTTACTGATATGACATTGATTATATTGATGTGGAGATATGAATGAATGAAATCAATTATCAAATTATGCAAATGATTTTTGTACTCATATGAAATTTGAATTTTAGTCATTCTAGTATAATTTATAAAAATTTCATCCTCGTATAAATTGAATTTGATAATGTTGATCTAATTACTTATGTGATCAATTATTTTTTGTTAGCTTTATTGACGTAAACATTTGTTTTTTCGAAAAACATATAAATATTAAAAAGTCTTAAAAAATTCAAAAGAAATTATTTGAAAAATTAAAAAATGATAAAAAAAGTAAAAATATTGATTTTTTAGGCTTTTTGGATTTTTTAAAAACATTAAATTAAAATTTTCTAATCTTTTAATCTTTTAAAAATAATATTTCTTGAATTATTTTTAGAAAAATAATGTTTTAATTTTTAAAAAAATTAAAATTTATGAATTATTTAAAAATTTTATTATTTTTAAGAATATTAAATTTAATTTTTTCAATATTTTAATTTGAAAAAATTAGATTTCAATTTTTCAAAAAAATAGTTTTCAATTTTTAGAATTTATCATTTTTAAAATATTAAATTAAAAATTTTTTCCAATTCTTTAATTTAAAAATATTAAATTTAACACATTAAAAAAATCACAAAATATCCTTAAAAATGACAAACATTTTATATTTTTTAAAATTCTAATTTTATTAAAAAAGTTCACAAAAATTATTTTTTAAAAAATAATATATTATTAAATACTAAAAAATAAAAAAATAAGTATTATTTTTAAAAAAATGAAATCTAATTTTTCTTAAAAATTCTAGAATATTATTTTTTGAAAAATTAAAATATTAGAAAATTAAATTAATATTTTAAAATAAAAAATAATTCTATATAATTGAAAATTTTGTTTTTTAAATGAAGTCTAGTTGTTAAAAAAATAAAAAAAAAAGAGTTTTAAAAAATTAAAATATTTGAAAAAAATAAATTTAATGTTTTTTTTAAATTCCAAAAAATCATAAAATATCTTTTTTAAAAATTTTTTAGATTAAAAATATTCAGATGTTTTTTAATTTTAAAATGATTTTTTTAAAAGGATAACAGATATTTCAACAAAGATAATGAAAAGTAATTAATTGCATTAGTAATTAAACTAAAATTATTAAATTTAATTTGTACGAAAATGAGATTTTTATAAATTATACTAAAGAGATTAAAATTCAAATTTTGTATGAATATATAAACCATTTGCACAAGTGATTTCATTTATTAATGTTGTAACGTCAACAAAGTCAATATCACACTAAGAAAGTAACATGCCTACATAATCAAGTTAATGTCCACGTCAATAATGGTAAAAATATGATAGGGTTAATAATTAGATTAAAATTATGAAATCAAAATAATATGATGATTATATTTTTATAAATAGTAAACTTAAAAAAAATACCATGTAGTTAAAACTAAAATGAAAGTGCCTTTTGAGGTTTAAAATATAACACTTAACTATCATATGATTTGTTTTATTATTTTTTTACCCAAAACTATTACTTTTTTGTTTTTTTTTCTTTTTCTTCATCTAAATTTATGCTTTCCCTCTAAAAATATATTCCCTCTCTAAAATAAAACTAATTCTCTTTTTAAACCCAAATTAATCCACAAACAACAACCTTCAAATTATCAAAATCTCAACACTACCTCTACCACTACAAGTTCACATCACTACTATATTTCATTCTTAACTCATTCTCTTTCTTTAAAAATTTATACTCACTCTCTAAAAGCGCAGACCCTTTCTCTTTCTTTAAATGTTCTTCTTCAATAACAAATTCATCAACCATTGCTCAAATCCCATAATTTGGTGAACCCCAGTATCACTGCTACTTCACCATTGTATGTTGACATCGAAAAACTCGTAAAATACCTTTTCTAATTTCCTCATTGTTTTTTTTTATGTTTGTCCAATCTTTTTAATACTCATGAAAATTAGAAATCCTTTATTTGGTTGCCTTTTCTGGGTTTCCTATTTGTAGGTTATTGGGTATAATTTTGTTTGATTCTTTAGGTAGATTATTGGTTTTAATGACATGGTTGATTGTTTGGTAATGGTGAGGTTAATGGTGAGAGTAATAAGTTGTGGTTGGATTTGATGGTAACCATTTAATTTGATGGTAATGTAAACTTATAATGGTGATGGTGGTGTAGAAATTCTGATAGTTTGAAGGTTATTGATTGTGAATTAGTCTAAGTTTAGAAAGAAAATTAGTTTAGTTTTAGAGGAAAAATAAATTTTTAAAGAAAAAGTATGAATTCAGGTGAAAAAAAAAAGAAAAAAAATGGAAAAAGTGATATTTTTAATAAAAAATAATCAAAACAAATTATAAGGTAGCTTTAACTATAAGGTATATTTTTAAAGTTAACATTTTTATAAATTATTAGTAAGGGGATTGATTTAAAATTTTGTTAAGGTATTGGAGCTATTATTGTAATTTGACAAAATATTTTATTAAAAATAATCAAAATTTAAAATCATCTAATCTAATTTAAACCTCACCTTCAATTTAAAAAAAAAAACGCTTTCAATTTTCTCTTTGTCTAAATATCAATTTGGATTTAACAGCACTTTTTGTGCAATGTGATTAAATGCATCACACTTTCAATTAAATTTAAATATTAATTTTAATAAAATTAAATTAATATAAATTATTTATTAAAATTTATAATTACAATAAATTTTATTATTATTTTTAATTTTATCCGAATAAATCTCACTTATCTAAATTAAAAATCCTCGTAAACACCTTAAAACCTTTAAGTAATGGCCATTTCAGGAACCCAAAACCCTTCTCAAGTTCAAGGGTCCACAGTCCAAGTACTTTGACGCCGTCCGTCGGCTCCCACCGGTTTCCGCTTTCAACAGATTCGCAGCCATTACCTTTTTCGACACTGATTCCAACTCTCCCCCCATCGAAAGCCACTGTGTAAACCCCAACCTATAAAGCTCGTCTCCAACATTAACCCCTCAATCCTCATGGGCCCACCTTCCTGCATTTCGTCCCTCAAAACTGCCCACTCTACTCCTCAACCCCTTCTCGCTGCGGCCACTTTCTCGGGTTCCCTTCACATCTTGGCCTCCGATTTAATCAACGGAGGGTGTGATTGAATCCGGGGCGACACTTTCGGAATTGGGGTTTCATTCTGGAACTGTGGCGGCTGTGGATTTGAGGGGGGGTGGGACTGAATGCGTGAGTGTTGGGGAGGATTAATTTGGTAAGTTTTGTTGGGGATTCTTCAAAGCTGAGTTACCGGAGAATTTTCGACGCGAATGGGCTAGTGGGTTATACGGCGGTTAAGTGGGCGTCGCCGAGTGAATTTGTGACTGGTGGTTATGGGTTTGGATTACAATGGTGGGATCAGAGGAGGCCCGGTGGACCGGTTTTGCAGTTTAAGGGGAACTGGTGAGTGGATTTGTGTGGTTTTATTCTGGAAAAGAAAATATGTGGTTGAATGTAATCTGTAGAGTTCACAGTGATCTTAACTAATTTTGGTTTGCGTTTATGGCATGTTTTTTTATTAGCCAATTTTCATCAGTGTTGATAGAAATAAAATAGACACTTTTCATCATGAAGGTTAATTTGGCAAACTCCAATGTTGTGCTGTTATTGTGCTATTTTTAGTTGCTTGCTAAGTTGCATGTTAATGGGCTTTTCACGAATTTTGAAATGTTTATCATGTGTATGACAATAGTTACCTTTGTTCATCAGTTTCTATTGATGCTCTTAAGGATGGTTAGCCCATGCTGTAAACTGAAAAGATTTATCAAAACATTTTGCAGTAATAAATGGTAATTGGAATTTGAAATAATAGGTTATTAGAAAATGTTTTACTATTAGTTATCAAGATAGGAGCATATTTTATGTTATAGGAGTTCTCTGCAATCAGAATTTCATATCTGTTTATCAGACTGCAACATATTCTTGGTGTCATGGTGTGTGGTTATGAGTTAGGGGGTTAATAAATTCCCTATGAATATAGCTGCTGCTAATAATGTTTGGATGAGATCCAATAGAGTCAATAAATAGGTACCGCTGTATTATCACCATGTCAATGTTGTTGATGTTGTGGTCTTCATGTCACTACCTTCACCATAATATAACCATGTTTTAGCTTTTGGTGGTCATCCTACATTCAGCACGGTTAATCTCTTCCATAGTCTTTCCGACAAGGCACCTTTGTATTGTCATCCTCTGTTACTCAGACTTAAGGGTGATTGTCAAATATGGGTGTGTCCTACACGGCTACATTCAACTTTTTCTAATTAAGTTTCTCCATGTATTTGGAGGGTTGGACCTCCATAACCTTGTTTGTTGGACGTGTGTCGGCCCAAGTATTTTTAAGGAAAATGAAGATGAAGAGCAACATAGGTGTCACCTTCACCATCGATATCACCTCATCTCCAATATAGAGAACATGAAACTATAGACACACATATAAGTGGAAACTGGAAACTTTGCAAATAATGTGAACAGAAAAAAAAAATGCAAAATCAAAAGCAAAAGCAGTCATGTATGTGAAAGGTTCCTCCCTGTTGGCAATTGGCTTCTGATTTGATGATAGAAAAATTCGTCTTCAATTATTGATGATAACTTCAAAACCAGTAAATTAAACAGATTTTCTCTTGGCACTTCATTTCTATAGGATTGGTTTGACAGCATCTTTTCAAACCTTTAAAAGCGAAAAATTGTCTGTGTCACTTCTGTACTTTTGAGCATCTGCATTACTCTTGTACTTTTGATAATATATGCTTCTTAAGAGGAATATATACATGGTTCATTAACTGTGATCGTGCTGGCTACAACTTATAGATTAAACACATACCATGCTATCATATCAAATGATGCTATTCTAATCCCCTTTTTAATGGTTATCTTGCAGGTGTCAAGGAAAAACATCTGGAATTGTACACTTGATTGATATTCATCCATCGCGGAAACACACTTGTCTGGTAAGATTGCTGCTACTTTTCATTATTATACTTTTCCATTTCAGTGATTCCAATGCTGCTATCAGTAAAATATTTTTGGTTTCTTTTCCTTTTCTTGTCCTTTGGTGAAACGGCTACAAATTATATGAGATCAACTAATTGTTCTTTTGACTTATCTTCAAAAATTGGAAAACAATATGAGAGAGAGAAAACATCCTATATCTTTCTTTCTTTTTTGTTTTCTAAAATTTTTGTTAGCTTTGGTTTTTTTTTTTTTAAATTTTTTGTCGTTTATCTATTGTAAAAAAATCATAAACTAAAAAATGAAAAAGTGAAGAAAGGATAGAAAAGTAACATTTATCTTTCTTCCTCTTTCTAATTTTCTAAATGCTTTGTTAATTTGATCTAATGATTTTCTAGTTTCTCTACTTTCTTTGTTAATATTCTTGCTAGTACAAGTTGCATAAATTATATGGATGAAGTAGAAGAGAAATTATAAACATAGTCAAGCCTTCCTATTGTGATGAGTGAAAATGAGAGCAAGAGTCAATGCTAACTTGTGCTAGGTTGTACTGGACCATCTAGTAATTGGTGTAATCATTTTAGGCTGATGGCTGCTGGCTTACGTAGTTGATGGTTAAACATTCTTATTTACCATAACAATGGATTAGAACCAACTTTTTAACGTAAAATGATTCTTGAATTTTAATTTTACTTGCATTGCATTCTGTGCATGCAATTGAAATAAGTTTTTTGCTACTTAGTTATTCGAATCACAACATTTTAATTCTTTCTTATGTATCTAAGCAAAATGAAAAGCTTAACATAGCAATGTCCTAAGGTGCTATCGGTAATTCATTCTGTGGCTTAATTGTATTACCTTATCATAACTTTTTCTTCATAATAGATTTAAATTTGATCAGTTTACCTCCATTAAAACCTTGTTGGAAAAAATTTTAAGAGCTTGTATTTTGTCAAATTGAAATTGTTGTTTATTGATTCTTTGATGGCTACACGACTTCATAAAAAATTAAAATAAAAACAGAAAATTAAACATGCAAGTAAACTAACCGAAATTCCTACATGACCTATATGACTATCTACCACCTAAACATGCATGAAATGTAAATAAAAATAAAAACTGTTTTACATGGTTAATCTAGACCTAAAATGGAACCAAAAACCTATAGGAAACTATATGCAAAAACTGAACACAAATGGAAATAAAATTCATGCAAACCCAACGCCCTAAAGTGCAACGTAATTAAAAGCCATGACCTAAAATGATATGAAAACATGAACTAACCTAAAGGAATTGGAAAAACTAGGTTTACTATCTTAAAATAGACATGAAAATAAACCAAAAAAGTGTAGGTGAACGTTTCCTAAAAACAATCAGAATTTACAAAGGAAAAAAAAAGGACAAGTTAGGTAAAGCTATTTAACTTAAACTAGTGACCTAATGGGGTAAATGCTAACTAAACTGAAAATTCCTACATGCAACGTGAAAACCATGAGCATAACATCAAAATAGACTTAAAAATAAACCAAAATATGCAGAAGACTAAGAACAAAATCCGAACACAAAGTGAAGAAAAACTACTCAAAAAAAAATGCACGAAGAATGGAAGGAAAAATGCATGAAATAAAAATCCTATGTCTAAGGCATTTATTCAACTTGCAATAAACACATAAACGTGATTTAATAACATGATACAAGCACAAGAACAATATGTAAACAGCAACAAAAATTAAAATACATAATATAAAAATTGGGTAGAAAAATTAAAGCACAAGAAATATGGAAATCTAATCTTCATTATTACTTGATTAGTTGAATTTATCTATTTTAGTTAAGTTTTTTATTTTTAGAATAAAGAGTGATTTGGGTAATTATACCAAATCCATTAGATATTTTTTTATTATGTGGAGATAGTAAATTTCCCCTTTAATTAGCTATTTTAATGCATGAAAATCTTGGGTTTCAAGGCTGAGAATATTCAATCTTTAGCCTATATATTTTCATGCAATTATAGAATTGTAATAAGAAAAATATAGAAGAATAAAATAGTTTTATTCTAGAGATTTCTTCATGGTATCAGAGCACGATTTGAACTTTTTAAAATTTCACTCGGAGTCCAACATGGTAGTGGAAGGGGGAGACGTTAGAGGTCACTTCTAAGCCCAGAGCTAGTGTTATTGGAATAGGTTCTTTAGCATAAAAAGGTAATTTTCTAGGTGTCTTGAGTGTTGAACTAAAGAAATCAAATTCATGGATTGTGGATTTAGGAGCTTCAGACCATATACTAGGGATGCATCTGTATTTAGTAAATACAACCCATGTCATGAAAACTTTACGGTTCAAATTGCTGATGGGTCACTTTAAAAAATGGTCGATATAGGTTCTATTGTTATTTTCAAAAAAATAACACTTGATTTTGTTTTGCTTGTCCCAAATCTAAGTTACAATCTACTGTCTATAAGTAAACTTATAAGAGACCTTAAGTGTGTTATTAAATTTTTTTAAAATATGTGTGAATTTCAGGATTTGGACTCGAAAAAGATGATTGGTAATGCTAAGATGTGTGTAGGATTCTTTATCTTAAGAGCTAATAATTCTGAAAGACAATATCAGAAGACCTCTTGTGTGGCTTCATCCTCCAGTAATAATAAAGATAACACTATCATGTTGTGGCACTATCGGTTAGGTCATTCAAACTTTTTGCACCTCAAAAGGTTCTTTCGCTCATTATTCAATAAAAATTTTAATAACTTTTAGTGTGAAGTCTGTCAACTATTCAAACATACCCATACCACATTTTCTAATCAGCCTTACAAATCATTTCATCATTTTTCAATGATACACAGTGACTTTGAGGTCCTTGTAGAGTAAATAACATTATTGTTTCTAGATGCTTTGTCATATTTATTGATGATCTTCATAAGGTTATTTGGGTATTCCTTATGAAGAAAAAATTAGAAGTGGGTTAGCTATTCAAAAACTTCAACAATATGATTCAAACTCCATTCAAAACCAAAATTCAAGTGTTGAGAATTGACAATGGGAGATAATACTACAATTCAATCCTTGTATCATATTTAATGAAGCATTCTATAATTCATTAAAGCTCATGTGTCGATACTTTTCAATAGAATGGTGTTGTTGAAAGAAAGAATCGATATTTGTTGGAAGTTGCAAGAATAATGATGGCTGCCCATATACCTAAGCATTTTTGGGGTGAGGTTATTCTTACCATTACATATCTTATAAACATAATGCCTTCTTGAATCCTAAAATTTCAAGGCCCTTGCTAATCCCTTCTCGGTTTCTATCCTTACCTTCGAATAATCTTATCTATTCTCGTTAAAGTGTTGGATGCATTGCATTTATTCTTATCAGCCAACAAAATCAAAGCAAATTAGATCCCAAATCCATCAAATGCATATTTCTCGGATACTCCAAGAATAAAAAAGGATACAAGTGTTACTTACCAGTAACAAAGAAATTTTACCATTCCATGGATGCTATATTTTTTTAAAATCAACCTTACTTTCCCAAAACTATCATTCAGAGGGAGAATCCAATCACACGGAAATATCGGCTTTGGGAATATCTTGTTATTGAACTACCAAACACTTTTCCAACTCCCTTTCAAGTCCAAAACATCCAACTAGATCTTTCAAGCTCTAAGTCCACACAAGGGAAAACAAAGAAAGAATTGATTGTTTATTCAAGAAGACATAAAACTCAAAAGGATCTAGGAGAATGTACACCTTCAAAGCAAAGCCAAGAATTTGAACCGATTCCTGAGATACTTGAAACCAACACAGGTAACACACTTACTGAATCTGATTCAATTGAATTTTCTGATGATTTTGATCAACTGATTGCTCTAAGGAAAAGTGTGAGATCATGTATTTAACACCCAATTTGTAATGTGGTTTCTTATGAAAGTTTATCACTCAATTATCGGGCTTTTGTTACCACACTAAACAATATGTAGATTTCTAATAATATTCATGAAGCATTTATACAACCAAAATGGAAGATGGCTATTTTGGAAGAAATCAGGGCCCTAGAAAAGAACAAAACATGAGAGTTTCAAAATTACCCAAAGAAAAAATCTAGTTGGGTGCAAATGGATTTTTACTGTCAAGCACAATGCAAATATAAATATTAATAGATTCAAAGCTCGCCTTGTTGCAAAAAAATTTACTCAATCTTTTGGTGTTGACTATAAGTAGACATTTGCTCTGGTTGCTAAACTCAATTCAATCTGGTTGTTATTATCATTGGCAGCAAATCTACATTGGCCATTCCACCAACTAGATGTCAAAAATATATTTCTTAATGGTGACCTAGAAGAAGTTTACATGAAAATCCCTCAAAGATTCAAAAATCAAGATAACTCTGACAGGGTATGTAAACTTCAAAAGTCTTTATATGGTCTCAAACAATCCTCATGTGCATGGTTTGATAGACTAACAAAAGTGGTAAAGAAGTATGGTTTTTCATAATGTCAGATCGATCACACCATGTTTGTCAAATATTCACCTGAAGGAAAAATAGCCATTCTTATTGTCTATGTGGATGACATTATTCATATTGGAGACTATGTGGAAGAAATTAGCAACTTAAAGAACCTCTTAGTCAAAAATTTGAAATCAAAGATTTGGGACACCTTAAATATTTTTTTAGCATGGTGGCATCTCTATTTCACAACATAAGTATATCTTAGATTTACTAAAAGAAATTGGAATGCTTAGATGCAAACCTGTTGACACCCCTATGGACATAGTTAATAAGGTAGGAATGGAAGAATGAAGTCCACAAACAGATAAGGATAGATATCAAAGACTTGTTGGGAAACTCATCTACCTCTCTCATACAAGATCATATATCAAAATTTTTTGGTTACATGGTAAGTAGATTCATGAACATCCCAATCGGGGAACACTTGAGGGTTATGTATCAAATTTTATAGTACCTAAAGAAGAGTCTTGGCAAAGGGTTATTTTTTAAGAAGACATCATGTCGAAATGTTGAAATTTACATTGATGCTGATTGGGCTGGATTTGTTATTGATTGAAGATCAACTATTTGTTATTGTTCCTATGTGTGGGGAAATTTGGTTACTTGGTGAAGCAAAAAGCAATTTGTGGTGGTTAGAAGTAGCACGGAAGCTGAGTTTAGAGCTATGTCTCATGGCATATGTGAGGGAATTTGCCTAAAAAGGTTGCTAGGGAAGTTAAAGGTCTTTGTAGAAGAATCCATGAAGATATTTTGCTACAACAAAGCTGCCATAAGTATAGCAAAGAATCATGTTCATCATGATAGGACTAAACATGTAGAGAGTGATTGTCACTTCATCAAAGAAAAGATAGAGAAAGGAATTGTTAGATTAGTTTATACTCTCACATGCCTCTAAACTGCAGACATACTCACTAAAACTTTCTTTCGAAATAACTTCGAGAATCTAAAGTTTAAGTTGGGCATGATTGACATCTACTACCGGGCTTGAAGGGGAGTGTGAAAATTTAATCTTCATTATTACTTGATTAGTTAACTTTATCTATTTTAGTTAAGTCTCTTATTTTTAGAATAAGAAGGGATTTGGGTAATTACACCAAATCCTTTAGATATTTTCCTATTATGTATAGAGAGTAAATTTCTTCTTTGATTAGCTGTTTTAATGCATGAAAATCTTGGGTTTTAAGCTTGAGAATATTCAATTTTTAACTTATATATTTTTATGCAATTTTAGTATTGTAAAAAAAAAAATATAGAAGAATAAAATAGTTTTATTCTAGAGATTTCTTCAAGAAATATAAAATGCAAGTAAATAAACATACAATAATCAAGCTTTTGGAGCCTTATGATGTAATTATCACATTAGCATCCAAAGCCATATTTTTCAAGCTTCAAAGAGCTCCAATTTCATATAGGAATTGCTGAAAAATAAATAAAAAATAGAACTCAAATTCGAAAACAAAATTGGCGGTTTCAAATGTAAACAATCTAATTAGAAATTTAACAATAGAAAATATATAGTTTAAATATTTTCAAGGGCTGGAATTGAAACAAACTGTAAATTAAATTAAAGAACAACAAAAGTACTGGAAAATAAACTTAAAACAATAAGCAAATGATGTCTTCCAAAAGGTATGGTCGGCCAGTAAGAATGCTGCCACCAGCTATGGGAGAAATACCTAAACTAAGAAACATAAAAATAGAACTAGCTTAATTATTCTCTTAAAGGATAAGTCAAGCTCCCAAATAAATACATAAAAACCAGCTCAAATAAGCCCCTAATGTCACGGCACAAATTTGCTAAAGTTTGCCTGCCAATGATGTTGACACTGGAAAATGGGAGAAGAAATATGTTCCCTCCTCATGTTAGCTTTCCTTTCTGTTGGTTTTTTCCACAACCAATTGTCAAAAAAGGAGGCATAAAGTCAAGGAAAGACCAGCAAAAATGCATACTTACCAATGGTTTACAATCAAAGAAAATTTGAAAACTTCCCCATCAACCAATTTCAAGATAGGTTCGGCTCCCTTTGCTCTCTCTTTTCTTTGTCGAATCTTTTTGGTCAAATTTCAATTTTTTTTGGCTTCCATTTTATCCTCATTTAAACTCTAGTCCAACCTTGAAGCTCTTCAAATAAGCCTTCGTTTTTAATCCAAGTCAGCTACAAGGTGTTAAGCTTTAATGTGTCTCAAGTTGGTGGTGTTCAGGCTCCAATCAAGGGAGAGTGTCACATTTTTAGCTTGGCAAAGGAGAAGAGACAACTAAAAAAATAATAATAATGCAACTGATTGTTGATTATATCTCAAACATTGACTAAGAAGCTCTTCCTCATTGACATTGATTTCTCTTCCAAGAAATGGACTTTAACTGCTACAGAGACAACTAAGTTAGCACATATGAGTATGAAGGGAGGAGAAAATAATGGGCCATATCCCATGCATGAAAAAGAAAATAAAACAATCGTAACCTGTTCCTCAACAAAATTGACGCCTAAATTCATTTGCTGCTTCACTTGTTATTATTTTGTTGTTGAGTTGGCTGCATATTAACTGATTAATAAATATTTAAAAGCTGTCAATATTGCTGCACAAAGAAAAAAAGACAGCTAGCATAATGAATGAAGAAGTTTCCATAAGTTTACCTCCCCTAAGTTGCTGCATGCTTTGCTGTCACATTTTTTTTTACTAAACTTTCTTGCTGTTAAGTCACGATTTTTGGGAAAGTTTGGGATTGTAACTTAAATGCTGAGTTGGCTAATGAGTGACACAAAGAAGAGAGCTTATTGGTCCACTTGAGATGTTATCACATGGTCTGCATGAAAGGGAGAAGAAACAGCTAGCAAAAATTGTGGATGCCTTTCAAAATTTTCAAACTTGTCTCTTCCCTTATTTGTCGGCTTTCCTAGTTGTTTTTTCCAAGTTTTCAACTGATGTTAGATGATTGTAGTGTGGGAAGAGTAAAAAAAGCTAAATGTTAAAGCATAGGCACATGATGAAATCAAAAGCTTCGAAAGAAATTGTGAGTCGTTGCCATTCCACAAGCTTGCTTACTTGTTTGATCTTGCTTGATGCCACTATAGCTTGCTTATTTGTTTGAACTTGCTTGATGATTGGCTCATGGAGTGGATTTTAATTGCTACATTTTTTGTTGAAAAGAAGAGCCACCAATTGTGTTGTATGAGCTGTTAACAAATCACCCTGCCTCTTTCAGAAAATAATGCTGCTGGTTGTTGATTTTTGGTGTTGATTTTTGCTACTGATGTGACCATGTAATTCATGATGCTTGGCCACTAAAGAAAACCTAAAATGATGCTATATAATGTATATTTTGCTGCCAAGAAAAATCGGCTCTAGAGGCCTTTCGGGATGAGAGGTTTCTTTACATTTTCATACCAAAAGGCTAGTAGTCCATTGGTTGTTTGGTTTTGAGGTTTTAGGAGTAGTTTATCTTGTAATTTTTTTTTTTTTAGTTTTCAAAGGCCATTTTACTTCTATTTTAAACTCTTATTATAATTAATTTTCCTTGAAAATTTTCAAAGTTTAAATTTGTGTTTATTGATGCAAAATTCTCTCATTTATGCTAAGTGTTCTGTCCTTAATTTCTAGCTGTCTATGGTTTTCATGCATTTTGAGCTTACTTTTCTTCAAGTTTTCAAGAGCTTTTGCACTCACTTGATCCTTAACTTTGTAGTTAAAGCCTTTGTCCAAGACTTCAACCTTTAAACCATTATTTTCCAATGCAACATTCACTTCATTTCACTTGGTTTTTACATTCTGTTCCAACTGTGTACCTGAGTAACTTACTTGTTGTCATGGTTTATTTTTTTAGCTATTTACTTTATTTTGCTATCTATTCTCTTCTGTTTAATGTTGTCATGTTTAATACTTTTTATTTATAAATTGTGTTTTAAGCTTAAGATTAAATTTGGAGAGGAACTATGCAACTTGAAGGGTGAAAAAGAAGCCAAAACTGTGGTTGTCCTATTCTGGTTGGCAGACATGGTTTTGGGTTGTATTAAGGGTTCTTCATTTATTTGTTGCTTTAAAAATTCCTTAGCTTGTCCTTTAGTCTTTACTACATGTTAGCTAATATTAGGTTTAATTTGGGGAGCAAAAACACTAAATAAAAATACCATTGGCATTTAATTTTTGAGATTTTGTTTACTTAATGTTTGTGTTTATTTCTTTTTCATTTTAAGGTTATTTGACCTAGATGAGGATAGTATATGGATGACATTATGGTGAGACATCATCTATAGGATTCTATACTACTTGAATCTATCATTTACTATTTTGTTAGATTTATTTTTAAGCTCGCTAGATGTAGTTTTAGTTTTTTGTTTCATCTCTATTTGGGTTTATTGTGCTTGCCACTTTAAGTCTCATTTATTTGTTATTGATGCTATTTACTTCCTTGCTCTTTTAGTTTAAAGTTCCTTTAATTTCCCACTTTAATTTCCTTGTAATTAATTTTCTTGCACTTTGATTTTCTTGTTATATAATTTTCATGTTCCTTTAATTATGTTACCATTTACAATTTTTAAGCAATTTAATTTTATGTTATTTAAATTTCATGCTTTTATTTACTTTTAATGCAATTCATTTTCAAGTGCACTTTAAATTTATATAAGTTACTTTTCATGTATTTTAATTTTCTTGCTATTTTTCTCTTATGCATTTAAATTTCATGTCTTTTATTTTTATACCATGTTGTAGTATTAAGAAACAAAAATGAAATGAACACATTAGAGTGCAAAAACAAAAGAGGAGATTTGTGGTAGGAGCACACTCATTTCATTTCATTAATGGATATAATTTATAAAGACAAACATTAGTTGTAGTAGTTAAAACATATTTTTTTGTTTCAAAAAGTGTCATGATTTTTTACTAAGTTCAACTAACACCATTAATAATATATTACAAAATTTTAAAAGCTAACATTATTGATAGACAAATTTCAAAAGTTAGTCTCTACTATAAAAAAATCTCAAAGTCTAACATTCCTTTTTGAAATTTTTCTTTTAAGATTCCAATTTTAGTCGTTAACAATTCAAACCTTGCTTTTGGAAGAGCTTTGGTTATTATGTTAGCAATATGATATTCAAAGTTGCAGTGCATTAAAGTTACTTTATCAGGTTTTTCAACTTCTCTAATTGCATGGAATTTCATATTGATGTGCTTGATTTTATTATGTTGAATTGGATTTTTAGTGATTGTCATAGTAAATTTTTTGTCCACTCATATTTTAGTAGTTTCATTTTGGTGTTCCTACAAATCTGTCAAAACTTTTCTAAGCCAAATGGCTTGATTTGCTGTTGCTGTAATTGAAACATAATTGGCTTCAGCTCAAGATTGAGCCACCACATCTCGTTTTTTTGAATTCCAAAAGAAAACACCACTGCCAAAAGAAAAAACGTAACCTAAGATGCTTTTGGAATTAACCACGCTTCCTACCCAGTCATTATTTGTATATCCTTAGAAGCTTGTTGTTTTCATTCCTCAAGTATCATATGCCATAATTAATTGTATCTCTGATACTTGTTTCAAGAAAAACACCCAACACATCCTTGTATTCATCAATAAATAATAGAAAGTATTTGTTGTCATTCAAGGATAGTGTCTTCATTGGACCACACACTCAGTATGCACTAGTTGCAGCTTTTTTTAAGCTTTCCAGTTTGCTTTGGTTAGAAATGGCAGCTTTCTTTGCTTGCCATATTGACATACAACACATCATTTTTATCGTGTATGCTAGAAAAATTCTGGACCAAGTTATTCACATGTATGTTCTTCAAATTTGAGTAACTAAAGTGGCCTAGCCTTTTTGTGCCACAGGTTTGAATCATAACTAGAATAAGCATGCATTTTTGTTTGTTTCCACTTAATTGGGGAACTTTTTTTTTCATCTTGACTGACATTATTTTACAACCAAAATGATCAATTATGATGCATGACATGTTTTTAAAATACTGGACATAATCCTTTCAAGCATTTGTCATCCATTCAGAAGGCTTTGACTAATTTCAGGTACAAAAATAACACATCAGAAATGAGTTTTATACCTAAGAGAGTTTCTATTGCAACAGCACCTTTTCCTTCAACACCAACATATTCCCTATGCCAATCTTCACTTGTGAGATGTATGAGTTGTCTAACTCCTTGAAAATGCTAGCATTATGGATCATGTGATGTGTCTAGCCACTGTCTATCAACCAAGCTTCTTTGCTACTGTTAGCTGCATAACATGTAGCAACAAAAAGCTTTTCCTTATCTCCTTCATGGTTTTCAGCAACTTGAGCTTCTGTTTTTTTGCTGGTTTGCTTTGTTTTTGTAAACACCAAGTTTGTTGCATGCTCTACATTTCACTTCAAGCCTGAACCAATAGTAGTTCCTAGTGTGGTTTTTCTTTTTGCAGTAAGGACAAGGTGGATACCTTCTTCTCTTATCTCCCTTTTTATGGCCATATGCTTCTTTTTTATTTTTACGCCAGATTGCTTCCTACCTTCACTGTTAACTCCATGTTTTTCCTTAAGCCTCCCTTAAAAGGCTTACCCTAATCCTTCTTCAAGTTTGATAGCTCTTTTTTGCTCTAAAGCCTGAAGAGCATCACAACTTTTGTTAAGGTAAGCTTAGACAGATCTTTTGAGTCTTCTGGTGAGGAAATCTTCGTTTCAAACCTTTTAGGAACATTTACAAGTACCTTTTCAACAATCGTTTTATCTAATAATTCTTTTCTATACAACCTTAGTTGGTTAACTACCTTCATGAGTCTATCAAAATACTCATTGACAGTCTCAATGTCTTTCATCTTTAGAACCTCAAACTCATTTTATAAGTTAAGCATTTGAATTTGCCTTATTTTGTCACTACCATGAAACTCTTCCTTAACTTTGTCCTATGCGTCCTTGGTTGTTTTGCAAGTCTTTATTCTTGTGAAAATCACTTTGAACACAGTTGTGTAGATGTAGGACAGTTTTATATTTTTTGGAAACTTTCTCGTTGGGTTATTTAATTTGAGCAATTGTTGGATTTACTCTTAAAGGTGATGGATTTCTCCTTGTTTCCACTATTTCCTATGAATCAAATGTTCTTAAATATGACTTCATTTTTACTGACCAAATAAGATAATTTTCTCTTGTAAAAATAGGAGGTGATGGAGTTGCAAAACTGCTATAAGCCATGTAGCAATACCTTAATTTATTTATTGAATGTACTGTTTATAAGAGCATTGCAAGGTAAAACTCCTTATGAAGCATCTTATGGAGTAAAGCTTTCAGTAGAGTATATCATAATATTTGGTTGTGTTTGCTATGTTCATATATCAAATGTCAAGAAAGACAAATTAGATCAAAAAGCAGAAATTGGGATTTTATTGGGGTATAGCAATAACTTTAAAGCTTATAGAATATACAGTGTGAAATTTGGAAAAATCCTTGTTAGCAGAAATGTGAAGTTTGATGAGCTACCAAGTTGGAATTGGGAGAAAGAAAAAATCGTAACTTCCATTCATCTAGAGTTCATCAAGAACAATATGAAAAGTTTGATAGTGGCTTTAGTGAAAGCTACCAAAACTATAGAGGAGATCTATGCCAAATGTAATCTAGCTACATTGGAACTTTCAAGCTATGATGAAGTTGCAAAAGTAAATGAGTGGAGGGTTGTTATGAAGGAAGAGATCAATATGATACAAAAATATAAAACCTGACAACTTGTTGATAGACCATGCAATCAAAAGGTGATTGGAGTACAATGGATTTACAAAACCAAGCTAAATCCAGATGGTTCAGTAGACAAACTCAAAGGTAGATTAGTTGTTAAAGGCTATTCACAACAGCTAGGTGTTGATTTTTCAAACACTTTTGTTCTTGTGGTAAGACATGATACAATTAGACTTTTAGTAGCCTTAGTAGCCAAAATAGGATGGAAAAATTTTCATTTAGATGTGAAATCAAGATTCTTGAATGGATTGGTGGAAAAGGATATTTATATTGCGCAACCAGAAAGTTTTCAAGTTGCAAGCAATGAAGATAAATCTACAAGCTTCATAAGGCTCTTTATGGCTTAAAACAAGTACTAAGGGCCTACTACAGCAGAATTGATGTCTATCTCTTAAAAGAAGGCTTTAAAAGAAGTGAAAGTGAAGTTACTTTATATGTAAAGAAGTTCGAAATTGAAGTGCAACTTATTGTGTCATCATATGTGGATGACTTGTTAGTCACAAGTGGTGATGAAGGTTCTTTGAAGCAATTCAAGTTAAATGTGGAAAAGAGTTTTAGATGTCAGACTTAGGCGAAATGAGAATTTTTTTAGAATGGAAATCCATCAAGATGATGTTGGGACTTTCATTTCACAAAGAAAATATGCTTTGTAGATCTTGAAGAAATTCGATATGAAAAAGTGCAAATCAGTGGCTACACCATTGGTGGCTAATGAAAAATTGTCAAAGAATGACATGGCAAGCAAGGTTGATGATTTTGTATAGAAAAGCTTAATTGGGAGTTTATTGTATCTTTCAGCCACTAGACCTAATATAATATATTCAGTAAGTTTGCATTCAAGATTTATATTATCTCCTAGTGAAGTTCACTATGGTGCAGCTAAAAGAGTTTTGAGATATAATAAAGGTACAATTGATTATGGCATATGGTACTTGAAGAATAAAAGTAACAAGCTTAAAGGATATGCAGATGGTGATTGGGCAAAAAACGTGGATGATTACAAAAACACCTCAGGTTATGTTTTTTTTTTCTTTTGGCAGTGGTGTTTTTCTTTTGGAATTCAAAAAAATAAGTTGTTTCTCTACTAAAGCTAAGTATGTTAAGCCATTTGGCTTAGAAAAATTTTGACAGATTTAGAGCAACACTATAATAAAGTTACTGCAATACGGTTGACAACAAATTTGCTATAGTAATTGCAATGAATCCAGTTCAATATGGCAGAACCAAGCACATGAATGTGAAGTTTCATGCAATTAGAGAAGCTAAAAAACTTGTTGAAGCAAACTTAATGCACTATAACTCCGAATATCATATTGCTGATATAATGACCAAAGCTATTCCAAAAGCGAGATTTGAATTTTTAAGCACTAAGCTTGGAATCTCAAAGAAAAATCTTAAAGAGAGTGTTAGGCTTTGAGATTTTCCTATAGTAAGGACAATATAGCTTTTGAAATTTGTCCATTAATTACCTTAGCGTTTGAAATCTTGTCCATTACTTGTATTATTAATGGTGTTAGTTGAACTTAGTAAAAATAAAAATCATGTGATACTCTTTGAAACAAGATGATATGTTTTAACTATTACACTAACTGTTTGTCTTTATAAATTACATGCTAATGAAATGAAGTGTGTGCGTGTGTTTTTAGCTCATTTCCCTTATTTGTTCTCTACGGTGATTATTTGATTTTCTTTCTCAATACTATAACGTTGTACAAGTAATAAAGTGAAAGAATTAACTTAAGTATTCATAATAGCCAAGTGTTGATTTTCCAAACACTTATACTCCTGTGGTAAGAGATGATACAATCATACTTTTAGTAGCCTTGGTAACCAAAATGGGATGAAAAATTTGTCATTTAGATGTGAAATCAAGATTCTTGAATGGATTGGTTGAAAAGGATAGTTATATTGAGCAACCAAAAGGTTTTCAAGTTGCAGGCAATGAAGATAAATCTACAAGCTTCATAAGGCTTTTTATGGCTTAAAACAAGTACTAAAGGCCTAGTACAATAGAATTGATGCCTACCTCTTATAAGAAGGTTTTAAAAGAAGTGAAAGTGAAGTTACTCAATATGTAAAAAAATCTGAAATTGAAGTGCAACTTATTGTGTCATTATATGTGGATGACTTATTAGTCATAAGTGGTGATGAAAGTTCTTTAAAGCAATTCAAGTTGAATGTGGAAAGAGTTTGAGATGACTAACTTAGGTGAAATGAGATTTTTTTTTTTTTGAATGGAAATCCATCAAGATGATGTTGGGACTTTCATTTCACAAAGGAAATATGCTTTGTAGATCTTGAAGAAATTCAATATGGAAAAGTGCAAATCAGTGGCTACACCATTGGTGGCTAATGAAAAATTGTCAAAGAATGACATGGCAAGCAAGGTTGATGCTTTTGTATGTAAAAGCTTAATTGGGAGTTTGCTGTATCTTTCAGCCACTAGACCTAATATAATATACACAGTAAGTTTGCTTTCAAGATTTATGCAATCTTTTAGGCAACTTCACTATGGTGCAGCTAAAAGAGTTTTGAGATATATCAAAAGTGTAGTTGATTATGGCATATGATATTTGAAGAATGAAAGTAACAAGCTTCAAGGATATGCAAATGGTGACTGGATAGAAAACGTGGATGATTCCAAAAATACCTCAAGTTATTTTTTTTCTTTTGTTAGTGGTTTTTTTTTGGAATTCAAAAAAAGTTGTGGTGGCTCAATTCTCGGCTGAAGCTAAGTATGTTAAGCCATTTGGCTTAGAAAAGTTTTGATACATTTGGAGATACATTTGGAGCAACACTATAATAAAGCTACTGCAATATGGGTTGACAACAAATTTGCTATAGTAATCACAAAGAATCCAATTCAACATGGCAGAACTAAGCACATCAATGTGAAGTTCCATGCGATTAGAGAAGCTGAAAGACTTGGTGAAGCAACTTAATGCACTGTAACTTTGAATATCATATTGCTGATATCATGACCAAAGCTCTTCCAAAAGCAATATTTGAATTTTTAAGCATTAAGCTTGGACTCTTAAAGAGAGTGTTAGGCTTTGATATTTTTCTATAATAGGGACATTAGCTTTTGAAATTTGTCCATCAATAACATTAGCTTTTGAAAATTTGTCCATTACTTGTATTATTAGTGGTGTTAGTTGAATTTAGTAAAAATAAAAATCATGTGATATTCCTTGAAACTAGGAGATATGTTTTAATTATTACACTTAATTTTTGTCTTTATAAATTATATGGTAACGAAATGAAGTGTGTGCGTGTGTTTTTAGCTTATATCCTTTTTTGTTCTCTATGGCGATTATTTCATTTTTTTTTCTCAATACCATAACGTGGTACAAGTAATAAAGTGAAAGAATTAACTCCAAGTATTCACAATAGCCAAGTGTTGATTTTTCAAACACTTTTGCTTTTGTGGTAAGACATGATACAATCAGACTTGTAGTAACCTTGGCAGCTAAAATGGGATGAAATTTTTGTCATTTAGATGTGAAATCAAGATTCTTCAATGGATTGGTTGAAAAGGATATTTGTATTAAGCAACAAGAAGGTTTTCAAGTTGCAAGCAATGAAGATAAATCTATAAGCTTCATAAGGTTCTTTATGGCTTAAAACAAGCATTAAGGGCCTAGTACAGCAAAATTGATGCCTGTCTCTTAGGCTTTAAAAGAAGTGAAAGTGAAGTTACTCTATATGTAAAGAAGTTTGAAATTGAAGTGCAACTTATTGTTTCATTATATGTGGATGACTTGTTAGCCGCAGGAGGTGATAAAGGTTCTTTGAAGCAATTCAAGTTGAATGTGGAAAAAGAGTTTGAGATGTCTAACTTAGGCAAAATCAGAATTATTTTGGAATGGAAATCCATCAAGATGATGTTGGGACTTTCATTTCACAAAGGAAATATGCTTTGTAGATCTTGAAGAAATTCAATACGGAAAAGTGCAAATTAGTGGCTATAGCATTGGTGACTAATGAAAAATTGTCAAAGAATGACATGGCAGGCAAGGTTGATGCTTTTGTATATAAAAGCTTAATTGGGAGTTTGTTGTATCTTTCAGCCACTAGAGCTAATATAATATACTCAGTAAGTTTACTTTCAAGATTTATGTAATCCCCTAGTCAAGTTCACTATGGTGCAGCTAAAAGAGTTTTGAGATATATCAAAGGTACAATTGATTATGGCATATGGTACTTGAAAAATGAAAGTAACAAGCTTTAAATATATGCAGATGGTGATTGGGCATAAAGCGTGGATGATTTCAAAAATACCTCAAGTTATGTTTTTTTTTTCTTTTGTCCGTGATTATTTTTTCGGAATTTGAAAAAACCAAGTTGTGGTGGCTCAATTCTCTGCTGAAGCTAAGTATGTTAAGCCATTTGGCTTAGAAAAGTTTTGACAGGTTTGGAGCAACGCTATAATAAAGCTACCATAATATGGGTTGACAACAAATTTGCTATAGTAATCATAAAGAATCTAGTTCAACATGGCAAAACCAAGCACATCAATGTGAGGTGCCATGTGATTAGAAAAGCTAAAAAACTTGGTGAAGTAAATTTAATGCATCGCAACTCTGAATATTAGATTACTATATAATGACCAAAGCTCTTCCAAAAACAAGATTTGAATTTTTAAGCACTAAGCTTGGAATCTTAAAGAAAAATCTCACGGAGAGTGTTAGGCTTTGAGATTTTCCTATAATGGAGACAATAACTTTTGAAATTTGTCCATCAATAATGTTAGCGTTTGAAATCTTGTCCGTTACTTGTATTATTAATGGTGTTAGTTGAACTTAGTAAAAATAAAAACCATGTGATACTCTTTGAAACAAGGAGATATGTTTTAACTATTACATCTAATGTTTATCTTTATAAATTATATGGTAATGAAATGAAGTGTGTGCGTGTGTTTTTAGCTTATATCCTTATTTATTCTCTACGGTGATTATTTCATTTTCTTTCTCAATACCATAACGTCGTACAAGTAATAAAGTGAAAGAATTAACTCCAAGTATTCACAACAGCCAGGTGTTGATTTTTCAAACACTTTTGCTCCCGTGATAAGACATGATACAATCAGACTTTTAGTAGCCTTGGCAGCTAAAGTGGGATGGAAATTTTGTCATTTAGATGTGAAATTAAGATTCTTGAATGGATTGGTTGAAGAAGATATTTATATTAAGCAACAGAAGGTTTTCAAGTTGTAGGCAATGAAGATAATCTACAAGCTTCATAAGGCTCTTTATGGGTTAAAACAAGCATTAAGGGCCTAGTATAGCATAATTATGCCGATCTTTTACAAGAAGGTTTAAAAGAAGTGAAAGTGAAGTTACTTTATATGTTAAGAAGTTCGAAATTGAAGTGCAACTTATTGTGTCATTATATGTGGATGACTTGTTAGTCATAGGTGCTGATGAAGGTTCTTTGAAGCAATTCAAGCTGAATGTGGAAAAAGACTTTGAGATGTTTGACTTAGGCGAAATGAGAATTTTTTTAGAATGGAAATCAATTAAGATGATGTTGGGACTTTCATTTCACAAAGAAAATATGCTTTGTAGATCTTGAAGAAATTCAATATGAAAAAGTGCAAATCAGTGGCTACACCATTGGTGGCTAATGAAAAATTGTCAAAGAATGACATGGCAAGCAAGGTTGATGCTTTTGTATAGAAAAGCTTAATTGGGAGTATGTTGTATCTTTCAGCCACTAGACCTAATATAATATATTCAGTAAGTTTGCATTCAAGATTTATATTATCTCCTAGTGAAGTTCACTATGGTGCAACTAAAAGAGTTTTGAGATATATCAAAGGTACAACTAATTATGGCATATGGTACTTGAAGAATGAAAGTAACAAGCTTAAAGGATATACAAATGGTGACTGCGCAAGAAGCATGGATGATTATAAAATCACCTCAGGTTATGTTTTTTTTTCTTTTGATGGTGTTTTTTCTGGAATTTGATAAAACAAGTTGTTTCTCTACTGAAGCTAAGTATGTTAAGCCATTTGGCTTAGAAAATTTTTGATAGATTTGGAGCAACACCATAATAAAGTTATTGCAATATGGGTTGACAACAAATTTGTTATAGTAATCATAAAGAATCCAGTTCAATATGATAGAACCAAGCACATCAATATGAAGTTTCATGCAAGTAGAGAAACTGAAAAACTTGGTGAAGTAAACTTAATGCATTGTAACTCTGAATATCAAATTGCTGATATAATGACCAAAGCTCTTCCAAAAACAAAATTTGAATTTTTAAGCATTAAGCTTGGAACTTAAAGAAAATTTCAAAGAGAGTGTTAGGCTTTGAGATTTTTCTATAATAGGGACAATATCTTTTGAAATTTGTCCATCAATAATGTTAGCTTTTGAAATCTTGTCCATTACTTGTATTATTAATGGTGTTAGTTGAACTTAGTAAAAATAAAAATCATGTGATACTTTTTGAAACACGGAGATATATTTTAACTATTACACCTAATGTTTATCTTTATAAATTATATGGTAATGAATTGAAGTGTAGACATGTGTTTTTAGCTTATATCCCTTATTTGTTCTGTACGGTGATTATTTCATTTTCCTTCTCAATACCATAACATCATACAAGTAATAAAGTGAAAGAATTAACTCCGAGTATAGTTTTTTGAGGATTGCGGTAGCATTTAGAGCAAACTACTAAAATTAGGCATTCTAGGTATATTTGGATCCAACAAAAATTTAAAGGTGATATAGAAATAGAAGGCATGAAATTTAAAATGCATTAAAGATAAATTGCAAGAAAATTTAAATACATGAAAAGTAATTTGCATAAAATTAAAATGCACTAAAAATAAATTACATTAATAGTAAATAAAAGCATGAAATTTAAATAACATAAAAGCAAATTGCTTAAAAAATGTAAATTGATAACATAATTAAAAGAACATAAAATATAAATAACAAGAAAATGAAAGTGTAAGAAAATTAATTATGTGGAAATTAAAAAGGGAAATTAATGGAATTTTAAACTAAAAAGGTATGGAAGTAAATAGCATCAACAACAAATAAATGAGATTTAAAGTGGCAAGCGCAATAAAACGAAAGAGATGAAACAAAAAACTAAAACTACATCTATTAAGCTCAAAATGTATGAAAACTATAGATAGTAGTTACTAGAAATTAAAGATAGAACATTTAGCATAAATGAAAGAATTTTGCATTAATAAACACAAATTTAAACTCTGAAAATTTTCAACGAAAATTAACTATAATAAAAGTCTGAAACAAAAGTATAATGGCTTTTGAAAACTAATAAATTTGTTAGGTAAACTATTCCTAAAACCTCAAGGGCTAACAGGCAAAGGGCTATCAGCTTTTTGGCATGAAAATAAAAGGAAACCTCTCATCTTGAGAGGTGTTTAGAGCTAGCTTTTCTTGGTAGCAAAATGTGCATTACATAGCATTATTTTAGGACTTTTTTAATGGCCAAGCATCATGAATTTAATAGTCACATCAGCATAATAAATCAATAACCTACAGTATTATTTTCTAGAAGAGGCAGCATGATTTGTTGACAACTCATGCAACATAGTTGTTGGAGGAAATTTGGCTACAAATGTTGATGGTTTGTAACACAACTGATAGCTCTTATTTTCAATAAAAATGTATCTATTAAAGTTCATTCCATAAGTCAATCATCAAGCAAGATCAAGACAAGTAAGTAATTATAGTGGCAGCAATTCACCTAATCTTGTACAACTTGTGGAACGGTAGTAGCTCAATTTCTTTCAAAAGCTTTTGGTTTCATCATGTGCCTATGATTTGACATTTAGTTTTTTTGACTTTTCTCATACTACAATCATCTAATATTAGTTGAAAACTCGGAGGAAACAACTAAGAAATGCAGCAAATGAGGAAGGTGACAAGTTTGAAAATTTTGAATAGGCATCTACGGATTTTACTAGCTATTTCTCCTTTTCATGCGACCTTTTTGTGATGACATCTCAAGTGAACCAATAACCTCAACTCCTTATGTCACTTATTAGCCAACTCAACATTTAAGTTACAGCTTCAAACTTTTTCAAAAATCATGACTTAATGGCAGAGAAGTTTAATTAAAAAAAAGTGATAGTAAAGCATGCAGTAGCTTAGGGATGGTAAACTCATGAAAACTTTTTCATTCTTTATGGTAGTTGTTTTTTTTTCTTTGTGTAGCAAGATTGGCAACTCTTAAATCTTTTATTAATTAGTCAATATGCAGTCAACTTAACAACAAAGTAATAGCAACTGAGGTAGCACATGAATTTAGGCGTCAATTTATTGGAGTAGGTTATGATTATTTTATTTTCTTTTTCATGCATGGGATGTGGCCCATCATTTTCTCCTCTATCCATGCTCACATGTGCCAACTTAGGTGTCTTTTGTAGCAATTAAATTCCAGTTCTTAGGAAAGTAGTCAACATTAATGATGAAGAGCTTCTTAGTCAATGTTTAAATTCCAGTTCTTAGGAAAGTAGTCAACATTAATGATGAAGAGCTTCTTAGTCAATGTCATATAATTGTTATAATTACTCAAATAAGTTTATGATAATTTTATAAAAAATAGAATTATCACATCCTTAAACTTAAACTTTTGCTTGTCCTCAAACTAAATAATGCTAAAGCCAAATTCAACTTTTTAAGGATCAATCTACAATCATAAACAATGGCTAACATGAGATTTATTCAAGAGTAAGTTTCTACTAATTGAATTTCCATTATGTGTGTAATGTCCATCAGATTTTATTACATGAAATTCAGTTGTGATTATGCAACCAAGAAATCAGACAAAGCATCATCAAAGAATGAACATATTTCATGAGTTTGCCTTTCACAACTCTTTCCACTACTATAGACATGCACAAAACCAATGATCCTCAGGTTTTTACAAAGCTTGTAATGTTAGGTTAGGGTAGAGGTGGGGTGAAAGGTAATTTAGGCTCAATTACCCTAATCAAGCATTACTAAGGTTGGGATCATTTTGATTTTCAATACATGAGAGCTTCCAAGAATTGTAATACTTTCAAACTTGAACTCTTCACATTTTTTATTTTTTTTCATTTTTTTTTCATTTTCTAAACTCTACCATTCTCCCAAATTTACATAGCTCTCCAATAAATTATACATAATCTACATGCATGTGGTAAGGACAAAAGATAGGAAATATAAAAATAAGGGTTGGGTTTATTAATGTTGGTGCAAAACTAAGAAAGGGTAACGAAAGGGTCAAAAGGGGTGACTTCGAATATTCATATAAAGGTCGGCTTGAAAGGCGCAATCAATCCAAAGATGACCTAAGTGATCTCTCTAGCTAGTGTAGTTTAGGATTTCATCTCGAGAGATGAGTAAACAAATTCTAAAATATAAGCATAACTTCAATGATGAATCTAAAAAATTGCATGATTGCATAATCATTCATTAAATGACATGCAAAGCAATGATCAAAATAATTACTCACAAATGAAATCTAACAAACAAGTAAAAGTAGCAACAACTTAAGAATTCATCTCTTGTTTTGCACAACATTTATTCTTTTCCTACTATTATAATCAAAGTCAATCATAGGATTATAGAAAATCAACCAATGGAAGTATACTACTAACTCATAGCAAAGCAAATTAAGCGTAATTTTCAAGAAAAATTTGAAATTTTAAAAAGATTTTAGCAAAATTTTCTCCACTCCCAACATAAAGTGCACATTGTCCTTAATATGTAGGCAATATAGCAATTAAGTGTAAAATTGAAGGAAACTCCCCTGATTGCTACTGATGGCCATGACTTGACTTGTTGAAATTCCACACAAAATGTTGTATTTTATAAGTATGGAGGCATACACTGGAGTCTCAAGGCTTTAAATTGAGTAAATCTAAAATTGAATATATAGAATGTAAGTTTAGTAACTAAAGGGAAGCGAGTTATAGTTGAATTAAGTCAGATGGTGAGGTAGTACCAAAGAGTAGCCATTTTTTATATTTGGGATTAATTATTCAAAGCGATACTGAGATAAAAAAAAGATGTAAATCATAGGTTTCAAGCAGATGGGTGAGGTGACGAAGTTTGTTGAGTGTGTTATATAATCGCAACATGAATTTAAAGTTAAAGGCGAAGGTGTATAAAAAAAAATGTAAGGCCTGCGTTGTTATATGGAACTAAGTGTTGGGCTGTTAAGAAATAACATGAAAAGAAAATAAGCGTAGCAGAGATGAGGATTCTTAGATGGATGTGTGGTAAGACTAGAAGAGACAAAATTAAAGATGAAAAGATTAGAGGAAAATTAGAAATAGTCCGAATTGAGAAAAAAATGAGAGAATACCGCTTGAGATGGTTTAGATATGTGAAACATAAATCTAGTTGTGCATCAGTTAGGAGATTTAAGCTTCTAGATTTAAGAGAGAGCAAAACTTCTAGAGATAGATTACGAAATAAGTGAATGTAAGTAATAAACAATGATGAGGATTAAGGAAATAGATGAAAAGTTTGTTGCGGACAGAAATGAGTGGCGCAAGAAGATTTGAACCCACGAGTTAACATGATTTTTTTTTTGTCTTTCATACAGTCGATCCCATAATTATGTGATATAAGGTTTAGTATGTTGTTGTTATCTGTTGTTGTTGAGATCTTTTGTTGATTTTTAATTTTCCTAGTATTTCATAGGAAGCAGGCTCTTCGAGCACTGTATTTGCTTGGGATCTTAGAGCATAACAACAGCCTATTGTTCTTTCTGGTGCTGGGACAGGTGAGGTTGCAATGTCTGTTATTTGAAAGTGAGGTTTGGGAAGTTCAGTTTGATCGCCATACAAGGTCTTCAAACATTAGTAACATCTCTTCCACACGGATTCTACCTGTTATGATCTGCTCAGAAGAGGGGATCCTTGTTGTTTTTAAACAACGTAAGCAATTCTTTAAGCAACTATTATTGAATAGTCTTTTGTATTTTAGGCAGACCAATTGGTAAGGATGAGACTTATATCAATTTTTATTTGGATCAATTTGATGAAAGTTTTGTTTTATAATTTTCTTTCAAGTAAAAAATCACATGACTAACATTTGTAATGATCTACAAACTGCATATGTGAAGAACCCATTGAGCTGTTAGCCAAACCCTGTGCAATTAATAGCTTTGACATTGAACAGCAGAAACCGTCGGTAAATAGAAATTTTACTATCTCACTGTTTTTTTACTCTGAAAGACATAAAAAGTGGATTCCTTGCAGCAAAAATGCAATACCATGCAGGATGTTATATGTAGCTTGGAATGGGAATCTATAGCCATCTTGACAAGGTCGTGATATCAACAGTAAGAGACACAACTTAAGCTTATAAGTCAGTTACGCCTTCTGTGAGTGATAACTTGAGGATATTTAGCACTTTTGTAGAAATGAAACAACTAATTTATGTGTTCTCAAAGTACAAATGCTCGGGGAAACATATAAGACCCAGAAAATGGAATGATTTGTTGTTTTGTTTTGGCCTGTATGTACTTGCGAGTTTTTTATTGTGCAATATAACCATGCAACAAGCCATACAAGAGAGGGTGACATTGATTGAATATCAGTTGTCTTAATAGAAGGGTAAAAAAGGAAGAAAGCTGAATTGCCTATTTAATTACCGTGACGTTTGAGTTTTGACCGATGATACCGGGGAAAAGTTGAAAAATGAGAGTTTTCACACATGGTAATAATAAAGTAATATGAAAAAGATTTGGTTTCCATTCAACATGTTGCCGCTGTAAAAGGAAGGTTTGACTTTACTTCAAAAGTTATAGGTTAATAATGCCAGATTCTTAAGATAGGATTACTAACACAGTAGAATTTAATAAAATATTGGTTTATTGGGACTCAGGCCGGTCTTAGGTTTCCTCTCCATTTGTTTTTTAATTGTTGAATTTTTTTAGCTTAAAATTTAATTATCACTCAAATTGCTTCTAATTATTTTAGATATATGGTAAGTTTTATAATATTATGTGAAAAGCTAAGTCTTTTCCTTACCTTAGGTCTGTTCAAGGAATTTTTGTTGTTAAGAAGCATTCTTATGATAAAAATTGGTACTATGTTATAGCTCATCTCATAAAAATTTTTTTGTTGTCAGAGTTTAATAAAAACATGAAAAGTTTTCTTCTTTTGTATTGAGAAAATTACGGGGTTTAAGAAATAAATAATGAGCCAGGCTTATTTGAAAAGGATAAGATGGATCTCCTGATTAACAATGAGCTTAAGGAAAGAGATATAATGAATGATTTCTTTAAAGATGAAAAATTAATAATAAATGATAACGAGTTGACCTCTCCTAAAGGAAATCAAATACTTAAGGTAATTTTCTCATTAATTTTCTTCTATAAGTATTTTTATACTTATATTTTTTAACTTTGATATTGATTTTTTGTTTTAGCTGCAGATATGACTGGTTGGAGGTTAGTAGGCTTTGATATGGCTAAATTTGTCTAGCCTTCTAGAGAAAAAGGAAAATGGTAAAGCTCTTACTCAGCTCGATGGTACTTTTCGAGATATCAAAATTATAGGTTTACCACCTCCTTAGCTCGGTTAGGTAAAAGGAAAGAGTTTTACGACAATGCAGAAATTAAAACAAAAAGTTATAACTCATAAGCCTTGGTAGAATCTCCATTACCATGAAGTTCAACTCCTTGGAGAATGCCTATAAAGATCCCAAAGTGGTGAAGAAGATTGCTTAGGCCACCATGTCCAAGAAAGGTTTATCCTAAATAAATCTTTTATTTTTTTTTTAAATTATTCATAGATTATGATCTTTAAGTTCGATTTTTGTCCATGTAATTTTTAATCGACTTTTTCAATATATACCTCAAAATATGAGATAAGCCTTATTATATTTTTACAGGGCTTTTACTCATTTTTTTCAAGACCAAGCAAGACAAAAAATTATGCCAAAGAGTTCAACTCCTTTACTGAGGTTGTCAAAATGCTCAAGCTCTTCAACGTTGAGTATAAAAAAATGAATGACGACCTCGACAAGAAGGTTGAGAACCTGAATTAGAGGCTTGAGGACACATCAATCTAGAAAGCCATAGCTGAGTCTCTGTAGTAGCAATCTGACATCGAGCTGAATGAGACCTTAGTCGAGGGAGAGCGCTTGGAGAATGAACTTCAAGCTTCTAAGGAAGTCAAGCGGCGAGTGGTCGAAACTTCCTTCAATCCGATGATTTCTACAATGTGTAGGTGGACTTTGCTCGAGATCAAGTGTTTGAATTCTTTAATTTAGCGTTGAAGGAGGTGAAGTGTATTTATGCTGACTTTAATGTGTCAATGATTAACACTTGAGTTGGAGTCATTTAAGTTATAATATTAATTCAATTAACGATTTTAATAATAATATGGATTTAATATAGATTAACGACTTAAAAGTTAGAATTGAAGATAATAAAAATAAAACGTTGAAATTGATTTTTTTTTTAATTGAAAAATAACAAACACCACTTAACCAATACAAGCTTGAAATCTAGCTAAATTATTTGGATCTTCTTGAATTTACTTGATTAAACCTTCAAGAGGAGCAAAAATTTTAGAAACACCAAGGTTATCAGAATGGGCTCAACATGCCAAGAAATCTTTTTAACACTGTCAATCTCTGCTTATCAAATGTTTACAATATGCTAACACATGAAATAAAAGTTTTTTCTGGTCCACAGATCGCATCATCATCTGCCATGATTCGGACTCAAAAATAACATATTTAAGACAACTAGACAATGTTTGAAGGTCACAAAAAATTCTTCAACACATGTATTCCTAAAACTTCAAGTAGACTAACAAACAAAATTAAAACATGTAACAGCCGTAATGTTATGCTTGCTCAAATTAGAAATGAGTCAGTCCTTGGGAGGAAGTGAGCAAAATTGGTTCAAATGTCCTGCTTGGTAGGTGTAAAATATTATTGGCCCCTGAAAATTTGTTTTATCCGAGTAGTAACATGGACTTTAAAAGAATATTTTATTGGAAATAATCGGAATGTAAATCATCTAATGCAATCTAATCCAAGCCCGACCCTCAATTTAAAAGAAAAGCGCTCTCCATTGCCCCTCTGTCTAAATTTACAATCCTCCTCATAAACCCCTTAAAACCTTGAAATAATGGCCATTTCAGCACCCCAAAACCCTTCTCAAGTTCATAGATTCCCACAGTTCAAGTACATCGACGCCGTCCGTTGGCTCCCACCGGTTTCCGCTTTCGACAGATTCGCAGCGATCGCCTTTTTCGACAGCGATTCCAACTCTCCCTCCATCGAAATCCACTGTGTAAACTCAAACCTACAAAGCTCGTTTCCAACCTTAACCTCTCAATCCTCATGGGCCCCACCTTCCCGCATTTCGTCCCTCAAAACCGCCCACTCCACCCCTCAACCCGTCATCGCTGCCGCCACTTTCTCGGGTTCCCTTCACATCTTGGCCTCCGATTTAATCAACGGAGGGATGATCGAATCCGGGGGGACACTTTCGGAGTTGGGGTTTCATTCTGGGCCTGTGGCGGCAGTGGATTTGAGGGAGGGTGGGACTGAATGCGTGAGTGTTGGGGAGGATGGGAGGATTAATTTGGTAAGTTTTGTTGGGGATTCTTCGAACCTGAGTTACCGGAGAATTTTCGACGCGAATGGGCTAGTGGGTTATACGGCGGTTAAATGGGCATCGCCGAGTGAGTTTGTGACTGGTGGGTATGGGTTTGGATTACAATGGTGGGATCAGAGGAGGCCCGGTGGACCAGTTTCGCAGTTTAAGGGGAACTGGTGAGTGAATTTGTGTGGTTTTATTCTGGAAAAGAAAATATGTAGTTGAATGTAATCTGTAGAGCTCACAGTTATCTTAACTAATTTTGATTTGTTTTTATGACATGTTATGTGATTAGCCAATTTTCATCAAAGTGTTGATAAAAGTAAAATAGACACTCTTCACCATGGAGGTTAATTTGGCAAACTCCAACGTTACTTGTGCTGTTATCTTGTTATTTTTAATTGCTTGGTAAGTCGCATGTTAATGGGCTTTCATGAGTTTTGAAATGTTTATCATGTGTACTACATTTGTTACCATTGTTCATCAGTTTATATTGATGCTCTTAAGGATGGTTAGTATAATTTTAGCCCATGATGTAAACTGAGAAGATTTATCAAAAACATTTTGCAATAATAAAAAGTAATTGACTAACTGGAGTTTGAAATAATAGGTTACTAGAGCATATTTTATTATTAGTTATCAAGATAGGAGCACATGAAGACAGGTTTCATATCTGTTTATCAGACTGCAACATATTCTTGGTGTCATGGTGTGTGGTTATGAGTTGGGGTATTAATAATTTCCCTATGAAGACGGCTACTATATTATATTAATATGGCCTATAAATGGGTATCGCTAAATTATCACCATGTCAATGCTGCTGATGTTGTGGTATTCATGTCACTGCCTTCACCATAATATAACCCTGTTTTAGCTTTTGGTGGCCATCCTACTTCAGCACGGTTAACCTCTTCCACAGTCTTTCCAACAAGGCAGCTTTATATTGTCATCCTATGTTACTCAGAGTTAGGGGTGATTGTCAAATATGGGTGTGTCCTATACGGCTACATTCAATTTTTTCTAATTAAGTTTCTCCATATATTTGGAGGGTCAGACCTCCATAACCTTGTTTGTTGGATATGTGTCGGACACAAGTATTTTCAAGGACAATAAAAATGCGGAGCAACATTGGTTTCACTTCACCTTCGGTATCACCTCATCTCCAATATAGATAATGTGCAACTATAGACACACATGTAGGTGGAAACTGGTAACTCTGCAAATAATGTGAACAGAGAAAAAAAGTAATAATTAAAAAAAAGAGCAAAAGCAGTCATGTATGTGAAGGGTTCCTCCCTGTTGGCAATTGGCTTCTGATTTGATGATAGAAAAATTCTTGGTCTTCAATTATTGTTGATAACTTCAAAACCAGTAAATTAAACAGATTTTCTCTTGGCACTTCAGTTCTATAGGATTGGTTTGACAGCATCTTTTCAAACCTTTAAAAGCGGAAAACTGTTTGTGTCACTTCTGTACTTTTGAGCATCTGCATTACTTTTGTTCTTTTGAGTATCTATGCATCTTAAGAAGAATATATAGATGGTTTATTAACTCTGATTGTGCTGATTAGAACTTATAGATTAAACACATACCTTATCATATCAAATGATGCTATTCTAATCCCCTTTTTAATGGTCATCTTGCAGGTGTCAAGGAAAAACATCTGGAATTGTACACTCGATTGATATTCATCCATCACGGAAACACACTTGTCTGGTAAGATTGCTGCTACTTTGTTGTTATTATACTCTTCCCTTTCAGTGATACCACAATGCTGGTATCAGTAAAATATTTTTGGTTTCTTTTTCTTTTTCTTCTCTTTTGGTGAAACGGCTACAAATTATATGAGATCAACTAACTGTTCTTTTTCCTTATCTTCAAAAATAGGGAAAAAAATATGAGAGAAAACAGCCTCTATCTTTCACTCTTTTTTATTTTGTAAAATTTTTAATTTGCTCTGGTAGTTTTTTTTTTTCATTTTTCTATTGTAAAAAATCATAAACTAAAAAATGAAAAAGTTGAAGAAGGGATAGAAAAGTATCGTCTATCTTTCTGCCTCTTTCTTATTTTCTAAATGCTTTGTTAATTTAATCTAGTGGTTTTCCAGTTTCTCTACTTTCTTTGTTAATATTCTTGCCAGTAGAAGTTGCATAAATTTTATGAATGAAGTTGAAGAGAAATTATAAACATAGTCCAGCCTTCCTACGGTGATGAGTTTAAATGATAGCTAGAGTTAATGCTAGCTCGTGCTAGGTTGTTCTGTACCATCAAGTAATTGGTGGAATAATTTTATGCTGATGGCTGCTGGCTTAAGTAGTTGAGAGTTAAACATTCTTTTTTACCATAATAATGGATTTAGACCAACTTTTTAACGTAAAATGATTCTTGAATTTGTGTTACTTGCATTGAATTCCGTGCATGCAATTGAAATCAGTTTTTGGCTACTTAGTTATTCAGATCACAACATTTTAATTATTTCATATGTATCTAAGCCATAGGAAAAGCTTAATGTAGCAATTTTCTAGGATGCCATTGTTAATTCATTCCGTGGCTTAAGTGTATTACCTTATCATAACTTTTTCTTCACAAAAGATTTAAATCTGATGAGTTTAATTGCATTAAAACCTTGTTGGAAAAAGCTTTAAGAGCCTGTATTTTTGTCAAATTGAAATTGTTGTTTATTGATTCTTTGATGGCTATTCCACTTCCGTGCTATCCTGCTCTTCAATCTAAGGTTTTAACAATTTCTATTTGCTTGAGATCTTTTGCTGATTTTCAGTTTTCCTAGTATTTCATAGGCAGGAGGCTCTTCAGGCACTGTATTTGCTTGGGATCTTAGAGCACAACAACAGCCTATTGTTCTTGCTGGTGCTGGGACAGGTGAGGCTGCAATGTCTTTGTTATCTGAAAGTGAGGTTTGGGAAGTTCAGTATGATCGCTACACAAGGTCTTCAAACATTAGCAACATCTCTTCCACACGGATTCTACCTGTTATGATCTGCTCAGAAGATGGGATCCTCGCTGTTGTTGAACAAGGTAAGCAGTTCTTTAAGCAACTATTACTGAATTGTCTTTTGTATTTCGGGCAGACCAATGGGTAAGGATGAGACTTACATCAATTTCTATTTTGGATCAATTTGATGAAAGCTTTATTTTATAATTTTCTTTCAAGTAAAAGATCCCATGACTAACATGTATAATATTCTACTAACTGCATAGGTGAAGAACCCATTGAGCTGTTAGCCGACCCCTGTGCAATTAACAGCTTTGACATTAATCAGCAGAACCCCTCGGTAAATAGAAATTTTACTCTCTCACTGGGTTTTTACTCTAAAAGGCATAATAAGTGGATTCCTTACAGTTAAAATGCAATACCATGCAGGATGTTATATGTAGCTTGGAATGGGAATCTATAGCCATCTTGACAAGGTCGTGATATCAACAGTAAGAGACACAACTTAAGCTTAGAAGTCGGCTTCGCCTTCTGTGAGTAGTAACTTTTGAGGATATTGAGCGCCTTTGTGGAAATAGAACAATTAATTTATAAAAGTACGAATGTTCGGGAAAACATATAAACCCAGAAAATGGAATGATTTGTTGTGTGCAAGTTTTTGTTGTGCAATATAACCATGCAACAAGCCATACAAGAGAGGGCGACATTGATTGAACATCAATTGTCTTAATAGAGGTGTAATAAAGGAAGAAATCTGAATAGCCCATCTAATTACCTCGACTTTTGACTGATGAGATTCAGGGAGAAGTTGAAGAAAAGTGAGTTTTCACACATGGTAATAATAAATAATATGAAAAAGATTTCGTTTCCGTTGAAGAGTAAGAAAGGGTTTTTGTGTTCATTCTAGGAGAAGAAAAGTCAGGGCTGCAAGTTGAGTTATTTTCTTTTTCAATTAATAGAAAATTTTCCTTTCTTTTCTTTTATCTTTGAACTTTTTGTTTTAGTTTCTAAATTTTAGTTGTAAACCTAAATTAAAAATTAAAATATAAAGACGGCATAATTTTTCTAATTAATATGTAAAAAAATAAAAAAAATTACGGCCACGAACTCCAATGTTCCGCTGCTCCATGACATTCCACGTCCCGGACGCAGGGGACGGTGTGTTTGTCCTATCCAAATCCATTTCCTCCCACGAGCATAACGTTAGCTATAACAAAACAACAATTCATCAATGGCTTCTTCTATGAATTTGACAACCAAGTCTTTCAATTTACCCTTTTGCCATTCTTAATCGTCCTCCTACGCTCCATTTTCTCGTGGCCCGTCCAACTCTCCCAATTCAACAAGCTGGGCAAAGCCTTGAAACTCATCAGTTCCACCCAAAGCATTTCTGGGTTCCCTTTATTTGCTTCCCATAAGCTCTCCACCATCACCCCTGCCCCCCAAAGACTCCAATCTCTCACTGTCTTTGCTGCTAAAGGCTACAAAATGAAAACCCACAAGGTTCTTCTCTCTTTCTTCTCTTTGGTTCCTTGGACTACACAGGAAATATTCAAATTTTGAATCATTAGTTTTGTGTTGTTATGTCAAACAATATGTGAATTTGGTTGCTATTAAGATAAACTTGGTCCAGAAGATTCCTACTTTTTTAGATGTAGTTTTATAATTCAGAAAAGTTAGAAATTAAACGAGCAAATTCGGTTCTTTGCATCTATTCATCCAAAAAAGTTGAAAACTTTTCTTGGCAATAAAAATGAACAGCTTAAAAGTCGGCAAGTTTAGTCACTTTTTATGCCTTATGAGTCTTCTTTTCTAATGGATTTCATGTTGTCATCTTGTTTAGTAGGCTTCTGCAAAGCGATTTCGGGTGACAGGAAGAGGGAAAATAGTTAGGAGGAGAGCTGGGAAGCAGCATTTGTTGGCCAAGAAGAACACCAAGCGTAAATTGCGTCTCTCCAAAATGGTTTTTTTTTTTTTCTTACACCACAGTTTTCCTTATCTTGTGCTTTGCTCTTATTGAATATTTGAGCTTTTAGGTAGTCTAAAAAAGTGGGTACTAATTGCTTCAAATTCATGCTGCCTTTGGTTCTAAGTTAGGAGGCGTGTTTTGAAAATCATAACCTTAATTTTGGTGGATCCTCCCCTTCTGCTGCACCGCTTCTTTCCCCCCACATGAGTAGGAATTTAGTCTCGCTATTCAGTCTTTTGGCTCTAATGCAGTTTCCCAAGTTGAGTTGGGACTGTTAGATGAACTGTTCTTTGGCATTTCAATATTTTCAATCACACAGTCTAGAAACCACCTTTTTTCATTTCAAGTTATGCAGAGAAAAAAGAATCCTGAAGGAGCAGCTGTATTGTTGCCTTTATATTGTGACATGTTTTCTCATTTTGGATCATTGTGAAGAGGGGAATTGGAACTTAATTTAGGCTATTTGTGATCCGTAGTATATGGGTACATTTTATATATTGTACTGACAAAGGATTGGGTGGAATCATCTATTTTAGTTTCTTTTAGAGTTAAATAAGGAACCTATGGTCTTACTGGGATATAGCAAAATCATCCTGGGTTTAAGAGGTTTTGACGGGTGGAATCATGGTTATTTTTTGTCACTCACTGTTTGATGAGTTTGTTGCAATGGCATGAAGATTGGCTCTTTTGTTTTTCTGATTAGTTGACTGTGTGAGAAAGTTCCATATTGACTTTAAGAAATGAGCAAACGGTATTTAAAAGTAACTTGCACCACGACCAATGAAATGTTTTGCTTAAATACTCTGTTGATAACATGATTCCCTGTTTCTTCATAGGAACTCATCTATTATAAGTTGAATATCCTCTTTATTTATTACTGTATTTCAAGGTGAAATCCTAGTTTTTGTTGTTACCCTTTGTTTGGTGAGTGTGGTTGATGACAGACAGATTTGCACTTTTGTCTTTCTGATAAGTTGACAGTGTGAGAAAGCTCCATGTTAAACCTAAAGGGCTAGGGTATTCAAAAACTTAAATTTATTGTTAGTAACCTGCATCATGTTCATAACCAATCTAATGCTTTTGTCTAAATGCCCAATTAATTGCTTGAACACGATTGGTTGTGCCTTCACTGGAACTCAGTTACAAATATCTATGCTGGATATTGGGACATATTGTAAATTGAATGTCTTTCTTTCTTCCTTTTCCTTCTGCCTAAAATTAAGGCATAACCATATTTAGTACAATACTAAGCATATGCATAAAATCAGGTCATGGAGAAATTTACTGAAATAGTTTTTGATCCATTGTGAGAATTTACTCATAAACTGCACTTAAACCAAGAAGCTCACTTCAAACGTGCAGTTTAACATCATGGACTTACATATGTACTGTTTAGTGTCCATGCTTCAAGACGCCTTGGTACATATGAGAAATTGATCCATTACACTGTCTGGTTTAAACAGATTGTTTGAGTTGCTTAGATAATTTGAAATGAATCACCTTTTGTTTAATGTATAAGTTTAAATCTTAGGTCTCTATTTCAGTATAAAACTTGTTTTTATAGTGTATTTGTGTCAATTTCTGTCTGCAGCATGCAGTTAGCCGGAGTGACTATGACAATGTGATCGGTGCCTTGTGGTATCTCAAAGTGAATAGAAATGCCAAGTAAAGAGTGTCTTCAAGCGTCATGTGAGAACTTATGTTGTTTTCTTGTAATTTCTCAAAATTATGTTAGAAATAATGTGTTTATTGTTTTAACCTCCGATGCATTTAGTGGCCATTGATCAATTGTAAGTTGAAATCTATTTTTTTCAAACATATTGGCACCTATTTGATTCCAGTTTATGGCGTAACGCATAACATTATATGCATCGAATGCCTATGCCTTGGATGTTGGATGCTTTGGGGTCCAAAAAAAGGCTTAGACCACATAAAGTGGCCTAAGAATCCTCAATCATGTTAGTCAAAACATAGTTCATCAGATCTCCTGTATTTGCTTTATCCTTGCCTGATCTGAGGATAATGACCTACAGTCATGTATATGAAGTCTACCATTTCATTGATATTTTACTTTAACTGCAATTGGTTTTGCGACTCAATTTTGGTGAATACAAAGAAAGGGCAGATGTTTGACAAAACCGTATCTAAAAATCGAGTGGCTGTGCAGGGTGGGGTGTTTTAAGGACAGGAAAAAAGAACTGCAGCATTTCTTTACTTTCACGTTCTCTGGCAGAAACTCATTCACTAGAGCAATGCCATTTGGAATGGGAGTTATACCATATGAGTGTATGTTCTCTTAGTAATAGCAGTTGACCACCGTAATCTTGTTGCTGCAGATTTCCACCTTTCCTTAATGAACCCCATTCTCTTTTTTTAACAGCCTTAGGATAAAAAAATGAAGTTGAAGACGCCGAATTTCTAACTTCTGATCTGTTTGACGTCATTTTTTAAGAGTGATTTTGGGTTCTAATCAATCCTATTCTGTTATTAACTTCTTTGTTAATTGTTAGGCCGATCAAATCTTAAGGTTGAGAACATGTCATTGTCATGTTGCTGTTTTGTAGCCTGTAGGGTTGTGCAGTTCACAAGCTTCACACCCATCAAAACATTCAAATCCAACTTCGACGCCACAGTAAAACAGACTTGCCTACCTTTCCAAAAAGGATGCCAAGAGTTCCGAATGGTGGTAAGTTCAATTATTTTGTTTGTGGTTCCAATATCCTAGTCATCCATTAATACTCACCTTGTCTCGTCATCATGTTCAAGGTATCATTCCAAAAAGTATAGCTTCAAAGAAAAGTCATGAATTTATTTGAGGTACATTAGAAATTAACTAAAAAAAATATGAACACAAAAAATTATATTCTAATCCATAATTACTGTATGCATTTGACTTTCTAAATTAAAAGTTTTTAGGTTTGACTTTTTTTTATAGATCATTATTAATTAAAATTTTAAACTTTGAATGAAATAGTTTTCAAATGTCTATTTGTTAAATTTTAATTTAATTAAATATTTAAAATAATTAAGATCAAAATCTTTTTTTTAAAAAAATTGATCATAAAATGTCAAATTATAACAATATTTATTTAAAAAAAAAATTGGTAAGACATTTCGTTGTTTAAAACACAAAACAAAGATATGTTTTCTATCACAAAACTTTGAAATCTTAAAGTCTAATTGTTTGGAATTTTTACTTTGTATTTTTTTTTATTTGTTCTTTATTTTTAAGTTATTTTTATTTTATATCAAAAAACAAAAAGTAAAACGTAAATCAAATGTAGCCTAAAAAATTCTTTTTTCAAAGGACTAAAACAAAAGGAAATGAAAGCAAATAAGGGTAATATCCAAATAAATATTCAAATTTCATTTAAAATTTAAAATAGAAATAATTCCCAAATATGATTGGATTTCTGACCTAGCGTTCGATTAGGCGAGTAAACCATCCACTTTACCTAAATGTTTGTGTGCTTGTCCTTCACCTTTTGATTTAGTAACTAAAATGTTTTATGAAAATATAAAGATTTTGGTTTTGAACCAATTTTTTTTTTTTATTTTCTTCTTATAAGGGTTATATATTTTTTGTTAAAAAAAAATGTGTGCTTAATATCTCAGACTAATTAATTCAATTAAATTTAAGTTACCGATAAATTAATTTTATCAAAGTATCTTTAATTAATTTAGGAAATCAAACTTAGTCCAATTAAATTATTTAAAATGAATTTTTTTCACTTATTATGAACCAATAAAGTATTATAATTATGATTATATCAATTAAGGTTCCATAATAATTTTCTAAAAATCATAAACATAAAATTATTATTTTAATAGGATAAGGAAAATTGGTAATTAATGATGTAAAGACCATAAGGAGTAGATGTGATAGAAAACTAGTTCAGGAAAATGTGAATCTAAAAAATCATTTAAATTTGAATAAATAAACTAAATATAATATTATTTAAATTTAAAACAATTCAATGTTAAAATAATTTGAACAATTAAAACTTAATATTAAAAATGTAAAATTTAATTATTAATTTCATTTTAATCGAACTCAAACTCAATTTAATCGAGATAACTTGATTCAAAATCAATCTAAACTCAAAAAAACAGTACGATCGATACCAAACGTCGCTCGAGTCGAACCTAACGTACGCATTTGTCGTCTTTGGTTTGGAATGGTCGTTTTCGGCGGCAAGACTAAGTTGGCGTGTTAAATGTGCTAAATGTCGAAAGACCGCCACGTAGTGTGGAAAAAGCCAAGCCGGCCTTAAATTGTGCATCAGAAATCGGATCCAAAGTTAGAGACGTCTACATTCGTGCCCCATTGCCAACATGTGTCTTGTCCTTCCTTGCAACTTTTGTTTTTCTAAATCAATGTCGTTTGAATCGAGGATATTTCTCTCTAATCTTAATTAATTATAGAAAGATAATATATTTTTTAATATCAATTTCACCACCTTTTTCATATGGATTATTCTAATGATTATCAATGATTATGTGGTTTATTGATCAAAATTATTTAATTTTAAACATATCTTCATTAACTTTTAAGTTTAATTTCGACTCAAATCATTCATTTGTTTTCCTTACAAATGTATTTTTTAAGATTTTCATTAAAAATGTTTTTTTTTGTAATTTTAAAATTTAGAAATATCCCTTAATTATACACTTTTAATTATATCAAAAAGTTTATGGAAAACAAAAAAAAATGATCCTATAATTTTCTAAATTTTTTAAGTGACATTTTAATAGATTTGAACAAAATAAAACTTTTAAATTACGCATTAAAATTTTATAATTTATAATTTATTAAATTCATATAATTTGCAAGTAATTTATGATTCGAATCAATTATCAACTCTTTCCACTATTAGTAATAGTTTTTTTTTTCATCAAAATTATTTTAATTAATTTATTAACTATATGCCAATTTACATAATAATATACCACAATCTTAAATTGAATAAAAGTGCCCAATATAAATTTTGATATACATAAGTTCCGACCATATATAAAATAAAACAACAATAAAAAATAAGTTTCGAAATTTTAAATTTAAAATAAATATTTAAATTTAATTATTTAAAAAATCTTTTTATGAGATAAACTAGTTAAAATATCTAAATACACGCCTACAAGAGGCATAAAAACATGAATAGTAGTATCCCATCTTGTTCATCAAATAAAAGTAATTTTTCTTAATGAGTGTTATTATGTGAAGAATATTTTTTAATGTATTAAAACTATTGCATTAATTATTAATTGTTATATTTAATACGGAAATATTATAAATGATATTAATTAATTTTAAAACTATAATTAAAATACTATTTAACAATTTTTTTATTTTATCTTTAAACATTTGATTTAATAATTCAAGAATACCTTGTTTAAAAGCCCATCAAATCCCTCTATCTGACCATCCCAATTTATTATATATTAAAAAAATAAATTAATTTATGTTAAAGCAATATTTTTGTTATTAATTTTATAAATTTTAATAAATAAAAATAAATAAAAAAATAATTTCATTCATTAAATTTATTAAAATTAATAATTTAAAAATAAAAAATAAAAAATTTAAGATAATGTAAGTTGATCCTATCTCAAAAAAGTACTCGTAATACCCTTTCTGTCCTCGCCATCCAATAACAGTGCACGTGTAAGCTTTAAAAACCATAAGCAAGAAGCTACGGCCAGATCTATCGCCACGTGTCAGACATACAAACCATCGCCGTCATTTAAAAAAAAGCCTAACTCTCCTGGGCCCCATATATTATCCATTAATATGTTTACGTGTCTGCCAGCACGCGCTGATCTTTTCTCACCGAATACCCAAACTAACCTCACTACAAACCTAATAATTGCTTCAACTCAAGGATATTAAAGTAATCTCGCGACTTTATCGCCAGTGTTATGGCCCCAATAACGCTGGATCTCGCACGTGCTCGCCGTCAAAAAAGATCCTCTCTTTCCCTTTCTCTTCTTTTTAACACCATTAATTATATTTCCCAAAGTAATATTTTCTAGGGTTTTCAGAATCTCCGAAATTTGCTCGCTTTCCATCAATTTTGAGAGAGAAAAATTAAAATTAGATTTTTCCGCAATTTTTGGGGTTGGAATTGGGAAAGTTGGGATTTCGCTTGGATTGGATGGTGCAGTTGATGAGATCGGGAAATCTTAGGCCGGAGCTTCAGACGACGGCGTGCCTTGACAAACCGCCGGTGAAATTGGAGATCGTCGAGGATTCGTTAGAGGAAGAACATGGCCCTCTTAGTAAACGATCAAAACCTTCTCCAAATATTCAATATGTAATTTCTTTTTCAATTTTATTTCCCTTTTTTTTTAAATGAAATGAAAATTTACCTATTTTTGAGAGATCTCAACTATATGGAAAAAAAAAAAAAAAAGAAAAGACCTTTATATTGGAGGTTTTAAATTTTAAAGGTGTTGTTTCTGGATATTTGCAAGGTTGTTTTGCTGTATTTTGACGATGATGATGATTCTTTTTGTCAGTGGAACTCCGATGATAATGCTTTCTCGATCCCGCCATCGCAATACAATCCGTTGGATGAGCCGAGCCCCCTTGGTTTGAGGCTAAGAAAGAGTCCTTCCCTGTTGGATTTGATCCAAATGCGCCTCTCTCAACCCCAAAGCAGTGGCTCAGCTGCCCAAGATGAAGACTTGAGCTCTGGAGTCAAAAAGGAGGCCAAAGCTGCTGCTGCTACGGATAAACTTAAAGCCTCAAATTTTCCAGCTTCCATTCTTCGGATCGGCAACTGGGAGGTGACTTTTTAATGAGTTTTATTTAATTGTTTTAAAAAATGCTTTTATTTTGGGGTTCAAGTAGCTAAAGAATTGTTTACTTTGTGATTTGCAGTATAAGTCGAGGTATGAAGGTGATTTAGTGGCCAAGTGTTATTTTGCGAAGCATAAGCTTGTTTGGGAGATTTTGGAAGGTGGGCTTAAGAGTAAGATTGAAATACAGTGGTCGGATATTATGGCTTTTAAGGCAAATTGTCCTGATAATGGACCAGGGACTTTGAATGTTGTGGTAAACTTTGTAATTTTTCATGTGATCTTCTTCTCTCTCTCTGTCTCTCTCTCCATGCAATGATTATGTATGACTTTGGTTGTTTCTTTTATGATGTAGCTTGCAAGACCGCCCCTTTTCTTCCGGGAGACTAATCCGCAGCCTAGAAAACACACCTTATGGCAGGCAACTTCTGATTTTACTGACGGTCAAGCTAGCATACATAGGTAAAAGTAATATGAATCTAATTCTTATTTGTGGAAATACAAGCTGAAAATTGCTACCTTATCTGACTTGTTTGCATGTGGTTATGCAGCTAATATGCTCATGGAAAAATTTTCTTGTGGCTTTGCAGGCAACATTTTCTGCAGTGTCCTCAAGGATTGTTAAACAAACATTTTGAAAAGCTCATCCAGTGTGACATGCGTTTGAACTGTTTAAGCAGACAGCCAGAGATAATTTTGGATTCACCATACTTTGAATCACGCTCTTCAGTGTTTGAGGGTCCTGATGAACTGAAAAGGCATGATTTTGGCCAGGGGGAGACTTGTAACGGATCTACTAGCTCTGGCTTCCAGAATATAGCACCACCAGCTGCAGCTCAGTCTTCGTCCTTGGAGACTGAAAAAGGGGATTCTGCTGGTATAACCTCAGAACATATGTCCAGGGAAGCTCCGTCCCCCAGTTCAGGTACAAACAGGACAATTGGGTTTTTTTTTTTTTTTTTAATGTGCGGATGGATAAAGTTTCTAAGTCATATAGTCATTTTACATTCTCTTTTATTTACTCTTTTGAAGTCCGATTACATTCTCTTTTGTTTTCTCTTTTGAAGTCCGATGCCTAATATGGTGTAGTGTGTGATCTCTTAGGAATTTTAATTCATTTGATCTGAACTATGCTTTTTAATTGTTGATAATGATGTTACAGAGGCTTGAAGTCATAAATCTTTTTGCTAATGGTGGTGAGTGCTGATATAGGCTGCAGTGTTAATAACGCAGTATCCTATTGTTAATTTCTATATATGCCTTATTCTGCATATACATGCTATTTGATTTGTTCAGTATCTGATGGATTTAGCATGTGCATTGATACTGTTCCTTTTTACCTGGGCTTTGACTTATAGCTGAGTAGAAAGATGTTTTCTCCTGTTTGAATTAATATTATCTAAACTATTTGTAAATATTGCATTCTTACTTTCTTTTCTTTGCTCTTCTCTAATTAATTTCTCATTTCACATTAGTGATGGACTCTCGTGCCATTGAAGGAAGTGGGGTTTGTGAAGCAGTGGATTCAAAGGGGCCAAGGAATTGGGACCAGATTAAAGTTCCTGGACTTCACCCGTCTATGTCCATGAGTGATCTCATGAACCATATTGGACACCATCTTTCGGAGCAGATGACCTCTGGAAATCCATCCGCTGAAATTAGGCCAGACTGCCAGGAAATGCTGGAGGAGATTGCACGCTACCTTCTCAGTGACACTCAATTTACAACAGCCTCTGATGAGAAATCTCTAATGTCAAGGGTTAATTCTTTCTGTTGTCTTCTGCAAAAGGACACTACGGCAGGCACAAACTCACAGGCTAATGGGGAAAATTATGAAGGAGCTGATGATGGAAAAGATGTTCAGCTAAACAAAACTCATGAGTCTGGGTTTAATATTATAGCTAATGGTGATGTGAAGGCTTTTGAAGGGGATACAAAGGAAGTCTCTGGTAGCAAGCACGCTCCAGGCATGTCAAGAAAAGACTCGTTTGGTGAGTTGCTTCATCTTCCCCGACTTGCATCTCTCCCAAAGTTCTTGTTTGACATTTCAGAAGAAGATGGAGAGAGTCAAGCTAGATAAGATAGTTTCCTTGTTTGTCGGCTATTTGAAAATGATAAATATAAAGTGAATTTCCCAATCTCCCTCATATTGGTTGGAAATGTGATGTGGTTGTTATTAATATCAAATGTATGTGGAGGGATGCTTGGACAATGGGATTTATTGGGATTCGGAAATTCTTTTGATGAAGAATTCCATTAAAGTCCATGTAAAAATCTTAGGTGTTGTAGTAAAATTGTTTTATGTTAATATCTCAAGCAGATTGTTGGTCCTATCCCAGTAAAGGTAGTGATTTTTCATTTACTGAATTGTTTTTTCATTGGGTTAAAAAGGAGATAATATATCACCGTAGTTTGTGTATTTACATGAGTTATGTATTTAATGATAGTGGTAAGACTTGCTTTTCGTAGAGAGCTGTTGGAAAACATTCTGGCCATCTGACTGTACTCTGTTGGGAAAAATGTAAAAGGAAAGGTAGAAAAGAAAAACTTGTGCGAGGGATCTAGTTACTTCAACTACGGAGATTGCAGTGATATGCTACAACGTAGTTTAAGCATTGTTAGCATTACAAACTTGTTTTTGGAGTCAGAGCTGAGCGGGTAACAACTAACATGTAGTTTTCTCATTGTATAAACAAATTCATGATTCAGGGAGTTCAAGCAGTTCCATTCGCCATTTTATTTGCCCTCATTTTCCTTTGATTGCCAAGATTTTGAGAGAATGAATAAAATAAACCCCAAGACATTTGCACGTAACTACGAGTTGCTGAGGATCTCTGGACTGCTTTTACAGGACGTGACACTGACATGTTGGGAAAAGGCAATATTGAAGAAAAGTCAAGCTCGGGAAGCATCTTCCGATCATGACGGGGAGGTAATGCTAGTGGGAACTTAACGCTGATGTACAGAGGAAAGTGAGCGCGCTTCCCTTCCAATTTGTCATTGAAAACAAAAAGCCTAGTAACCTTTTCGTCCATGGTCTTATTGAAATTCCTATTCTTAAAATGCAAGGGATAAAATAAAAGTAAAGAAGAGGAAAGAGAAGACAAAGGGAATTTGTGATAGGAATTAGGATGAGTCAAACATATATCCATTTGATAAACTGTCCGAAAAGTAAGCTCAGTAATCCTTGCGAGGACACAATATTTGTTCATGAAGTCTATGAAAGTTTGATTTTCTATTCCATGCTCATTATTACATTTGCATAAAATTCATGGTTGAGGAAGTTGAAATGGCTGACATTTGTGGTTTGGTTTCCTTTCTCCTTTCCTACTCTAGTAAACAGCAAAAGAATGTAGGAGTACAAAAAATGAGGAGAAGATTTTATGAGAATGAAGCAATACAGAGGGTTTAAGATAAAATACTGGCACATATTATGCAAGGAGGATCTCTAGACTTCTCTTCGGATGTGGCGAACATTAGGCACAGACTATGAAAAACATGACCACATGAAAGAACAGCATTCTCTGCAGGTTTAAGATGCTCTAGATCTGGATCATATTTGGGTTCATTTGCAAGATCACCATCACATAAGAGACAGCTCCTGTCAAGTGGCACAATGCGCTCATCAAAACCTGCAAAATTGGAAGCAAATTGTTATGATAAAGGTTAATTTTTCTCTTTTTCGTATCTCCTTTTTGGGGTCATTCTAAATAAACAATCTAAATTAGTTAATTTTTACAGGATACATTAAGCTGTCTCTCCATGTAATTAACTCTGCTGGCCTTTACTTTTCACATCTTTTAACATACTAGGCCGCAAGTTTCTTCCCTCTCCCCTATATTTTTGGTATGACTTATAGTGAAACTGAGACGTCCAATTGTTCCTAGGTATTTCCTATATAAGTTCTGTCAGTCTAAACAATCTGTCATATATCTCAGTTATCTGTTTTTAGCTCTATTTCTAAAAATGCTACTTTTGAGCAGAGTGGTAAGCCAAATGCCAGATATTTACATTCCACGATCTCTCCCTGGGATATTTCGGGCAAATGTGCATGCAATTTTCATGTCACAAGATCAAGTAAATTATAGGAATAAACTGAAAGCGCAATGTTCTACTCAGATTGTCATCCATAGGCGAGTGTCAGATGAATGGGAAAAGATATTAGTATCAGATAAGAGTAGAATAAACGAGAAGGATACTGTGGACATACCTTCCCACACTATATGATCTTCGCAGACATGTTGCTCTTGTCTTGGTTTGGCTGGAATTGTTTCTTTTTTGTGTGTAACCTGCTTAGAAGTCAGAGTTCTACCTGTTCCATTCTTGCCTACCAACCCAGCAGAGCCCTTGGAAGGTTGGGTTTTTTCGTTTCTTTGAGTAAATTGCTTCAATGTTGGAATTCTAGTAGTAGTTTCACTCTTCTTAACCCACACTGCAGAGTCTTTGGGAAATTGGGTCGTTTTCCTTTTCTGCACACTATGCATTGATGCCGGAATTCTACTTGTTGCGATATTCTTGACCAATCCTGCAAGATCTTTGGGAGGTTGGGCTGTTTCCTGTTTCTGCATAACGTGCTTTGATGCCATAGTTCTAGTTCCAGTATTCTTGACCAACCCTGCAGGACCTTTGGGAGGTTGGGTTGTTTCCTTTTTCTGCATAACATGCTTTGATGCCAGAGTTGTACTGGTTCCACCGTTCTCAACCAGATCTGTAGGACTTTTGGGAGATTGGATTGTTTCCTTTTTCTTCACAAAATGCATTGATGCCTGAATTCTACTAATTGCACTCTTTTTGGCCAATCCTGCGGGATCTCTGAGAGATTGGTTTATTCCCTTCAGTTTAAGCTGCTTTGATTCTAGAATTGTACTAGTTCCATTCCTCCTGTTCAAACTTGTGGAATCATTGGGAGGCTGTGTTGTTTGTTCTTTCTGCTTAGAGGACCTAGAAACTGGAGTTGCATTAATTCCACTCTTTTTAACCAATGGGGCAGAATCTTTGTTCATCTTTATCTTATTAGATTGATGCTGTTGAGTACAACCTGTCTTACAAGAAATGTAATATATTAGCTTTAATTTCAACGAGGAAATGCCAAATTTGGTTTGTCTATGTAATCTGACATGACATGTGAGAAACCAATTCCGCCAACAGAATAACAAGTACCCCATACACAGTAGGTATGGACTGTGTATGGGGTAAATAAAATTGTTAAAATAGAGCATGATCTTACTTTTGGGGTAAAAAAAAAAAAAAAACATAGTAAGGAGCCAAAATTGCAAATACCTGTTCGACTTTTTACTTTAATGTGTTCTGTGGAATCTGTCAAATCTCTACTTGACGATGTAGCTCCTAAAGCAGGGTTCGAGACTTGAGAAGGTTCACCAATGCAATATGTGGCATACGGAATTCCACGAATATGATGCCAAGTCCGAGGTCCTCTACTGTGACCAGAGCTCGAAGCGCCAGCAACGCGGTTGATGCCAGGACTTGAAACGCCTGGATGGTGAGAATGGTGTGTGCTGAGGCGCTTGCCATCAATTATCTTCTTCCTGGAACCATGAAAATTATGTGTTATGAAAGTGATTTCTAGAACTCGTATGTATGAAGATTTTTGTACAGGGTAGCACTGATTTGCGTAGCCTGAATAAAGAAAATCATGCAAAGATCTTTATAGGGTAATGACGAAGGTCGAATGCCATGCCTGTTGGTATTATGCAAGAAACAGAGTCTTGGGTCTTTCCTTTGGTTAAGAAGGAGACCATCCGTTGCCGCCATTGAAAAGGAAACCCTGAAAGTGATACTACAAAAGAGAAAAGAGCACATGTAACATGTTGAAAAAGATGTTAAAAATCGAAACTAACCCAAATCTCAATCTCACAAACAAATAAAGATCTTAGAAATGCCACTGAAAGGAAAAAAGAACAAAATCATAACCTAAAGTAGGAAAAAGGAAATATGTCAATGGCAGTATATGAGAAAAGCAAATACTTGATCAGAAAGTTATTCAAGAAAATAAGCTAATTGTTTTGTGAGGTTTTGGAGGTAGGATTTGATCTTCTATCATATAAACGCTTTGGGGTGACGTGAAGTCCCCCGCCTCTCCTTTTTTAATGTGGATTAGAAGGCTACCACAACTGCCTTTATTTTCTAGGATTTGTTTTGTTTATGAGATTTACAAAAAGCAATCTAGGTTTTTGGTATATAATTAAAGTCATTATGTCGAATATTACTAAAATTAAGAGTTCAATATCTACAAACAATGTAAAATTCTAAAAGAAAAACAATCAACTAAAGGGGTTTTATGAAATAAAATAAATAAAAGGTATATTTATTTTAACAAAATAAAAATAACGTATAAGGTGTTCTTGTATGATAAATTAAACAAAAAAATTATTAAATACTGATTTATGATATAAAATTGTTTGGCTGAAAATTAAATGTTTAATAATTTTTTATTAATCTTTTATCAAAAGAAATAAATAATTTTATAATTATTTTTAAAAATAATTTTAACAATAAAAACTTTTATCAATATTGAACTATTTTATCGATATTAAACTAAATTCTGATAGTATAATAAAAGTAAAAAAATATTATTATAATTAAATAATAGTTACATTTTAATAAAATTGACTTAATACATTAAGTAGCTAAAATCTACCTTGCATTTTTACCAAATTTTTATTGAAAATATTTAATTAAATATTTTTAAGTAAAAATAATTTATCAAATATATTGAAAAATTAAAATTATTAAAATTTTAAATTAAAAAATTAAAATTTTTTAATGATTTATCAAATACTCTAGACTCGCATGTAAGATAACATGTGATCAAAATCTTTATTTTTATACGGCATTAATCAGTAGTTATATTTGTCCAAAGGAAAAGAAAAATGGTAGTGGTTAGTTACACTAGAAGAACTACCCAGTTACATTTGGGTTACAAATTTTTCTATTTTTGTGAAATATAAATTATATAAAATTTTTTATTTAATAATAAAAAATAAATATTTTTAGTATTTTGTTGGGTTTTCATTTTTTTAAAATATAATTTTTTTCAAAAAAAAATTTGATACTTAAATTTTATCACTTAATCGTAATTGGATATGTATTGGTTTTCTATTTTAAATAAGAAAGACTATTTTAAAAAAATTATATAAATTAAATCAAAACTGATTAATACATACCTAATAATCTAACTTAGTGATACAATATTTATCTATTATCAACATCAATCAATTATCAAATTCAAACTCATTTTTTCATGGAATTAAAACCTACTAATATCATAACCCATTCAACTTTATTTTTTAATAAAGTAAATTTAATATGGTAGAAGATGTATTATAGTAATTTTGATTAATGATGTTAAAAGGGCATTTATGTAATTATGATTGTAAAGTATTATAGTAATTTTGGTAAATTATAATAAAAAATATATTTTAATAATTATGTTAAGAGTAGTATTATAATAATTTTAGTTAATTATAGAAGGAGGGGCATTATATCATGCGTGTTATTCAATTACTAAGTAACTAGAGGGGCATTCTAATAATTTTCAAGGGGATCACTTTTATATAATTGTATGTATGTTAAATTTTAATATCTAATTATGAAGCAATCAAAAATGTATTTTCATAATTATGGTCAAAGACATTATAATAATTTTAGTAAATTATAATAAAGTAGCATTCTTGTAATTATAATAGAAATGACATTATAATAATTTTGTCAAATGATGGTTGAAAGGTATTTTTGTAATTATTGTTGTATGAGCATTATATTAACTTCGGTCAATTATAGTGAAAAAAATATTTTAATAAATATGTTAATATGAACATTATAGTTTTGATACTCCGTTTAGTCTGAGATTTAAATCAATTGAATCTATTTAATTTCAAGCTCAAAGGTTCAAACCAATTGGATTTAGACGCGATTTAATTCTAGTTGTAAAATTTTAAATTTTATTTATATTTTTATTTCTTATTTTATATTTTTATTTTCATTGCATTTATCTATATTTTTATTTATTTATCATTTTGTTTAATTTAATTTTTTTATTATTTGTTGATTATCCTTAGTTATAGCAGTTTGTTTAATTTCACTATTCTTATCATGTTTTTGCATTCAAATTATTTGATTATTTAAAAAAAAAAAAAGAAGGAAAAGCTGAAGGCTTGCTCGATGATGACCCTGAAACATTTTGGGATTAGGCGATGGTCCTTAGCTTTTTAAAAAACCTCTTCCAGTTTTTTTTTTTTTTTTTTAAATAATGTTGTAATGGACAATAGCAAATAACACAACAATTACACAGAAAAACCAAAGAAATAACCAAAGAAAATCAAGCAAGCTGATTCTGCCACCACTCTCTTAGCCCATCACTCACTAAACTCACAATAAAAATACAAACATAATAGTCAAATACCCGAAAGTCATACTTCATCCAAACTAGAGACCACACAATCCTAACAAAAATTCAAGTAGAAAACAGAGGATGAGCAAGATCAATTACAGGGGAGAAAAATCGAGTAAAAACCACCCTCAACAGCCAAGCTTAATTCTCTGTAAAAGCAACATAATAGACAGAAGCATTACACCTCAATTCCTAAGAAAGTCATTCCCGACCACAATCGAACAAGAGCACAATTCACAACAAGAAAATCCATCAGCCTAGTTTGCAATCCCAAATAACCAAGTTCCAATAAGGAAAATCCAACCATCAACACAAGAGGCCTAGCAATAGTCAAAAAATCCAAAAGCAAAGAAGCTTTAGTTTTTGGTTTGGTAGCCATTTAGTTCCAATCGACCCGAACACAAACCCCAACACTCAAACCTATTACAAAAAATCCCATACCTAGAATCCATTTTACCCAACCACAATTCACCAAAAGAATAATTCGTACAGAGGAAATGGTAGTGCTTTTTCAACTTTGAGGCTTTGATTTCCAAAGGCCACCACGAGCTGTCAAGAACTTGAATAAACTGGATTGCTTGAGTAGAAAAGAAACAAAGGAAGTAGGTAAATGAGTTGTGGGTACTACTCTGAGGTGGAGAACGGTGATCGATGGCGCAAGAAGGCGCAAGGTGGCGATAGTAGCAGAGCATTGTGAGTTTTTGGGTGACTTGAAATTGGTGGCTGTTCATCATTTTCTTAGAAACAAGTTAGAAAAATCAGAAATTAAGAAGGTTAATGAGTAAAATTGTTGGAAAAGAATAAGAGAAGGATTTTATAGGAAAACCAAAACGATGTAGCTTTCGGCTCTAAGGGAACCCAACTCCTTCGACCCGATTGTGACCTAAGATCACTCCGACGAGCCAGCAGCCCGCTTCAGCTCTCTTTACAGAGTGCATGACCGATTGCAACCCATTACCAATCCAAAAGAAAGACCCAATTTACAAGCACATCCAGATCCACCCATAACGGAAGAACTATTGATTTAGGCCGAAAATCAGGTTTGTTTGTTGGACCCACACAGCTTTGGACTTCTTTTAACCTTGGTTTTAACCCAAAGTGTGGTAATTTCTTTTCTTTTATATAGTTTTTTTTTTGCTATAATTATTTATATTGATTATTTATTTAAAATTTAATTTTGTGAAAATTACTTTTAAAAATAAAAATAAAACCTTACTAACATATTATAAGGTTTTAAAATAATTTTAAAAATAAAAATAAAAATAAAACCTTACCAACATATTGAAAGGTTCAAATTTTTAAAAATGAATTTTTCAAAAAAAATAAATCATAACATATTGGAAAACCTTATGAATTTTTCATAAAAATTGAAGATAAAAAAATAGCTTTCAAAAAGTTTTACCAATATATTGGAGGGTTTGTGATTTTTTTAAACATAAAAATTTACCAACAAATTGGAGAACCTTATGATTTTTAATTAAGATTTAAAAAAAAAAAGAAATAGTTTCTATCAAATCTTACCAACGATGGAACCTCTTCAAAATGTAACAAATAGTCTTCTTAAATATTCCTAAGATAAAAGAATGTCCTAAAATTATTATCAACATATTTGAGTAATTTTAAGATAATTTTCAATAACTAATTATTTGATAAGATTTTTAAAGTTTTGGATAACACAAGATCAAATTGGTACCATCCCTTAGATGGGTGTTATAGGGATGCTATAACATTTTTTACATGTAATTGAACTCTCGGACTTAGTTATGGTTTTGTAGACTAGAATCTATATTTTAAAGATACCTAGATTAAGCTTGAGATTTTTTTTTAAAACGAAACAAATTTAGTTAGGTAACCAATCGCACTTAAACAAAACAAATTAATAGTGACTCTTAAGTCTATGTCTAGTAATAGACCAATGGATCTATATGTTATGAAAATAGTAATTTTACTTAATCATATAAAGAAATGCATGCATTATAGTCAATTTGGATGCATATAATTTAATTGTCAAGTAATTAAATAGGCATTATGATTATTTCCAAAGGGATTAATTTCATATTATTGTATAGATGCTAAAATTTAATGCGTAATTATGAAGTAATCAAAGGGTATTTCATAATTATGATTAATAGGTATTATAATAATTTTGACCAATTATAATATAAGGGGTATTTTCATAATTATAATAGGAAAGACATTATATGAAGCAATCAAAAAGGCATTTTTGGTAATTATAGTTAGAAGGCATCATAGTAATTTTAGCTAATTATAATATGAAGGAGATTTTTGTAATTATGATAAGATGATATTTTCGTAATTATGGTTAAAAGATATTATAGTAATTTTAGTCAATTATTATATGAAAGGTATTTTATAATTATGGTAAGAGGATATTTTTATAGTTATGATTATAAGGGCATTATAGTAACTTTGGTTAATTATGATAAGATGAGTATTTTAGTAATTATATTAAAAAAGATATTATAATAATTTTAATTAATCATTGAAAAAGTGAAATTACAGTCAATTTGGATACAGTAATTCAATTTTCAAGTAATTAAAATAGTATTATGACCATTTCCAATGGGATTAATTTCATATTTTATATGGATGTTAAAATTTAACGTGCAATTATGAAGCAATCAAAAAGATATTTTCATAATTATGCTTAGAGAATATTATAACAATTTTGGCCAATCATAATATAAGAAATATTTCATAATTATGGTTGAAGAGGCATTATATGAAACAATCAAAAGGGAATTTTTTTTGTAATTATGGTTAGAGGGTATTCTAGTAATTTTAGCCAAGTAAAATATGAAAGGTATTTTTATAATTATGATAAGAGAATATTATAGTAATTTTAGCAAATGATGGTAAGACATTTATGTAATTATGGTTGTAGGAACATTATAGTAACTTTGAATAATTATGGTAAACATGGCATTTTAATAAGGGTTAAGTTTAGAAATATGCCATATGGTTAAGACCGAAATGAAAGTAACCCCCGAGGTTTAAAATACGACACTTAACTACCTTATAATTTGTTTTATTATTTTTTTTAACCTAAAATCATTATTTTTTTTGTTTGTTTATTTTTTTCATTCTTCTTTATCTGAATTCATACTGTCTCTAAAATTTCATACTCTCTCTCTAAACTCAGACGGATCCACAAACAATAATCTTAAAACCATAACAACAAATAACCAGAATCTCCACACCACCATCAACATTATAAATTCACATCACCACCAGATTTTATCCTTAATTCATTCAATGCTTTTTCAAAACTTGGCATACCTCGATTGGCACAACCACTGCTAGCTAATACTAATCGCCACTGTCAATCATCCATTAGTTCTAATGTCCGCCCAAAAGCAATTTCTAAAATCAGTTTGATCTTCTCAATTTTCAATCGAATGGGTTTTTAAATTTCTGATTGTGTCTACCTATGTAGTTGTTTGCCTAAATAGAATATGTTTACTTTGGTTGCTAGGAAATTTTAAGTTTTGGTTATTGGATGAATACGAATTTCACGGCTAGGCGGGATTTGGAAATTGAATCTGTGTTTGGGTTGGACAATGGTGGTGACTAAATGTTGGATGTAAGGGCATGGTAGAGATATATGCTATTGATTTTTGTGTAGTTTAGGTTGAATTGGTGGTGGCACTGAGCAACTAGGGTAATAGTTATGGGTGGTGAAGGTAGAAAGTATAAATTTTTAGAAAGAGATAATGAGTTTTTAGAAAGAGGATATGAATATTTAGAAAGAAAGTACGAATTCAGTTAAGTTTGGTAGTAGTGTGAACTTGTAGTGATAGTGGTGATGGAGTTGTGAAGGTTCTGATGATTTGAAGGTTATTGTTTGTGGATTCATTTGGGTTTAGAGATAGAATTGATTTAATTTTAGAAAGAGAAAAAATGAATTTTTAGAGAGAGAGTATGAATTCAGATGAAAAAAATAAAAAATTAAAAATATAAAAAAGTAACAGATTTGAATAAAAAAGCAATATAAAAAATAATAAGGTAGTTAAGTGTCATGTTTTAAGCCTCAGAGAACACTTTCATTTCAGTTTTAATCACAGGGTATATTTTTAAAGTTAATCTTTTTAATAATTATTTAAGAAGGATATTATAGTAATTTTAATTAATCATAGAAAGAGGGCCATTACAATCAATTTCGATATTTGTAATTTTATTGTCAAGTAATTAAAATGGTATTATGATCATTTCTAAAAGGATTAATTTCACATTATTGTATGGATGTTAAATTTTAATGCATAATTATAAAGCAATCAAAAAGAGATTTTCGAAATTATACTTAGAGGGCATTATAGTAATTTTGATTAATTATAATATGAAGAGTATTTTCATAATTATAATTGGAGATGCATTATATGAAGTAATTAAAAAGGGATTTTTTTTGTAATTATTGTTAGAGGATATTATAACAATTTTATTCAAATATAATATGAGGTGTATTTTCATAATTATGGTAAAAATAGTATTATAATAATTTTAGCCAATTATGGTAAGGGAAAAAAAGAAAAAAAATACAAACATACAATTAGTATCAAGTGGGTTTTATGAAAAAATTAAATCTAAAATTTTTTTTATTAAATATTTTAAAAGTTCAAATATGAAAAACATAAAAAAAATGGAAAAACAAAAAAAAATTGATATAAGCTTGTCTCTAATAAAAAATATTTTAAAATATATATAATGATAATTTTATAATTTTAAAGTATTTATTAATAATTTTAAAGAAAAGTAAAGAAAAAAAAGTAATACCCAAAAAATGACATACAATAGTAAAAGAAAATGAGATTGTAAACCGCACATAATTCAAGTATGTTTTAAAAACATAAAAAAAATTTTAATTACTTTTTTATTAAAAAAAATTAAAAAAATTGATATAAGTAGATCTTACACATAAAAATACAATCTTTATAAATATATATTTTTATAATTGAAATTTTTGGTTTTTTTTATGGAAAACTAAAAAAAAAAAAGCAAAAAAAAAAAAGAGTTAATCAGCTGGTGGCATGTGGCAACCAAATGGATGAGTACTGTTTGTACGTACATTAGTAAAAGTAATTGTAAGGATATTGGCATAGCACTAAAAGTGCAGTAGCATATTGGCTGTACAATTTTAAAGATGATATGTTAGATATGAGGAAAAAAAAAGATATATAAAAATGGTAATAATATAATAAATATATCAAAGATTTATTTATAATGATATACATTATTTAAGTTTTATTTTTTTAGATAATCCAATCTAACATATAATATTTTTATCCGTTGATTGTTAAAATGATGACTTATGTCTTTCTAAAAATATTTTTGTTAATGGTTTTATTTTTTTATTAAGTAGATCTTACACATAAAAATACAGTCTTTATAAATATTTTTTTTATAATTTAAAATAATTTATTATTTTTTTTAAAAAAAAAAGGGCAAAAACCAAAAACCAAAAAAAAGAAAAAAGGGCCAATAAGAAGGTGGCACGTGGCAGCATAATGGATGAGTACTATTCATTTGTACATTAATAAAATTAATTGTAAGGATATTGGTATTAAAAATGCAGTAGCATATTAGTTATATAATTTCAACGATAATACGTTAGATATAAGGAAAAAAAAAGTAATAATATATTAAAATATGTCAAAGATTCATTTATAATGATATAAATTAATTAAGTTTTATGTCTTTTTTATTTTTTTAGATAATCCAATATAATTATACTATTTCTATCGTTGATTGTTAAAATAATGACACATGTTTTTTTTTTTAAATTTGTTAATGTTTTTTTTTATTTTAAATTATAAAATTATCTATTAATTAAACATTTATAATATTATAAATTCAATTAATTGTGAATAAATGTATTTCATATTTTGTATCATTTAAAATTTGAGTTTATATTTATATATATTTATTACATTTCTATATTTATGAATTTAATCATTCCTAAATTTATGGTATCAAAGGATTTAATTAATTATGGATGAATATTGTACTTTGAATATTTATGAACTTAGGTATTGATGAATTTATGATATTTATAAATTCAATTAATTGGATAAATGTATTTTGTTTTTCGTATCATTTAAATTTTAAATACAAATTAATATTATTATTAATTAATTATAAATTAATTAAATTAAATGAATTTAATCATTCGTGAACTTAATTATTCATAAATTTATGATATTCATAAATTCAAGAGAATAAATGTACTTATTATTTAATGTAATATAAGTTTAATATATTTATTAAATAATATAAATACACATGAATCAAGCCACTACAATGTGCAGCATGCTATACCATGCACAGTGTTCTAGTGTATTTATTGAGCTTTGTTTACGTCATTCGCTTCATAGAAGAAAATGATCGTTGTTTTAAAAATGAAAAGCAAGTGTATGCAGTAAAAAGGATAGTTTGTAATAGAGAGGACAAAAAATTCCGTACCCGATGGTTTCGGTTCGATTCAATTTTTTAAAATATATATATTTTTTAAATTGGATATTAGATCGAATAATATAAAAAAAAATCGAAATCTAATTTTAGGTAAATTCGATCTTATTCGACCCGTATATATATAAATAATTTTTTAAATTAATTTTTAAATTTTTAATTTATATATATTTGTATAATGATATTTTTAAATATTTATATTTAAAAAATAATATTTTATTAATTTCGAATCGAATCGGATACGATTTATATAGTATCAGGTCGAATCGAGTTTGAATATAAAAAAATAAAAAAATTTTCAGATAAAATCAAATTCAGATTTATTAAAACATTAAGTCGGATCGAATTTGAAACGAACAAAATTCACCTCGAATCCAATCCGATGCCAACCCTGATTTGTAACGAGAAAATGATATGAAAACTTATAGCAGCATGCGACTAAATTATATAAATTTTATTAATCTACTATTAAAAATCCAGACGGTAAATTGATACCAACTCAATTAAAATTTTGATAAAAAAACAAGTTATAAAATAAAAGATATTATAAATTAATAAAGTTTTATTTGTAATTTAATTTTTCTTAAAAATAGAGTGAGAATATTTTTCTCTACAGATGCCACATGATAAAAATAATGGATTTTAACTGTTTTCATCTAAAATATAAGTTTAATTAAAAAAAATTATACTCTTAAGAATTTTATTGGACAAAAAAGAAACTTATCTGTCAAATTTATGAAGTTCTTTTAGTATTTTAACAATTTTCATTTCATTACCTTTTCCTCTTTCTTAGCAAGCAAGCACATTAATGGATTTTTTTTTTTAAATTTCGTCCCCTTGATTTTCCCCTATCCCAATTTTCATTCAATGTATATTTCTTTATATATATATATAATATAATTCATAACAAGCAAAAGGTTAAATATAAGGCAGTTTCTGGTTTACGAGGATAGAGAGGTATTTCACTCTATGCGCTTTTAGTTCCTTTGGAATGTTTCTAGAAAACTAGACTGGCAGTTTCTTTGAGTTTCTTTGTTTAATAAATGTAAGACAGGTTTAAAAGAGAGATGTTTTGTCATGCAAAGGAACCAACAGGAAAGATGAAGTGAGAGTTGATTCCTTGGAGAGTTTGTTGGGTTTTCCAATCAAATTCTTATCCCTTGGCTTTGTATATGCTTTATTCTTTCCCACCCACACTTGCTTTCTCTTTCATATGTTCATAAGATCATGTAATCCATCAGACATAACACAAAATCTGCATTCCATTTGACTTGAAATCAAGATAATGGCAGAGTCCAGCTCTCTGGAGTATAAGCCAACATGGATGGTTGCAGCTGTCTGTTTCGTCATTATTCTTATCTCTCTTTTGGCTGAACGAGGCCTTAATCACCTTGGAAAGGTATCCACATTCTGATCTGTCCTCCAAGTTTTAAAATATTTATTATTGTATTTATGCAATGACATAATCCCCATTCCCTTTTTTTCAATTGAATATTTTTCCTGGAATTCGAACTCAACTGGGAAGGGAAGCAAAACTTCCAAACTTGTGTACTTCAATGGCTCCAAGTACGAGCTTTTATTAAATTACCATAGATTTACAGATAATTCACATTGCAACTTTTTCTTTGATGGAACGAATTCATATAGTAATTAAATACAAGAAAAGGTTGTAACGGATTTCATGCTTATTTATTAGGACTTTTGCATATAGCACTTAGTCACATGGAATGCCTTTGTCTCTTGATCTTTCTTTTGTTTTTATAGCTGTTCTATATTAAAGCTTCCAGAACGAAAATTTTCGGTACTTTGGGTGTTTCACTCATAAGAAAATCTTCTGTCTGTTTTTGACTTGGAAATCCAGTGCCTGAAGCGTAACAATCAAGATGCACTGTTTGAAGCTTTACAAAAACTAAAAGCAGGTTTGCCCCAGTAGTACTCCCTTTTTCTGTCTTGAACTTCTCATATAGTAGCAGTGCCTTAGATTTTCTGAAGTAAGATGCATGTTTAAGCAGCTCATATTGTGCTTGTTCATATAATATCCATCACATTCACAAATTGAGCTTTAATCCAACTTAGCTTTATGGTTCTACAATGGAGTTATGCAATACAACATTAATCAAGTAAAATGATGAAAATGAATTTTATCACATTGTTAAATTTAGTACAAAGGTAAATTTTCTGAACTTTAGTGTTTACCCTAACCAATGTGCTACTGATGTTTGTTGACAGAATTGATGCTATTAGGATTCATTTCCCTTCTATTAAACGTCTTTCAAGGTCTAATAAGTCAAATCTGCATTCCAACCCACTTGGAATCCAGTATGCTTCCATGCAAGAAGCCTACTGAAAGTAAAAGTAGTCATGAAAAGTATTCACCTCAAGACATAAATAATAGACGTCACCTGTTTTCTGCAGATAGTAGTTCAGATTATTGTTCACATCAGGTACATTAACGTGCTTTTTTTAAGAAATTGTTTTTGTTACAGCAACCTGCTGGTTCTGGCTAATGATTATGGCCTTGCATATCAATTTGAGGAATGTCTACGCACATTCTCGCACATTTTATGCTCATTTCAAATACATTTCCCATAGGTTTAATGGGAAAATACAATAATGAAACTCCAGATGTAGCTCACCCTTTCAAGAAGGGGTTTTTTTTATGGTTGACTTTAAGGTAATTTTCTCTTTCCAAACTCAGGGGAAGGTCCCATTATTATCAACGGAAGAATTTCATCAGCTACACATTTTAATCTTTGTAGTGGCCGTTGTTCATGTGGTATCCTGTGCCATTATATTGGTTCTTGGAGAAGCAAGGGTAATGTTTGTGCCTCTAACTTTCACTATGTGTTACACTGTAATTAGATATCTTATTCATTTTACAAGATGTTATGCCCTAATATAACTGCAACTTCAGGTAGAAATAAGTGTTTGAACATTGACCACGTGCAATTAGACTCAATAACATTGGTAAAAATCGGCAATAGCAAAGTTAAAGAAAGCAGAATCATATTTCATCTCATAGGAGTACTGGATCAACTTCAATATTGCCTGTTCTTTATTGAACTGTTATTATCATTTTAACTGCCAACCAAATAATAAAATATATAGCTTTCGTTTATGTAGATACGCCAATGGAAACCTTGGGAAGATACTATCTCTAATGTGGAAAAGGGTAACATCAATCAAGCTTCCAAAAGATTATCAGTTAATTTATCTTTTATTATTAAAGGATTCTGTTTCCTAAGCGTGATATGGTTCAGAGTTGAGATTCATCTTGTTCCTCAGGTACAGCCAAGGACACTCATAGACATCATATCCTAGTGTTACTCAAAAAACATGCCTGGGGATATTGGAGAAAGGCAGCTGTTGTGAGCTGGACAGTAAGTCTTACAGCTATATAATCTTGCGCATGTAACAGAATTTCCATATAGTCTTCATCTGTCTTGTATGCATCTGCTCGCCATACTTACCTACATTATCTTTATTTCTGCTTTTCATGAGTTACCGGCAATGGCAGAAACTTATGACTTTCCCCAGTATCAAATATGTTATTTAGCTTTGGGAGTTTTAAATTTAAGAAGCATTTGTTAAATATAGATATAAATAAAGTCTCTCATATGATCATTTTTTAACATTTTTTGGCTGCTCTTATGTATTGTTAACATATGACAGCAATTGCTTTCTTATGTTCTTTTGGCAGATTTCATTTGTCAAACAGTTCTATAACTCTGTTACCCAGTCAGAGTACATAGCACTTCGAGAAGGATTTATCATTGTTAAGTTCTCATCATCTATCATATGTGTACTTAATGCTTAGTTTTAGTTCATTGAGTTTTTGCTTTACAAAAAGCATGCTACTTACCTACTTTCCCAACCATCTAGAAACATTGCCAAGCCTATAGTCAATTTGATTTTCACAAGCACATGATGCTGTCACTTGAAAGGGACTTCAGACATGTTGCTGGCATAAGGTAATTCTTAAAATCTTGGCAAATTTTTAAACCAAGATCTGTTTGATGTTTGAGATAAATATTGCACACTGATATCCTGTCATATGTAGCTGGTACCAGTGGCTATTTGTGGTAGTGTTTTTGACATTGAATGTGGAAGGTCAGTTTTCCTTTAGTCTGAATGAATCTACTTTATTTGTCATTACATTTCACAATAATGATATTAAGTACTTCATATTTCCAAGCAGGATGGCATACGTATTTTTGGTTATCATTTCTACCTTTAGTTGTAAGTGAATCAGTTGCATTTCAGTGGATCATTTAAACTGGTTGAGGAATGAGATTCACATGATTAACAATTGTTGGGGTAAATGGAGTTTTACAGCTTCTACTTCTTGTTGGAGCCAAGTTAGCGCACATAATCATCCGCTTAGCTCAGGATGTTGATGAAATGAAGAAGTCCCAGGGGCAGTTAGCAGTGAAACCTTCTGATGAATACTTCTGGTTTAATCGTCCTCGCCTAGTTCTTGACTTTATTCACTTTATTCTATTTCAGAATGCCTTTGAGATTGCATTCTTCTTCTGGATCTTGGTAATGCTATTTCTGGCAATACAATAAGGTATCTTACTCAAGTTTGTTTTATAAATGCATTAACTTTTTTAAATTAATTTCCTTTCAGTGGACTTATGGTTTGCATTCATGCATCATGGAAAGAACAGGCTATAACATCCCTAGACTTATAATGGGGTAAATAATCGAGACCCGAGTCTGTATCCCAATGTCTGTCAGTACCTGCTTTGCATATTATCATTTTTTTTTGTTGCTTCTGCAGTGTGATCGTTCAAGTTCTATGCAGTTACATCACCTTGCCCTTGTATGCTCTTGTCACACAGGTAGATTACTAGTCCTAGACATGTTTCCTTCCTTTTTTTTGTTTGGCCAAAGACATGTTTCCTTCCTTGGTAAATCTATGTTATGCTGATCTTCATTTGAAGTCTCATTGTGGCATTTCTTTTTATCTATTGTTAAAGATGGGAACAACTTATGAGCCGGTGCAAGTGACAGTTCACTCACCTGTGATAATTTAAATGAAGAAACAGAAAGGTGAATCCAGAAAGAGGGGCTCATCTGGTGCAAGAGTGACGCAGATAAAAAACCTGGCGAAACAGGTTGGAGAGCAAGAAATTATCAGTATTTTAAGTAACCACAAAATCAAAAACTGAGCTGTCTTGTGCAAACCAAATGCATACACCTTCACCTTAAGTTTTTCCTTTGAAGTCTTTTTTGAGCTATTCAATTTGGCCCTCAGTAGCTGAGTTCCATGCTTGTAAATGTTAGTTTTATTCCTCTTCAACTTAATTGGTGGCCAACACTTAACTGTTTATCTACCTGCTGACCTTACAAGTATAATGGAAAATATAAGTTCACCATTGACAATGGATTACCATAAAAAAAAAAATTCTAAGTAATTTCTTCTCTTCACTTAGCTGATTAACTGCTTAATTGGTGGCCAACACTTAAGGTTTATCTACCTGCTGCCCTTACAAATATAATGGAAAATATAAGTTCACCATTAACAATGGATTACCATAAAAAAATTTTTCCAAGGAATTTCTTCTCTTCACTTAGCTGATTAAGTTTGTTAAGTTTAGGGATTTTCTCTTCCTTATCTATTAGCAAGATTTCAAGTTTAAAATGTGTATAAATTAGATCTGATAATTTTAAATATGATACGGTGATTTAATTAAAACAATCAAAATAATGTGATTTAAATTTAAGTAAAAATTATATTTAGATTTGACAAAAATAAAAAAACGTATTTCATATTTGACATTTTGACACAAATTATTATATGAAAATTTTCATATTTTACATATATTTGACTCGAATACATGAATAGCTAAGTATAAACTATCATTGGCCCACATGAATAGCTAAGTATAAACTATCATTGGCCCTGCAACGACTCTCATATCGCCGTATTGCACTAAACTGTTCTTAGGTACAATATACACTAAGATACTAACACTAGACATCAATAGTGGAAAACAGGATTAGGTTGAGATATATTCTATTTTACATGCTATTAGAGAATGAGCAATAACTCGTGTAACAAGCAGGAGGAATAATCTTGTAGTGAAGGACTCAAATTCAGCAAAAGGGGAAAGGAAAGGAGAATAAAAGTTTCCCAGTCATATTTTTCTTTAAGACGTGTTGCTTGACCTTATAATTAAATTATAGATTGAGGCATCAGCGGTTGCTTCCTTCTCATCTGTTTCGGTACTTGCTGATGGTATAATCCCTTCTTTGTATAATTTGCGTTCGTACATTTTGCCAATTGATGATGGTGCCGTAATTCCTTTTTCTTCTTTCGGGTCGTCTTGTCATTCTAAATCACTATCCAACATGCTTATATATAGCTTGGTCGTGCTTTGAAGGATTGTAAGGATAAAACAAACGAAGTAGAAATCATAAATGTATATAAATCACAAGTGATTTCTGATCATACAAGACAAGACACCAATAATACAGCTAACTCCAACCATGGTGGAAAAACCAAAACAAACACACAAAAAACAAAGAAAAATTCTTACACAAGTATAATGGAATGAAACAAATGGCTAAAAGCCTCTTATGTATTCACTCAGTGATACAAGAATAATGTTTAAAGGAACACGACCACACCAAAGCAAAGGCACATAGCCCAAACTCTGTGTCAGGGAGCATGGACTGGACATTTTCAAGGGCTAGTTTTTGCAGGTGGTGATGAGAAGAATTGGATGGACGGAATAGTAGTAGGTATTGTGGAGATTGAGGGCATGTTTGGCAGAGGTGGCAGGGTCACTTTTGGGGCAGTAGGGATGGTAGGCAATGTTGGCATGCTAGGAAGTGGAGGTGGAGTTCCAGGCTTGGGTAGTGATGGTTGGGTGGTCGGCAATGTTGGTGTTGTTGGTTTTGGGAGACTTGGGATGGATGGGAATGGTGTCAGCGTTACTCTTGGCAAAGTTGGCATTGGTGGTAAAGGTGGCAGCTGGAGGAGATGACGAGCTGCTAGGCCAACATTGATGCTTGAAAATGACAAAGCCATGAAGAACGCTAAAACAAAATAATTGGAAGAGGCCATTTCTAGAGATTTGAAAAGGAAGATTGTTCTGTCTTACGGTTTGAGTAAGGAAAACAAGGCATGCTATCGGATTTATATAGCCTGTAAGCAGGCGGCGTGGTCTCTCAGGTTGTTGATTACTGATCATATATGGTTAAAAAAGAAAGAATAGTCATTTTGAATGTTTTGTTAGTTCATCTTCTAATTGAAGTTGGATTAAAAAATTGTCAAATGTAGTTGTGGTTGGCCAGGAGCTACCAGAAGTACTGAAGTCAGCCACTTGTATCAAGTCGTCAACTTGTCAAAGGATATCTAAATTTAAAAGGTTCAGGGTACCAAAATTTTTCTTAGTTGGTGGGTCATCGGACTGGATTTCAGGGTTGTTTGCCTTAAATGTACACCTTCAAGTAGTATCTGCCATTGACATTCGGCTGCTAGCAAACAATGCCAGTTCTTTTCCTTTTCTTCCCTATGGGGATGGGATTTTAAGATTATAAAAAATGGAGAACAAAGTCATTAACCATGGACTTATCCAGTAATCCTCGTTTCCTAAATAGTTCTTTATGGTACAGAGCAAAGAAACCAGTCCTTGATACGTTCTACACCACATACCATTCGGAAAATTTTAATTATGAAAAGACGAAGAAAAAAGGTTCTGAATATATGTTGAAAGAACATTTAACGTAAAAAGGTTTTTTTGGGTGTGACTAGCAACCTAGAAAAGGGTCGCCATTACCACCGTAAAAACAAGTTGTCATTGGTGAAGGCAACCGCCACGGAACGTTTGCACCACGTCCAGCTTCTTGATAACAGCCAAGAGAAACGGCAATTTGTTTGAGACAACATTAGCTAACATGTGTATAAGCAGGAAAGAGCGTACCATTCCTGTTAGCAAGATTTTCTGTCCCCAAAAGAGGGTTTCCTTACTTTGAGATGGCGGAGCCAAATGATTGCGGTCAAGTAACATTTTACAGGTAAAAGATGATGGGAGAAATGATCAATGCAGAAGCACATTCTTGAAACAGACTTTGAAAAAATAAGCAACGCTTTGTCAAACTTAAAGGGCCAATGCTTGGAAAATATTTACAGTTTTTTTTTTATTTGGTCTTTTTACATATTTAGAAAGAGTAGTTTTATGTACAAAGGAGATTAAACTTGGCTGTACAGAAGGAAAATCTTAGTTCTAACTGCCACCAAGAAGGCTTATCTTCTGAATATTTTATAACGTATGTACACTTTGGTTTCTTCCATCATGTCATATCTGCTTTCGGGGCAGGGATCAGGAAGGAGGTGGTGAATGAATGGTGGTATCAGGTAACATGGCTACTGTCACTACGAAGTATTCACATCCAATAGGGAGACCATAGGGGTTCAAACTTGATCCAGAATTCAAGGTTAACCGCTCTGTCCCTGTGTCAGAAGTTAGTTGATCCAAAGGATCCGCCCTACCATGATCAGGTCTAGTTGATGAAGGCGGCAGTGGCTTCACAGTTTGACGCTCAATATGCACAATCTGCCCGACAATATAGCTCGGTTGGCTTGGGAGATGATCAGTAAACAAGGCCACAGATTCAGCAGACAAGTAGTAATTGGAGCAGTTTCGGGTGATTGCCTCATAATGCCCAGCTGAATTTAGTACGAATGCAGCAATCTCATGGACTTGCAACCGGCTGAAAGATATCTTTTCCTTGTTTGCCTGAGCAAGAATATCAAACCACTTAGTTAAAGAGTAAAAAGATGCTCTATATCCTCTCTGTACATAAACATGAAAAGAAAGAAAAGTTATGGATTATTATATTAGGATAATCAGGAAGAATGAATGACAAGCAAACTATTTATTCTACAACAGCTTGCTAGACATAATACATGGTTAATGGCTCTGCAAGAACAAAAGCTGATAGAAGCTTCTTTTCACGGTTTAAGCATTATTTATGCATGGTATAAACAAGTCTCATCCACCCAAACTTATGAAGTTAAGAACATTGACCAAATGTTACCTGCTTCTCAAGTTGATGCTTAGTGAATAGAGTTTTAACCAGCTCATTTTTCTCTTCTAATTCCTTCCTAAGCTGTTCATTTACGCCTTCAACATTAGTGTATTTCTCATGCAGCTCTTCACGATGCCGGGACAAGAAACCAACTTTTTCAGCAAGAACCCGGATACATTTGCGGAACTCAGCAGTGCCATCATCTTCACTGTCACTAATGGAACTGAAAATTTCATAGCATAGATATTTGGACAATGGTCATTAAACTATCAATAATAGTAGAGGGGGAAAAAAAAGAGCACTTCAGAACATCAGAAAAAATAATGTCATGTCTATGTATCACCCTTTAAACTTCTAAGTAAATAGACTGAAGAAGTTTCGTTTATCCCCCAAAAAATTGAACACCGCAAGGAGATTGAAAGGGGAAAACATAAACCACTTCCAACCACATTTTTATAAAGAAATCCACGTCCTAGAATGCTCACTTCCAACCACATTTTTATAAAGAAATCCATGTCCTAGAATGCTCAATAGAACCTAAAAGTCGTATTATGTTTACATTTTTTTTTTTTGCATGGACTTCAACTATAAAATTTGATTAAGCTTTCCCTTTTCTTAACTTACGAAATGAGAACAAAAGTATGCTTCTAGTTTTCTTCCAGCCCCGAGCTCACTGCTTTTTTGCCCCTAATAATGGCATACCAGTGGAAAAAAATATAGTGGTAGTAGTTGAAGAAGACTGGATGGAATATTACTACTGTGCAAACCCTCACAAGCATTGTATCGAGTAACTTACTTGGCCAAAGACTGAGCCAAAGCACGCAAAGAATCAGCAAAACCAGCCATCCCACCATCATGATGGTAGACACAATTTCGAAGTCTTTCAAAAAGACCACGCATCTTTACAGCCGATGCACGGAGTGCACTATATTCAGAGGCCCTCCGATCAGCAGCACAACGATGGCTTTGGGCTTCTTCTCTTGCTTCATGCAAACAATTCTCCAAGTGAGCACAGTTCATCTGTAACAAGGATGGGAAAATTATAGTATAGCACAAGAATATGATCAAATGGCTAAATTTACACTATAAAGGCAAATAACATAGGTTAGACTTTCATTCTACATTCCCTCAAATCAAATTTAATTGGCAGAGCAATGAGCTGTAATCTGGATGCTAAATGGTACATACATACACTTGGGACAGAAGGAGTAGAAAACATGATTCCAAATTAACACTAAATAACTTCACAACCTCTATAATATATAAAGGAGCACTTGAGTTCACCAGAAACCTCCCTCTAAATTTATAAGACAGTCTTTCATCCAACTTGGGCACCTAGTTCATCATCCTATTTTTTAGGTTTTCTCTCACCTTAGAAGAGTTATTTACACCTTAAACATTGTTTTGTATGGTATGCTCCAATTCTGCCTCTCTCTTCATCCATATTATGGGTGCCACTGGACTAGTACAAATAAAAGGAACAATTTACTCAAACATCTAGCCTGGAGAGCATACAAAATAAAAGGACATCCTAAACTAAGAAGAAATGAAGTAAAAGGTACTGAAGTAAAAAATAGGCAGTATAATGCATTTGATTGCCACATCCAAGTTATAATCCAGCAACAGACAAGTATTAGCCCTATAGTGCCAGTTGGAGGTCGGTGCCCAACAAGTTGTACCAAGTTTCATTTCACATAAAGTTCCAGGTAACTTAGTGTACTAAAAAGGTATATAATATCAAATAATGCAGTTCATAATGTGTGAAAGAGGGAATCCCAGTAATATCCATTTGTTAGCTAACATGAATGCATAAAAAAAGAAGTGCTTAATGAAGTTAGAAATGCAAATATAATCAGTTAATAAATCTCTGAAAAACCAAAATAAAAGTAGAGAGAGAAGAAATTTCATCCGGTACTACCTGAGATTCATCAAGAAGTTTACGACTCGTTTCCATCTCCTTCCTAAGCATGGAAACCTCATCCAAAGCATCTGTAAGCTTGGTTTCAGTTTCAGTTAATTGGTTCAGCTTCTCTGCAAGTGTACTTCGTAATTCCAACACAAGATCCTCCCTAACTTTAGAATCTAAACCCAGCTCAGCTGATGTCCCACAAGGTAAAGCATTCAGAGGCTCAGGCATGCTCTCAGCAGTAGAACTGTTAGTGAGAGACATGCCAGACTGTCCCACCATCCTATCTTTTCCATCTTTCTCGCCAACTTGCAGTTCTTCTCGATGTGGCTCTTGCATTGATGAATCCAACTGAGGGTTGAGCATTCCAAATGAATCCATCATATTCTCATCAACCCCTTCTCGACCTTTGCTTGATTGCCGTGTAAAAAGTCCCAGCTTTGCGTCCAAAGAACTTGAAATGCATGAAACCTCATCCATGGGTTCAGATGTAGATATCTGAGGCACATTCACCTCACAAGCTGAGATTTCGGGCTTGCAATCATCAGCCTTTGAAGCCGGAAGGCCAACATCAGTGACATTGTTAGTTATAGAAAGTGTCTGCCCCTGTGAATACTGATCAGACAATCTATGCTCCAGTTCCTGAATGCGCTTTTCATATGAAACACACTGCACATGTTTTGCCTTAAGCATAGATTGGAGGTGTTTTTCATACTCATCTTTTAGATGCAAGGCTTCAGCAGTCTTTTCTGCAGCATTTTTCAATAAAGTATTGACTTTACTATCATCAAGTGATTCATATTCAAATTCAGGACCCAAAGAACAAATCAAGGCTATTGCAGAAGCAAGTTCAGCTTTCAGTTTCGCATTCTCAACTTCCATTTTGCTAGTTCCAGCAATCTCTACCAATTCACATCCCTCAAGGAAGCTATCAGAATCATCTTTTTCAAGAGTATCTACACCAATATCTTCAGTATCAGCTGAATGAGAACTCTCATTCGACATGGAAACTGAACCTCTTAAGCTAGCAGTCTTCTCGGCCCTGGTAGGCAGTCCTGCTAAATACTCAGGAGCATAATGGTCCAGGTCAGGAACATCGATATCAAGCAATTTAGTGTCAAAAGGAGCTATATTGACATCACACTGATTAGGGGTATCATATAACCCCATGGAAGCTAATACATCCTTGGGTATGTATAGACCGTGTGCTTTTAGAAACTCCTCCCGTCTTCTCACCTCAACTTCCCTCTTTGTTGCAAGCCTTTCAGCCAGTTGACCAGCCATGCCCATGTAAAGCTTCATAGATGCCCTTCTTCTCACTATTTCAGCAAGACATGCTCTATATGCAGGAGCAATTCCATGGACCAACTTAAGGTCCATAAATAGATGCTCTTGGCGCATCATTGCCTCTTTGAAAACAGGAAACTGCAACTTGACATCCTTGATGTGGTATGTAACATACGTTGTCTTTTGCATGTAAGTGTGAACAAAGATGTTCATTTCATTCTTCTTATCCCTGCAAAAGTCAAGCATCTTTGATATTGCACGTTCACAAGCCAGCATCCTCGGCAGATGATTCTTGTCATGGACATCATACATAGGACCCAGGGCTGAAACTGCATCATGAGGACGAAGGGAGGAAGATAATTGGCAGGACAGACAATCATCTACAAGCTTCTTTACTGTATTGACATCTTTGCTGCAGGATAAGACACACAAAGTCATTAATTTCAGACATTAATGAAATTCTACAAAGATAATTATTACAGAAGATCATGGCAACATAAGGGAACAAAAAAGTGTAAACTATAGAGCAGTTAACAAAAACAGCGTACTAAACACATATTAACCTTATGCTTAGGAAAACCTAAGATCCATTTGGATCTCAGAAAGTAGAGTAAAGAGGAAATAAGGATTATTGAATTGTCTAAGACATAAATTCCAATTTCTCAAACTTAAAAATATTCATTAAGAGTGAAATGTTAATAGCTAGGGTTAGAAGAAATATTTTTTACTTCCACATTGTTCAAATGCACTTTCAAATGTTATTGAACGTCCATAATCCTTTTATGACCAGATTAGACTAGTATGAGATTAAAACTCCCAATCTTTTGTTTAAAACATTCTTCAGTTGGCACTATTTTGGATTGATATACATAAGTTACTCTATGGTAGATCAAAAGATCTAACCAAAAGCCGTCTCCAACAGGTCAGAGCCATACAGACAAGAGGAAACCCATTAATAAACCTCCTCCAAGTTGCCCAGCCACATAAGACTCATGGAAACGCTATTATTAACCTTATATGCAAGTTCTATCAATCCTCATCAATCATTAAGGTGATTGACTTTGAATTCATCAGTGCCTGTGGATATTAACTAATTCTAATAAACAAGAAGTCATCAATTTCTAGCTCCTCACATTTCCATTTTGAATTCCCAAACAAAGGGCCTGTTCCTAAATATCAACAAGAAACACACCAGCTGAGTTCTTTCCTAATCTGGAATGCTAATCCCTGCTTATTTTTCCAGGAGAACATGCATATCAGAAATTTGTCCTAGGTTGTGCGTCTAAACATTCATTATAACATTTCTGGTGAATCATGCAAACCAACAGTCATAAGAATAACAAAAGCAATGATTTCCCATAAAGCTGGGGAACACTCAAAATCTTAAATTGATCCACAGTGAGAACAAGTATCCAACATAAAGAAGAAAACATCAAAAGCTCAAGATTGAAATGAACAAATTAGCATAAACAATCAAGACTCTAGATCAGAATTGCATACCATAATGCAAGGGGGATGGGTTGTACAAATCAAAATTCCCTTCAAATTACTAGGATGAAAACAAAAAATGCATAAACCAAAGGAACAAACCTTAAAGACTGCATAATGCTCTTCTGTTGATTCAGGTATCGTTGATGCTCCTTAATGGTTTGTTCTAAATTCTTAATAGGCAAGGGAGCCCTCAAAGTGAACAACTCCTCTACCTTGCACTTCACTTCTCCAAACATCTGATCAAGTTGTACAACTTTGTTCTCAAACTGCCTGTGGGAGCTGTTACTATTTTCAACAGACTTCCTTAAGTTATCTTCCTTCACAAAATCCAATAAGCATTTCCTAGTATCAGTCTGCAATGTAGGGTGAAGCTTGGTGGATCTCAACTTCTGCATATCCTTATCAAAGATTGCCAACAAATCAGTATGATAACGATGTTGTTGTTTATACCGCTTCATGAAATCAGAACAATTTTGGCGAATCATCCTATAATATTGATCTAAATTGCCCCTTGCAATTTCCAATGCCCTCTCCTGAACCTTCTGCTCCCTCAACAGCCTTTCACAATGACCAAACTTTGCTAGTGTTCGATCATATATAGCATGTCCTCGGTGATAATGGTACCTAAATTGCCTCTCATACGAAGGTAAAGCCTTCAAAGCAGGGTCAGGAGCATCATCCAAAGGATGAGGGTCACTAGAAGAAGCAGGCAGCCGGGGTTCTGAAACTTCAATTATATCAATTTGCTCTGGTGGTGGTGGTGGGGATGTAGTTTGCAGCCTTGACTTGTTAAATATGAAGACTTCACGGTCACTGGCAGGAAGCTTATATTCAGAAAGTGGCCTTTGAGGCTCAAGTTTCAAGTCTGCACATAGAACAAGCTGATCATTAAAGTGAATGCCAGAAACTGATTCGATCCACTGCATAACCGCCTCCACCAATGTAATTTCATTGCAATCGAGCTCAAACGAATGTCCGTTTTCAGCTATATGAACCAAAAGCTTTCCTTCAGAAATCAAATTATTTGTGATATTTGAACTCATCTTTTCAGCTCCCAAGAAACTACAATACAAATCTCAAATCGACCACTCAGAATTCAATGTTTTCGCAAATTAACCCACAAACAAATGGAGAAATTTTACCAAAACCTCAGCCCTTAATGATAAAATCCGAAAATTTCACCAAAACCACAAAGAAAGCTGCAAAGGCTCCCAGAAAGGGTATATCAAAGCAATAAATTTCCCAAATTTAACGTTGAATCCTTCTCAAACCCCTAAATCAAAACAGACCCACCATGAAATTTCTCCAAAAAAGCCGAATTCTCAACAGACCCACCAATTATAATGCCATCAAAACCCTAATTCTCACCAGCCCACCACCAAATACAACAAATTAACACGGACCCAGAAAAAACCCCACCTCGAAATCCTCAGATAACCCCCAAATTTCCCTATTTTCTTAACAAACAAAAAACAGAATTTAACCGCTAAAAGTTTGCAGAAAAAAGGGTTTCGAATAGGAAAAGGAAAGAAAAACCCGGGAAGCTTCTAGGAAAGGAAAATCAAAAGCGATTACGTGAAGAGAAGGAATCTGAAAGAAGGGATGGTGTTAGAAACAAGGTTCTCTCCAAGAAACCCTTTCGATATAAAATATTTCTTTTTTTTTAATACTTAAGTCTTCTTCTTTGGGTTTTTTTTTTTTTTTATAACGGGTAAAATCACAGAGAACTTTCTGCGGGCAGTGACCACAACGGTGTTCAGCAGAAGAGCTGTCCCTGTTTCTCTCTCTTTCTTTTTTATCTCTGCTTGGTAAGAACACAAAACAAAAGCTATTTAACTTTTATTTTATTTTAATTTATTTTATAATGCAATTTGATTTTGTCATTTTTCTTTAATTTTTTGAAATTCCATTTTCGTCCCTTGATGGCTTGATGAGAAGTTAAAAGAGGTTAATGATACTTGTATTTGCCAAAATAATACTAATTTAACAAGCAACTAATTTCTTTTCTTGATGAAAAAGAAAATTAATTTCTTGAGGAGAAAAAATTACTGTTAGTACTATTTTTTAAAATTTAGATTACATTAAATTTTTAATATTTAAATAATTTAGTTTTAAGATTTATTACAAATTTTTTTATGAAAATATAATCATAATCTAAAAATTAAAAAAAATTATATATATTTGAAATTCGAATATCAAATTTATTAAGTATTATCATTTTAAAAAAATTAAATTAAATTTTAAATTCATAAAAACATTTTTAAAAAATTTATTTTTTAAAAAATTATCAATAACTTAAAAAAAAAAAAACATAACTTTTTTTTAAAAAAACACCCGTCGTAGTTAGTTATAATTTTAATTTTTCTTGTAAGAATTGTGTATTATTATATAACTAGTGTATTCATGACAATAATGGCGTTAGATAGCAAGCACCAATCTAGTTATTTCCATCATCACCGTCAATGATTTTGTATCTCTATATTCCACCAAACATCTCTTATATCGACTCGGACGAGATGGATCTAAGATTTTTAATCAGAGCAAAGATTTTAACTTAATTTATTAAAATTTTCAATGAAAGATAAATTAATATAAAAAATTTTAAATAAATTAACATGTATAATAATTTTTATATAAAATTTAATTTTTTATGCATAAATATAATATTTACATAATTAAAATTAATTACATAATTATTAACGAATATAACCTAATTACTATTATAATATAAATAAATTATTTTTCGATACGTATTTTTATATATATAAATACATATAAATATGTATATATATTCATTTAATAAAAATTTTTACATTTGTAGATATAAAAACATATAAATATATATTTATTTAAAAAGCTTTACTTATAAAATTTTTAAATGTAGATATAATATGTGAAATATTTATTTTAATTTGTTATTCATTATAATGTGAAGAATAATAAATATTTATTTTTTATATATAATAAAAATAATATTTTTATATACAAAGAAAAATAAGAATAAACACAAAAATCAAGTTAGTTGAAGATTTTTTTTATTTTTTATTATTACTAATTCACATTTTATATTTTATCTATATGAATTGTAAAAGTTTTTTATTTTTATTTTTTCAAAATTGATGTATATATTATAACAAAATTGCTTATCACTTAAAGTATAAATATTTAATTACTAGATAAATAATAAAAAAAATTTCTTTCATGATTGTCAATTTAATGCAAGCAAATATGATAAAAAAAAATTTTAATAGGAACAAAGTTTGAAATTTCTAAAATTTGTGAATTTTTTTATAATAAATCTAAAACATTTTAGTATTTGAATGGGGACAACTGCCCCTACAATCCTATACATAAATCCGTCCCTGAATATCACTCTATCTTTACAATAATTTCTTCTCTTCTCCTTATTTGCACTTGCCATTATTCTTGACAGTAGGCAGAATCATTGCTTCTTTTACATAACACGGTTCAAATACCACACCTTTTCCATCGCTTCATTACAGCCACAAAGGAGCATGATGTACATCTCTTTTCTCTTTATCAATATTGTTACACGGATATAATGATAAAAAAGATATAGTAATTTTTTTTTAATTTTTAATAAATAATTAAAAATATTTTAATTATTTATATCGATATATTAAATTAATTTGATATTTTTAATTTTATTTTAATTCGATTTTATTTAATTATTTTTTTATTTCTCTCACTTTATTTATAAATATAAAAATTTAACATCATAAAATCAAGTTCATTTAATTTATATTTTTTTCTTATTCTAATTTTTTCACCTTGTTTTCACTTGATTCTTACTAATTTACACGTTAGATTGCAAACGTAAAAAATATTTCTTATCTTTACTTCTATTTTTTTTTTTAATTTTTATAAAATTATCCTTAAATCAAAATTGGATACAAACATATATATTGCAAAATTGAATGGATTAAAGTAATTATTTTCATAAATCATAGTGTAACTTCTTGTACTTAACAAAATTTAGTCCAATCCATAAAAGATAAATTTTGTTTTTTATCAATGATTTTTTTTAACCTAAAGATATATTGATGGCATTATATATAAAATAGTATAATCTTTTGTAAATTTTTATTGATAGATGGGAATATTGAAAAAAAAAGGGGAAACAAATAAACTACTACTAATAATTAAGAAATATTAAAAGAAATCAAGTAATTGTTAAAATGCATTGAAGAGAAGAGAGAATTAAAATTGTAATTAATAGGACAAAAGAATTTAAATTCCAAATTGAAAGTAACTAGAACAAAAGAATTACCAAAATCTTCAAGTTGTCTTTGCCTCCTTTTGGGGCAGACAATGAAGATGCCAAGGAAATTACTAGGTAACATCTGGTGAACAAAGTCGACCCAGAAACTCACCCATGCTGCTACGCTGTAGTCTTTGCAGTCCAATTTCGTGACTGAAATGGAAACAATGGTCACTAGCTAGCCTGTGTTTTTTGTCAACATCCAAGGCCACCGCTCAATTTTAGCTATTTCTCGGCAACTTCCTTAGCTAGCTGGGCTGCTTTTTTGTTGCAAAATGCTTTGCATGTACATCAAAATGTTGAAAGTGACTTTGATTTAGGCTTAGAAATTGTTAATCTTAAGTGACAAACCAACTTTTAAATTATTAAATGATTGACTAATGTACCATTCTTATTAGTATTTTTTTTGGGTATTTATCATTTGAATTATCATTTTTAATATTAGAATCAAAGGTAATTCGATCCTTGATTAAGTCAGATGAAAAAATGTTTGTTATGTTAAAATTTTTTTTTAAACATAAAAATTTTAAGTACTGGGACGTAATTTTTTTAATTATTCATAAATATTATTATATTTTTATATTTAAGGTTAAAAATATTTGAACTCAAAAACAAAAAATTTATCATTCTACTAATAAATTACATAATTATTTGCAAATATCATCGTATTTATATATTTTAAGATTTAAACTTAAAATTTTTAAAATAAAATCTTAAATTATAATCATTTGAAATTGTATCTTAACATCAAAATAACGATGATTAATTATTTATAATATGTACAAAATTTTTTTAATAAGTATGAACTCATGAGCCAAGTGACATCAATTAAATTAAGAATTGGAAATGTTAGAAATTAATTTTTATTTTACATAGGTTAATATACTTTTTATTAATCTTTATATTGCTTTTTTTAAAATAGTTTATCTATTTCTTTTAACATATTACACAAGTTAGCTTTGTCCATCAAGGAATGCAATAATTAAAAATAGTAGATCCGCATTTAGAGTTTCCTACTGATCTGATTGATGGTTATGAAAGTAGTAATGTGTGAGTAGTAAATACAAAAGATAATGAGTAGAAAGTTGAAATCAAACGTGAACAGATGTAAAGAAAAGTGATGTGTTACATATAGCTAAATGTGCCGTTTTGAAGGACCAATGTTGGCTAGTCAAATCACGATTTTTTTTAAAAATTTAAGATAAATAAATTATTTAATTTTTTAAATTAAAAAATATAGTATCTGATAATATAAAATCAATAATTATAAATTATATATTTAAAATAATTTTGATAAATAATCATTAATAAAATTTAAATTTAATATATTTTTATAAAAAAAAAAATCTTTAATTAATTAAATTAATTACTTATTAATAAATCACGAAACTTGATACCTTGCACGCGGGATTTTTCCCTGTGAGAAGTCAATTACACTATCGCAATTGAAGAACGAGGGTAATTTGAATAATTAAAGATCTCCACACGAGGCAATAAGGGTTATCCACTAAATAAAATTTACGGGTCATCCACTAAGGTCTAAAAAACAGTGAAACTCGATTCTGCTTTGACGATCACAAAAGAAAAGTGCATTTCTACTGGTTATGTATGAGACACTTTAATGCTGTTTCTCTGTAAATATCCTTAACGATTTTTATCAATGCGTAAATATTTATGAATTTCAATGTGGAAAAGGTTTGATGAATTGCAAAGTGGAAAAAATAATGATGTTTTGGGTGAGATCATTGAGTTTGGCAAAGGTATTTGTTTCCATCAACTTTTACTTGGTAAAATCATTGAAAATAATAATAATAATAATAATTAAAAAAGACTGGACTAAATTATTATTATATACTAGTATATTATTCTTGTGGAGCTAATGTAGGAGTGATGACATTGCAGACTTTGGATTTACGTGTCAAACTGAAATATACAAAGTAGTATTTCATTTTCTAACTCAACCAAAATACGAAAGCTCGGAAGATGAAAATTTAAACGTGGAACGTGCAAGAAAGTAGAAAGTAATAAAATCATATTTTAACGATGTATTGTTAATCTGTAAATGTTAGTATATCTTAAAATAAAATTACATTAATTTTAAAAATATTATTATATAATTCAATAATAATGTATAGCATTATATATAAATAATTCATCAAATATAAATTTTAATTGCTAATTTTTGTAAATCAAAACTTAAAGTTTGAAGAACGAAAATTTTTTTTTATTATTATGTAAAAAATAGTTGAAGTTTTCATTATCTAAAGATTTTAATTAGACTTTCGACTAAGTTTACAATTGAAATTAATTCAAATCATAAAAACGTGATCTCCACCGTAGGATTGGAATGAAGGAGAGAATTTTCTTTGTTTGGCTCGACCGTTGAGTGAGATCTTTGTTAGGTCAAACTGTTAATCTGATAATATAAACAAAATGGAGATACATATTCCAAGTTTGATTAGATGGATGGTCAATAAAATAACAAATTGGTTTCTATTGGTGTGAAATGTCAATGAAACGAAACAAAGTATTTGGGTGAACAGTATAATCCAGCAGCTAAGGAAGGTGATGGGCCTCCATATATTCGTTTCAAGCCCATCAAGGCTTTACAAAATTCAAGGATACAGAGGAGATTTAAATCTTAATTGAAATTCAATTAATAAGAAATCAAATTTGGGCATTATCAGATTAATTTAATTGTGGGTTTAATAAAATCTAGATACGTAATATCTTTTTGAATGAATTTAAGTGAGTTAAGTAAATATGGATGAATTAAAAATTAAAAAAAAAAGTTAAATCAAGTTTGCGTTAAAATAAATTTTCATTTTTTCATAAAAAAAATAAAAAAATTTCTTTTCTTTTGCAAAAGAAAAAGCATACGTAGGAATAGTTGTTTGTATGGGAAGAAGTTTGCAAAGAAAAGCAATTATGATTTCAAGACCAACGGGATGGGGTTACAACAAACAGCTTGGCTTATTCAAGTTTCTGTACTCTACAAGGCAAGCAAATGACTACCTAACATACAGTTGTCATTATTTGAGGCTGTTTCTTTCTTTTTTAATGGCATGAAAGAGTACATATTTAAAATTGACATTTTTTTTTTAATTTAATATTAGACTATGACTTCCAATTTAAAAAAGTTCTCTAAATAAATTAATATGTTATTAAAATTGATATTTAAAAATTATAAGTTCAAAAAATTTTAAGTATATATATACATACATATATATATATATATATATATATCCAAGTTTGGATATGAAGGAGAATGAGTGAAGGAATGAATTGGTGGAAACAGCATATTCTTACGAATGAAACCATGGATTATGAGTTGAAACTTGTGTTTAAAGCAACAGAATTGAAATATTTTTTGACTACGATTTGAACCTCATGCTTTAGAAGCAAACAAGCAGCCTTTTAAGTTGCAACAGAGAAGGATGATATTATTCATAGGTTGTGCTCAGGTAGGCCTAATAAATATACTATAGAGAGTTCCGAATTGAACAAAGTAAACCCTGTAAAGACGAAATTGTAGGAAGATAATGTAATCTATCTTAAAAAAAACCATGGCCAAGCAATAATAACAATGGCATGTGGGTGCCAATTGTCCTACACTTTCTCCACGCCGTCCACTTTATAGAGAGTTGGGACCATGCACAACAATACAAAGTTTTTTTTTTTTTTTTTTGAAATTATAGATAACAAATTGAATTATAGATATGAAAATTTGAATTTTTATTTGAAGAGTAATTATATAAATTAAGTTAAATTTTGATTCATCTTTCTCTTTAGTAAATTACAAAAAAAAAAAAAAAGAAATTAAAGGCTTAGAAGTCAAATTATAAACTCATCTCTAGAGATTAAAAAATTGATATATATTTTTAATTTTCAAATCAATTATTAAAAAAATGATATATATATATAACACTGTTAAAGAGAGATGAATTGAAAATTCAAGAAAAAAATAAATGTGACGAAAAAATGAAAAAAGAGAAATGATTTTAATTTCAAAATTAATAAAATAAATTCAAAAAGGTTGAGTCATTTTTTAAATCACAAAGATATATTTATTTCGCCTTTAACAAAGATCATTTTTTATAATTTATTTTTTAATTTTCAAGTAAAATAAGGTATCATCATAAATTTTTTTATTTATTTTAATCTTTATTTTTTATTTTTTAATCTAATCAGCATTAAAACTTAAGTTTTAATGACATTATATATATATATATATAATCAAATTAAGTTCAGAATCATTACCATTCATACTCACTCTTTATCATGCGAAAAGTTAAATATATAAATCAAAATTTCTTAATCTTTATGAGTATGGCAAGTTAAATGTGGACGTTAAAATATTTGAAACCACAAAAAATAAAAGATAAAGATATATGATTAATGATAATTAATGATATAAATATTTTAAAAGATTCTAAAATTTAATTTCAATGATTTCATAGGCTAAATACAACATTATACAAGAAAAACGATATGCTAACAATCACTTTAATTTTAATTGTGCCGTATATATATATATTTTACAAAAGGGGTTTGTTTAAACATAAAAAAAATTATCAAATACGAACATTTTTATCAATTAATTGAAAAATAATTAAAAATTAATTACTTATTTTAATAAAAATAATTAACTGTTTGTTAAATGTTTATTTTGAAATATTTCTATTTAATTTTTAATGTTCTTATCCTTTTAAATAATGGAAAAATATCAAATAAAAATATTTTTTTATAATATATAAAATAAAAAAAGACAATTCATGTTTTGTAATATAATGATATACAAACAACATTTTCATAATTTTTATGATAATAATAACATGGGATGATAGAGATTTTTTTAAAAAAAAATTTTTGATGTTCAATAATCACTTTAAATCTTGATTAATTTGGAATCAAATTGTATGGAATCTCATAAAGAAGTAAGCTCTCTTAAACTTATTTTTTTCATTTATAAAACTTGAAACTAAAATTTTATTTTAAAAAAAATAAATTCTTTATCACTCGAACCAACAATCGTTAAAAAAAAAAAAGATGTATTATTATTAATTTTTAACTTAACCTTATCCTGATCCTCTTAAGTCTAACAAAGATTATTGTTAATTGTAATTGACTGTAAATAAATTATGCAAATTATCAATTTATTACTTTCTTAATCGATGCAATCTTTTAATTATTGATTTTACAAAGAATCAAGGGTAACTCTAATATTTACAACAATTATGCTTATTCTATTTTATTATTTTCTTCGAAAATTTTTAATACTAAAATAAAAGTAATCCCACTTTAAGAGTGGGCCAAAATTTAGTATAGAATAAAAATAAACAAATTTCTTTTGATTTCCAATAAAACCAATTCAATACTTTTCTAATTAAGAAAAAGTCAATTGCATATAATGGGTTTCATAGGAGAATTATTTAAAAAAAGATAATATTTATAAAAAATTAATATTCAAATTTTAATATATGTAATTTTTTTTTGTTTTTAAATTTCTATTTCTTTTATAAAAAGTATGTAATATTATTCAGCTAATCATTTCTGAACTAAATTTACATTTTAATAAATGATTTAGATTTAATGCATTAATAAAATATAAATTTTATATACTATCATTAAATTATAATTTATTGTATAATTAATAAATAAATTTTAAAAAATTAAAAATCTTAAAATATAAATAATAAAAATTGATTTTAAATTTTTTAATTTATTTATTAAATTTATTAATAATATATAAAATTTATATATTAACAATGTATCGAATATAAAAATTTTTAAAAATTTATATAAAAAAAATGGTAACAACACTCTAAGCAAGATGATCGACCTTGCAATAATTCAAGTTGAATATACTCTCCAATTATTATATTATTATAGATCTTCTACTTCAAAAATTTTTGTTAAATTATTAATAAAATCGTTGATCCCTTTCCCTCCTATCCCAAATGGTAAAGAAGAAAAGAAAAGCAGTTTTCAGTTTATACCTTTTTAATCTATTTTCTGCAACAACCATTCCTTGGCATAAATCCCAAGACAGAAGCCAACAAAGCAAGCAACTTGGACACCATCATTGACCCATCTTGCTATGCTTGCTTCCCTGTTCCAACTCCTTCTCTGTATAAAAACCCAACAAGGACCAATCAAACAAACTTAAACTTAACTAACCTCAAAAACATTCATGGCAAATCCAAGATGGGTTTTTGGTGTTAAGACCTTCTTGATCTTTATCAGCCTTTATCTCTCTCTGGCTAGCTGTGTGATTGCAACTTCTTTGGAAGACTCAGTTGCGCAACAGAAACTTGATAAGGTTCATAAGCTTCCTGGGCAGACTTTTAATGTGAGCTTTGCACACTATGCTGGTTATGTTACTGTCAACGAAGTTTCAGGGAGAGCTCTGTTTTATTGGTTCTTGGAAGCTACTGAGGATCCTGATTCCAAGCCTCTTCTTCTCTGGCTCAATGGAGGTCAGAGTTTAAAACATTTTAAGATTCTTGTCTTGTTTTGACTTTTTGTTTTTCTGTAGCACTATTTGATTAATTTAATTATGCGGGTTTTTACTGTTTTTCTTTTTCTTTTATGCTGTGATTATATGGTACTTAGTGCTTTTTACTGATTGTTGACTATATTTTTGGATGTCCAATAATATGTTTTATGATTTCACAATGTTTTTTTTCTGCGTATATCCTTCTTCCTATCCTAAAAATCTCATTGGTGATTGTGTCATGTGGTTAGCTTTGTTTCTCTTTGTTCCAGTTAAAATCTGCAGAATACTTTTTATAGGAATATTATATTTTGGATTCATTTATTGTGTTTTGTGTTGGCTCTTGTATTTCTCATTACCTTGTTTTTGTTTGGTTTCTAATCACTACAAATACTTCTCAGCAGGGGAAAGAATAAAGTACTTATTTACAGTTTCATGTCCTCAGGGCCTGGATGTTCATCCATTGCTTATGGTGAAGCAGAGGAAATAGGTCCATTTCACATTAGGCCAGATGGAAAGACCCTTTACTTGAACCCTTACTCTTGGAATAAAGGTAATCAATTCCTGTAAAACTTCACTATGAAAGTTGAGCAAATCAAAGCAGTATTGCAAGTAAAAAATTTCTCTTTGGTGTTCCTGATAGCTGGTGTAAAAAATTGGAAATAGAATTGTTTTGCTTCATTTAGCTGAACGCCTGAACCTCTAATATGACAGTATGCTTTATTTCTTACATGGAAGAGAATGATTTTTATGGTGGACAATAGGTTGGCATTGCCAATGAATTCAGTTTTAATATGACCTAGAGATATTTGTTTTCAGGTGCAATCCAACATTTTATTGGTGTATCATTCATCTGATGAACTTCAAACTCTTTCCTTAGGCTATTGTGGGTTTTACAATCCAACTTATTACGGAATCTATTTAGCACTCAAATCTAAAGTTGTTGGCTGCACTCCTGCATGCTACCTCTTCCTCTTTCTCCCCTCTCTTACAAATCAACACAAGCATGGGCTTGTATAGACACCCAAAGTACAAAGTCAAGTGACTGACAAATGTGTATTGATTGAGCGACGTGATTATCATTTTCTTGCCGTAGAGCCCAAAAGAAAAGATTTGATAGAGCTCTATATAATATTTTTACCTCTTTCTCCTTAAAGTGGCTGTTCTGTTTAGATCTACGTTAAGAGTATTACTTACACCTGTTGTACTTTCAGCTTGGGAATATGAATGTTAGAAACTTTCCCTTATTTACAAGATTCTTTTACTGCTTTGCAGTTGCCAACGTTCTATTTCTTGACTCTCCTGTTGGAGTTGGTTATTCATATTCGAATACTTCCTCTGATTTGCTTAACAATGGTGATAAAAGAACTGGTATGGCTGAGGCATTTCTACTTCATACCTTGATTTGAGGTTTTATTTTGGCTAGTTTGTGTAATTGTACCTTCTCACCCTTTGATGTACAGCTAACGACTCGCTGACATTTTTGCTAAAGTGGCTTGAGCGCTTTCCTCAGTATAAAGAAAGGGATTTCTACATTTCTGGAGAGAGCTATGGAGGTAAATGGTCATTTTTGTCATTTTTGTTTGTTTTAAATGTGGTAAAGCACAATTTCTTTTCCTTTGGATTACAAAAACACAATGAGTGAAACAGATGGAAAAAAATGAGGTTTTCTAGCTCTATTATTCTAGCCAAATACTATGCGGGTCTTCTTTCAAGGACCATTTGTCATTAAGTTAAGATTAATAATAAACTTCTTTTTGTGTTTTATTGAGTTACTAATTAGGACATTTCAGAAGTTAAAATATTGAAAAGCACAAATTGGTAATAAAAGTCAGGTTTGGGGAAAAGAAAGATAATTCCCAATACCTAAAATATATTGGATTCACTGGTAATTACAACTAGTTTACCTGTAAAGGAGTGCAAGATGGGTAGAAGGGCAAAACGAGATAACCATCTTCAATTGCATGAGTGTTGACCACTCAGCGGATGCTCTCCTGTGCAAAAGAGTGATTTGGCAATGGCAGAAGTAAAATGAGGTGAAGCTAGACTAAAATTTACTTGTGTTGAAATCACAAAAACCAATTTGTCTTATTTTTATCTTTAAAAATATATTGGTCCCCTTTATAACTTTGGGACTTTGCAATATTTATGTTTTATATATATTTTTTGAACAGTTATGTTTTCTATATTTTAATTGTTCTTGGATGGTAAATACATTGTTGTTGTAGTTTTTACATCAAAGAATGTGTTGCAGGGCATTATGTTCCACAGCTAAGCCAAGCCATTGTAAGATACAACGGGGCAACCAAGCAAAAAACAATTAATCTAAAGGGTTATATGGTAGAGACTCTATTCTAGAAAGAAAGTAGTTTTGCATCATTTGAGCAAACTGAAACATAGAGGTCTACATGTAATGCAGGTTGGAAATGCTCTAACTGATGATTACCATGACCATTTGGGGCTCTTTCAATTTCTATGGTCAGCTGGTTTGATATCTGATGAAACGTACAAGCTATTGAATGTACTATGCGATTTTGAGTCATTTATCCACTCCTCAAGTTCTTGTGACAAGATTATGGACGTTGCAAGTGAAGAAATGGGAAATATTGACCCATATAGCATCTTCACTCCCAGCTGCTCCGCCAATGTTAGCCAGTCAAAGTGGCTGCTGAAAAGAAGGCTTGTGAGTACATAGATACCTTTGCATCTTTAAATTTTAAGCATCTTTTTCCTCTTCTTAAATCAGATAAAAGTTCTTCTAATTAATTTAACTTCAGGTATAAGTTTTGACAGCATTCCAGTTGAAACTATGCCATACTTAAGCAATGTCTATAATTAAAAAATCTTCAACATTAATTTTTTTGGTGGTTCTCATTCCTTTTAAATACATCTAACTATTCTGTCCTCATTCCTTAGGAATTTCAACCATAAGTTATCACATATCATCTTCAAAATCATCATATACATATTTATGGTAACAGTTGCTGCAGGGAGCTGATAATTCTCATCTGTATTTAAGATTTTATCTCCAAGAAGTGAAGCTTCCTTAAGCTATCATAGAGTGCATGGTTGGAAACTTATTGGCCACAACAATCACCGAAATTAACCAGAAATGAAAATTTTAAACTTTGTTTTAAAGGCCTGCTGGTTTGATTGCCACTAAATTCTAGAGTATTTGAAATTTTGTTTGTAATCATTAAGGAAACTTGATCTTATCCAACAGATGGTTGGCCAGCTCAGTGAAAAGTATGATCCTTGCACTGAGAAGCACTCAGAAGTGTACTTCAATCTACCTGAGGTGAAACAGGCACTCTATGTTTTACCAGAAGTTGCAGCATCTAAATGGGAGACGTGCAGGTATGTGGTGTAATTTTGTAGATTTGAATTCCTTCCTTAACCAAAAGTAACTAGACCACCCAACAAAATATTCTAGCTCTGCCCCTAGATGAAACTTATCTTTTAATGTGTTCAAAGGACGCGTCAACTAAGCTGATAAGGAAAAATGCAGAGTCAGCTTCTTTAAAAGCAATTTTTTGAGCCAATTACATTCCTTGAATTCACTTGGAGACATATGTCTTAAAAGATTTTCCTTCTCCTTTTTTTTTTTTTCAGTGATATCGTAAATATCAACTGGAAGGATTCTCCAAGAACTGTGCTTGATATTTACCGTGAGCTTATACATGTAGGACTTCGCATATGGATATTCAGGTTTGTCCTATATCTGTATGTTGCTTTTCTATATAGCTAGCATGTCTAACTTGGGTTGTAATAGGTCAAGCATTTGTGCTTTAGTATTTGAGGCAATGGATCAATATAAAAACTATTCTGTATATGTTATTAGTAACCTTTAATTTTGTTAAATCTCATCCTAGCTTTTTCCGTTAATAATTCTACATTTGTTTTTCACCCTTTTCACTTTTTCATTTGTATATACTGTTTAGTGCATTATATCCTTGATTTATACTTTCTGATTGTGGAGTGGAAGGAATGTAAATTGCTTAAGTTGGCAACTCATGTTTCATGAATATGCTTTGAGTAAATGAAATGCTTTCATTAATCCTGTAAAGTTTGTACATAGATCTCACAACTAGAAAGTATAGGAAGATGAAGTGAAAATAAAATTACTATGAATAAACTTGATGGACAAACTTTTCCAGAAGACAGTAATAGTGTCAATTTGGAATGCTTGAGATAGGCTCTAACCAAAGTCTGGTTGAGATTTGATAGTGGGAAATAATAGTACATATGCAACTATTACCACTGATGAAAGACTGATGGCTGCTAGAAGTGTTCAGGTTGGTAAATATAGCAATATAAACTGTGGGATTAACTTAGCCTCGGTTTGGTAAATACTTTTTGCTATTTGTCTCTAGTTTTCCATTTAAATTTTGCTTTTTGCAAAAAAAAAAAAAAAGATGCAAAAGGTAAAAGCGTTTGCCAACGGAGCCTTGGCATCTTTGTTTTCTTAATTTGTCATTTATAAGGTGGAAGTGTTCATAGTTGCTTACACTGCTGTCTAGAAGACAGCAATGGTAATGGTAAAAATTATTTATTGTTAGTTGTTTCATTTTAAATGCTAGATTTATGTTTAGGCTCTACATATTACAGCTTGACATATCCAACAGTGATTGACCATTTTTTGGAATTTAGACATGTTAAAATAACTGATTGCATCGAAAATTTTTTTTTCAGAGTAATCAGAAGATTAGCTCCGATACTTTTTCATTTGGATTTTTCTATGTAAAAACACAGCTCATGTCTTTTTTACATAATTCAGTTAATGGATGGAGTTTTTTCTTTTCTTGTTGAAGTGACTTCAGATAATTTTTTCTGATGTTTTCTTTTTCCCTCCATTCTACCAATTTGACAGTGGTGACACAGATGCTGTAATCCCAGTTACATCCACCCGCTACAGTATAGAAGCTCTCAAGCTTCCAACTGTGAGGCCTTGGCGCCCCTGGTATGATGATGGACAGGTAAATTGCTTTGGCAACTTCATCATGTTCCATAATCTTTCATTTCTCTAGGTAATTTAACTAGTTTTTACTTGACATATTTGGATTTGATTTGATGCCATATAGTTAGAATTTAGCTACCAGTATTTTGGGCAGTAATCATGGTAGACTAAAAATGTAAGTGGCAAACAGGTAGGAGGATGGACTCAAGAGTATGCTGGACTTAACTTTGTTTCAGTGAGGGGAGCTGGGCATGAAGTCCCCTTGCATAGACCCAAACTAGCTCTCACGCTTGTCAAAGCATTCCTGTCAGGAACCTCCATGCCTGGCTTGGAGCAAGTCAGTGTCTCCTGAATTTGGGTTGAATGTTTCTCAAATGAGGAATAAAGCATCTCTGTTATTTGACTGTAATGTTCATGTGGAACCCACAGCCATTTCTTCTTTCCCCAAAAATATCCAATCAACATTCATCAAAATGTTTCAATTGAAATGTGAACTGTGCTGAAATTATTGGAAATGGGTTAACTCGGAGACTTGTCCCTTTTGAATTTAGCATCTCATTTGTCATGCATGGTTGCATGGTTGATATAAAAAAAAATGTCAATAATTATGTGATTGATGTGAAGAAAAATAAAAATACTTAGATGTTAAGAATAATTTAAAACCTATATATGTTATATGCTATGTTACAAATACAATATGTATATATATTATCATTTATAAAAAAGTCTAAATTAAGTATAATAAAATTTATGATCTTTATTATTACTAATGTTATAAGTTTAATTTTTAATATTAAATTTTGAATTATAATATTTTTTGGCAATTACACTTCTATCATTGAAAGAATTTAACATGGACATTAATATGTTTTTGACACCATGAATATTTAATATATGTTAAATTATACAATAAAATGTAAATATTAAAAAAATTATAACTTTATATGACATAAGTATATAATTTATGAATAATTACTTTTGATATATTTAATTTTTTAATTTTAATTTGAAATAATTAAACCCGCATAAAATATAACCATATAAGCATTATTACTTTCAGGCAATCAACCTTTTGGATTGCTGCAAAAAACGCATTAATTCTTCATCAGTCTTTCAAAATATCAAAGGACCACTAGCTTGAAAGTCTTTAAAAAGAAAAATCTATGAACCCATTTGTATTAAATTTCTATACATCCAAAGTCAAATGATTTCTTACACGGGTTAGAGATGCCAATCGGATCCTTGTCTAAATCCTCCAAATATCTTGTCTTTTAATTGCCGGAAACATGCAGCTAGCTAAGTTGATAATTCTGCTTCTGCATCAAAATCCTCTGATCTCTCTGCGCTGTTATGGCTTTGACTGTGGACATCATTTCCATAGTTCCTTTGCTGAGGTAGATGAGGGCTATGATAGTGTTTTGGTTGGAAGATAGCTTTCCTCTCTCTGCTATGTTGAGAGCAGGTTGGCTTCACTGCTAGTTTTCCTGCTTTTCTTACCTGAATGAAATGGCGACAGCAGCAGTAGTAATACTAGAGAGACTAAATGCTTGACACCTAAGTTTCCGTGCAATTGGTGAACATGAGTACCAGACGCTTGGGGCATGAATTTAATGAAATATGCAAATGGTAATGAAACTATTTGTTCTATGAAATGTTAAATCCATAGCACATCTATTTGATTAGGCAAAATAGCTCTGAATTTGTCATTTTCCTTTATAGAGCCTTCTGTAGCTCAGGGATTAAAGTTTGACACAGCAATTATTGCATGGATTGCTACTAACCTCATCTAAGCACATGGACGACTTGATAACTTGATAGATTTACTATTTGCATTGAAACGATTTTTGCTATTCTCACAAAAAGCAATTCTGGACTACTCCAGACAACGAGAATGGCTCTTCCAACAATAGAAAACATAAGTTAAAAGAGAAAAAAAAAAAAAAAGGCGAGATAACCCATGAACTATGCTGTGGATGATATATATGTGATCACTGCCTCTTCCCTAACTCTTAACCACATTGAGATATCTGGTTCTTGGCTGAATGCTAAGTGCATGTATCCTCTAACTCTTTGAGCTGGATTCCATTCCCTCATCACCCATAATTGTTAACTGTTATAAAAAAGGTACAGAGACATGCGAGGGTAATCTCATCTATGTGGACATTTCCCAAAACTGATTCATTTTTCTATGGACATGTTTACAATCCAATGCATGGCCAAAATGCATTTATATTCTAGCGGACAGGAACAAGTTCCAATCTTGTTCCAAACTCAGTGCACTGTTTTTCATAATAAAGAACAGGCTTTTCAGGTTCCCAGTGCTTCAAAAAGTTACCAACATGACCAAATTTAGAATAACAATAGAGTACTATATTAGCCTCTCCAATACCAAGCATCAGCAATGAAGTACAACTAAATTTTCTTACTAACCCATATGATCCTGGAAAAGAAATTTGTCCCATTCAATGCCAATGCCTTGTCTGCTGACCTCCTTGGAGGTAAAGGTAATGTATGCAGACCTGATGAGCCAGTCATGTTTAATCATGCCGTAAAATACTTAATAAAGTGTGGATTAAATACAACACTGTAACTCAGGTGACAGTCATACAATTTTTGTTTGGTTGTTGATATGTCAGTCAACTTAACAACTCTGATAATGGCCCCGCACCTGGCAAAGTAAGATCTCAAAGCATCTTGAGTGGCCGCAACATGAACCTAAAAAATAATTTAACAACGAGTTATTGCCATAAATGATTCTCAGATTTGTCAGAACCAAGTTTAAAATAGTTTTGACTTCGGACATTATAAACAAAAAGTCGGTGCAGTTGCAGGTGACTCTACAGTGTCAATTGGGTTCTGGTCAATAGAACAACCTGGATGATTTACTACTTACATCTTCTAAAAGTAATCAACAGATATAATAGCAATCAAATCATAGGAATGCATGCATTTGACACAACTCTACCTATAGATTTCTTCTATTACTCCCATTTTATGGATATTAGATACTGATAAAGACCATAGCACTGGCAATCAAAATAAGATAAAATAACCTTTTATATAAATGTATATACACACACACACACACACACAAAACCTCTTAGGTCAAGTGTTGAGTTGTTTTAAGTTATGCCGCAACTCAAAGTTAATCACTCCTAGGAATTGGCAGCACCAATAAGTTTTTATTAAAAACAATAGAATAAGGAAGGTAATTGACATCCTAATATAGAATTTGACGATATGAAGCCCTCTATCGCAGTTTGAACATAATGGAAGAATCAGTAACCTTCCAATTCAATTTCATCCATGATTAAATGAAAAATGAAAACCAAGTGTATGATTAAAGTTTCAAACACTATTACCAACCTATCAAATCATTCTGGAAAGAAATTAATAACACAAAGAACATGGAAGATATACATCTATAATGATTTCTTTTTTCTTGGCAAAACAGAGAAATCTTCAAATCTATAAACAATGAGAAATCCTCAAGACCAATACCCACATTCATGACAAAAGAAGCAACAATTCACTATGGTGCTTGGCTAAGCACAAATATCACAAAAGTTAAGGAAGGCTAAAATACTGAAAAAGCCCATGAACTATTCCATTTTTTTAAATAAGCTCCTATACTTTTATTGTACCCAAATAAACTCTTATTATTTGATTTGTATCCAAATAAGCCTTTATTTCAAACAAAAAATTAATTTATGTTAAGGGTTTATTTAAGTATAAATTAAATGTTAAGGGTTTGTTGGATATAAATTAAAAGCTAAAGACTTATTTGGGTGCAAATTAAAGATCAATAGCTTATTTGGGTGCAAATTAAAGGTCAATAGCTTATTTGAGTGCAATAAAATTATAGGGACTTATCTAAAAAAAATGGTAAATTCAAGGGCTTTTTAGTTATTTTAGCCAAAAGAAATGGCGGCAGCAACCAAACCAAATTGTATTCCAAGGTAAAAGAGATATGACTCAAAAGTGATTCATCTCACCCACATTTGTCACAAACACAGTCCTTGACTCAACCTCTTCTTTAAGCAGATCAAATGAACCTGCAATAGCCAAAGTAAACACTATTGAGGCTGGAAAAAAAGTCTTCTGCATACAAAAATTCACATAAAAGACCAAAAAGAATTTTCATAATTGATTTCCCTTCCTGTATCCATCAACTAAACAGAATCTCGACTTCTCCAAAATATTCAAGAAACAACAAAGTTGAAATTGTTCTGTCAAAACTAAAACAGCAGAACCAATCAAATGTTTTAAAAAATTATGAAGTATCTTGACGTCACTTTATATCCATTTCCATACATTAGAAAACAACTCAGCCAAACCACAGGCCACAAGCAACTTGATTTCAAGTTAAAAGACAGCATAAAAGACATATGGACAATTCGAAGAAATTATTCAACCAAAGATCATTAGACTCATTCATTGAGAGAAGCATCTCACGTGAAATGATCTTACCAAAGCCAGAGGATAAGGCATGATACCCATTCTCGTTAACCGGTTTTGATTGTAGCTTGGAAATTTCTGTTTCAAGTTGACGTAATCTTAATTTCATATCAACCAGTTGCTGCATAAGAAGTGAAAATCTTAAGTATGTTAATTAAGCAAACTCCATTTGAGCTTCAGGAAAGTGACTGATGGTTTTCTCAAGCCGGTGTTTCCTTACAGCTTGGACAGGCCCAATTCCTCCAGTTGCTGCTGGAAAAGCACTATCTGAATTCAGTGTCTGAGTAGACTCTAGAGCTTCCACGCTTAGCTTCTCTTGAGATATTTTTTCTGGTCTGGGGCATACTGATGCATCAAAAGTGAATTTGCAGCATTTACTGTAACTTTTTGACTTTTCTGATTTACATGAAGCGCCATTCTCTTCAAGCATATAAGTGTAATTTTCAGGATGTCTTGTAAATTTTCTGGAGTTTTCTTCTGTTGCGCCTGAAGCAATAATCACAACAATACAGAAGCAATAGACAACAATCAATAATCAAATGCGCAGGAAAAATAAAACACACCAAGATTTACGTGGAAAACCCTCCAGTGTAGAGGGAAAAACCACGGGCCACCAGAAAAATCTTCACTATCAAATAATAGTTATACAAAGTTCTTCTCTAGCTAAAACTAGAGTTAATCAACAACTGGAGAAACAATTGGAGAAATCTCACCAAATAAGTGACTCAACAAATACACCTTGGATTTGTTCCTAGAGAGCTTCAAACCCGATCTTCACCGTTCAGAATGTATAACTCTGAATCATAAACCTCCTGACAAGGTTCCAACTCAATCGGACCACGGATCGACTTCCGTTTAATCAACTCTCCCTTCTCCTTTTTCTCTCTCTGCTTTTCCTGGCTTTTCTTCTTTCTCTGCTTGATTGTCGACACACACATTAAACAACCCTACCTCTTTTTTATTAAGTAGCTAGGGCTCTGTGTAAAATAAAAGATCAAGGCCCATGGCCTTTACTTGGTCCAAAACCACTTACATGGGACTGGACCCCATTTTCCTAACATCTTCTTCATGATCCAGAGAATCTGAAGTGCTAGAAGAAATAGGAATGAGATCATTTAATTTCCTCTTTTGACCACCATTGCTTCTATAAGTTTTCACATTCCAGTTTTGTGACAGATTTTGGTTGACTTGGCCATCTTGAACAGAAGGCATCAATGTATTTTGGCCAAGCCCTGGCGAATTCTGTTCCAACGTTTGCCTCTTGATATTTTCACCTTCATTTACTTTAACCTTCACAGAATTGTCATTTTCAGTCAGCTTTCCTAATCTATCCCAAACATTACCACGTGTGATTCCTTTGATTCCCTTCTGAAGAAATATGGCACCAGCTGCCCTGGAAAAGAGCCTTCTCCCACCAACATTGGTCTCCTGAAAATGCTTGAAAGGCGGCCTTCCTGCATAAAAACCCATACACAAAGCCTTCAGATCCCAGTTTTCAGGTTAATTTCATACAGATGAACTCCAAGAACATGTGTTTGTGCACTAGTGTACCATGTTCGACAGCTATTCTACAAAATATTCAGTTATCTGATAGAAGAGTAAAACTTAGGGAGAGCCATTTTAGATCATTATGGGTATCACTATCAGGCAATTGTCTTGGTAAATAAAATTAATGCAGAGCAATAACAGGGAAAACACACACTTAATACCAAATAAATGCACTATATGCATCAATGATTAAATCTTACTGCATTTAAAATACGCAAACACCAACAAGACAGAGCAATGAACAAGTGAAGCGTAAGCAGACATCCTTTGATTTTACAATTAGCAGAAATTTAAGACCTAATGTCCCTAGAAAGCAGTTTGCTGTTTGGTCCATGAGAAATATTGTTTTTTTTAGTCAGTTACGTGGTGTTTCAAAAGCACCCAAAGTTCAGTAATTAGACACAGATAATAGCTAACAGATAACTAAAAATGATAGGGAAAGGCTTACTCTGATGAATCTTCTTGTATTGCACATGTTGCTCAAGAGGAGGAAGCAGGATTTCAGCGAAGGGCTTCGTTTTAAATGAACTGCCATTTAGGGACCCATCTTGATTATTCTCAAATGCTCTAAAGTTTTCGTTAGATTTGCAACAAAATGCCGAAGCATACTCATTAGTTTCCTCATCCAAAGTGTTAGAAAAGACCGGAAACTGGCAATGACTCTTAGTAACTGATCCTGACCCAGATTTATTGGCAGAAGCATCATTAGCCTCAGTGGAACTTGCACCAGTGATGTTCTCCAAATCCGAGGAGCTCATATTCGCATTTGAATCATTGGAAGTTTCTGATAAACTGTCCCATAGCCTATACAAAAGAAAATGTTTGGCGTTGCAGCAGCAAACTTTAATGTAACAACAGAAAAATGAAGAAGAAACGTGATAAGGTTACCAGGATACAAACTCGGTGGTAGCATCACCAAGAAACGGTTCCAACTCAGCTTTTGCTTCAGACTGGCATTTGCCATTAGAAACAAGCACAATAACGTACTCCTGAAACAACAAATTTTAACAAAATTTAATTAATTCTGTGTTTTCGAAAATCATTACAAACATTAGGAATCGGATTGGTTTTTTCTCGTTTCCCGGAAGCCAAACAATCGTGAAAGAAAAGAAAGGGAGTAAAAAATGAAGTTACAGTGAGGACTCGGATGCTATCGGGAGTGTAATTGAAGTCTCCAAGCAAATGAAGAAGCTTTCTTGAAACTGAAGATTTGAGATTGGAGTTCGACGCCATTAATATTGTTGTTCGCTTCTCGGATTGATTAGGGTTTTCTTTGGTCTTTTCTTTGCTTTTTTTTTTTTGGTTGTTCAAAATTTCGGGAGAAACGAGAGAGAGATTCTACATTAGGACAGTTTCGATGGAGAGAGTGCGAGGAGGGAAGGTGGCGCCTGTTTGGCATATTCCTTTAATTCCAAATTTACCCCTTGAAACTGATAACTGAAAAGGATTCATGCCAGCACCTTTTTGTAATCCTTGATTTGGAGGGGTATATTTCATGTTAAGTCCCTAAGTTTTTTTTTTTTTCACTTCACTTAATGAACTAAGTTTATCTCAATTTCATCCTTAAATTTTTTTAAATCGGAACCTAACATGATTATGCTCAAATAAATATGAATTTATTACATGATAAGTATTAAATGAGAAATTATTTAATAGACAGTAGAATTTTTTAATTTTACAAAAAAGATTAATAAGATAATTTTTTAATTTTATAAATCGATTAATATGATGATAAATATTTTATTTTTTTATATTTTTAATATACACCAAAGAAAATTATCATTCTATTAACTTTCTTTGCGATTTTAAAAAATTATATTAATAACATATTTGATAATTTCTTTAAATAAATAATGTCATTTAAAATATTTAAAATAAATTTTTTATTTTTTATTTTCATTTTTTATTATTTTCATAAAAGTTTCATTTAAAAAAAAACAAAAGAAAATGAAAAAAACACTATCCATGTAGGTATTTATTTTAATATTCTTTGTCAATAATCTTGTATAATTTTATTGTCCGTTTGGTTTGACTAAAACTTTTATGATAAGTGTTGTTTCCGTAGAACTGTATTAAAAATGTGGTAAAAACTAAAATAATATTTGATAAATTTAATAAAAAAATGTTACATGAATTGAAAAATATTGGATAGTATCATATCATATATAATATTATATTATAAAATATAAAAATATCTCATAAATATTGTTAACAATGACGTTTAGGTGAATAATTTTATTATTTGACACATAAAAAATTATTTAAAAATTTATTTACGTAAATATTTATATTGATAACTTTTAAATTGTTAATAACAAAATTTAATTTAAATATGATATCTTTTTAAATTAAATGAATTTTCTAATAATCTAGAAATATTTTTAATATTTAAGATTTTCAAATGTAATAATACATTATCTTTTTAAGTTTTGTTTTTTTTTACATATAAAAATTACTCAATAAATTTTCTTTTTTTATATCCTATGTAAATCATTTTTAAATTGTTGGTAACAAAATTTAATTTAAATATTTTATATGTCTAAATAAATTTCATAATAATCTAGATATATTTTTAAATTTAAAAATTTCAAATGTAATGATATATTATCTCTTAAAACATATTTTTTAATAATTATATATATATATATATAGTACAAGGTATGTTATCATACAAACATGTAAATGTGGATGTCTATATGTATAACTTATTTTTATGACATGTAAGATATATTTTAAATTCAAATAAAAAGTTAATATTTATTTTTAAAATTTAAAAAATCTAAAATAGATATCCAATCTAATATACATTACAATCATAAATCAAACTACAAATAATTTTTTTAAATTTAAAAATTTCAAATATAATTTTATTTTCATAAATTTTCTTATAATTATCTTTTATTATTTGATTTTTTTAAATTAAAAATTACACATATCTATTATATATTACTTTTAAATTCAAAAAATAGTTAATAATTCTAAAATCATTTATGCCTCATATTTGTCATTTAAAATTCATATATATAGATCGTGTATCCTTCATCAAAATTTTTTTTTTTAGTTTGCAACTTTTCTTTTAAATGTATATTACTATTGTCATTTTATTCGTAAAAGATCATATTTTTCAATTTATTTTTTTATTTTGACATGCATCTACTAAATATTTAATTGTTTTATTCAATAATTTAATCAAGATCATGAAAGTATGTAAATATTTTTTATGAATATATTATTTTAAATAATATATTTTGTCCTTCTTAAAAAATAATTTTATATACATTAGTTTTTTGTATATATCTTCTTATCTTTTAAAATTTTTTAACATTTTGATTAAGATTATAATAGTAATGATATGTCAAATAATTTTTTATAATTTAATTATCTTTTTCATTCAAAATTTCCAAAAAAAAAAAAAATAGCACAAGAAATGATTTTTCAAAGACTCCAATAATAATATGGTCCACCAGTGAGCATACTATATAATAACATCCAAAGCAAATTTAATTCAATTCATCATTTTTTTTTTTGCTTTATTTATTTGTTATGATATTTACAATAATAAAAATAAACATAAATCTAATTTGTGTTTATGCATATATACATAAATAAAATAAAATTAATCAATGTATCCCAAAGGTTATAATCTAGTTTTTATAAATTTTAACAAATAAAAATAATAATTAACTAAAATAAATTAATTTTTTTTATAATTTTTACTTGAAAAAATAAATAACCTAAAAATAAAAAAATTTAAATTAGAATAAAAAATAAAATCAATAAAAAATATTTTTATGATTTTATGAATTATTAAAGAGTAAAATAAAAATATAAACAAATTTATTAAATACTTGTTATTTAAACGAGCATGAAAAAGATTTGATTTATAATTTTATCTAAAATTTAAATATATTTAAAACATAATTTCAAATTTTCAAAATTTAAAAACTAAACATATGATTTTTACTTTTGTATGAGATAATTTTTTTTATAAATCGGATCAAACACTCACTTAATATATATTTAAACACTATGATTCAGTGTTTAGTAAATTTAAATTCAATGTTTATAGTTATTTTTGTTTCAAAAATTATTTTTTGTATTCAAACGGAAAATTTATGATTTATATAAGGTAAAATATTATAGTAAAAATATAAAATACAAAATCAAAACAGAAAAAACTCACCAAAAAGAGCAAAAAATTGAACAAAAATTAAATTTAAAGAATATCCTAATATTTATTAAAAGGAATATACTTAAATTAAAGAAAAAGGGGAAAAGGAAAATAGGAAATATAGAGAGAGAAACTTAAAAAAGGAAAAACAAATGAAAATCCAGAAACTGTTATTTTGATCCACTGCTTCAACTTCCTTTATCCCAAACAACACATCATCAAGGTATGCACAAAAGCTTTCTCATTTTTCCTCCTCCTTCAAACAACTTCACTTTGCACTCATTTTTCTTTACTTCATTCATCCACAAAAAATAAGGCATAAAATTTTCTTCTTCTGAGTCAAAATTTGATGAACGGTAACAATAACAGCTATGGCTTCTGTGAAATTGTTCATTTCTTGTGACACTGTTGATTCAAAGAAACTCAATTCCTATGTAAACCCATCTCATTTACCTGATCAGTACTCTACTTTTTCGTTCGCTGGATGTCTTCATGCCGGTAAAGCTGCTTCCATACTCAGTTCTTTGACTAGGCTCAAGCATATTCGAGTCTCTCGCTTTGAAACTGAATTCCCTCATATTCCTGAACCAAACCCAGTCGTTAGAGAAACCCTTTTTTCTTCTAAAAATGATTTAGTGAATGAAAACCCAAATTTTGTGGAGGGCCCAAAAGTTCAAAACCCCAAGAAATGGATTAAAAAAAATGTGGGTTTCAGGTTTGGTTTCAGAAGGAATAGTAATGAGATAGAAAGAGTGGATCTTTTTGTGTATAATAATAGTGGGTTGGATGTTGATTACTCTGCTATTAAGCCTGACTTGAACTTGGAGCATTGTAATTCTATATTGAAAAGACTTGAGAGGTCTAATGATAGTAATGCTTTGAGATTTTTTGAGTGGATGAGGAGCAATGGGAAATTGGAGAGAAATGTGACTGCTTATAGATTGGTTCTTCGAGTGTTGGGTAGGAGAGAAGATTGGGATGCAGCTGAAATGATGGTTAGGCAAGCGAATGGTGATTCAGGCTGTGAACTTAATTTTCAGGTTTTCAATACAATTATATATGCGTGTTCTAAAAGGGGGCTTGTGAAATTGGGTGCAAAGTGGTTTAGGATGATGCTGGAACATGGGGTTCGGCCAAATGTTGCCACTTTTGGCATGCTTATGGGACTTTACAAGAAGGGTTGGAATGTTAGGGAGGCAGAGTTTGCATTTTTACAAATGAGGAATTCTGGCATTGTTTGTCAGTCTGCGTACTCTGCGATGATCACAATTTATACACGTGTAAGTTTGTATGACAAAGCCGAAGAGATTATTGGCTTTATGCGAGAAGATAAAGTCGTATTGAATCTTGAGAATTGGTTGGTGATGCTTAATGCCTATAGTCAACGAGGCAAGTTAGAGGAGGCTGAGCAGGTATTGGTCTCAATGCAAGAAGCAGGCTTTACTCCAAATATTGTTGCATATAATACACTAATCACAGGGTATGGAAAATCATCGAATATGGATGCTGCTCAACATGTATTCCTGAGCATTCAGCAAGTTGGATTAGAACCTGATGAAACAACTTACCGTTCAATGATTGAGGGCTGGGGACGTGCTGACAATTATAAGGAGGCGGGATGGTATTACAAGGAGCTGAAACAGCTGGGATTCAGGCCTAACTCCTCCAACTTGTACACGCTAATAACTTTGCAAGCAAAGCATGGGGACGAAGCGGGTGCCATTAGAACTCTTGATGATATGCTCAAGATGAGGTGTCAACATTCTTCAATCCTTAGTACTGTTTTGCAAGCATATGAGAGTGCTGGGAGGATTGATAAAGTGCCTCTCATTTTAATTGGGTCTTTCTACCAACATGTCTTAAATGACCAGACTTCATGTTCCATTTTAGTGATGGCTTATGTGAAAAATGGATCAGTGGATGATGCAATTAAAGTGTTGGGCAGCAAAAAGTGGAAGGATCCAGTTTTTGAAGATAACCTGTATCATGTATTGATTTGCTCTTGCAAGGAGTTGGGTGATCTTGATAATGCTGTTAAGATATTTTCTCAAATGCCTAATGCTGAAAACAAGCCTAATTTGCATGTAATTTGTACAATGATTGACATTTATTGTGTCATGGGTCACTTCACTGAAGCAGAAAAACTCTATTTGAAGTTGAAATCTTCAGGAGTTGCCTTGGACATGATTGGCTTTAGCATAGTTGTAAGAATGTATGTTAAAGCTGGATCCTTAAAAAATTCTTGCAGTGTTCTACAAATGATGGAGAAGCAGAAGGACATTGTCCCAGACATTTATCTTTTCCGGGACATGCTCCGAATTTATCAAAAGTGCAACATGCAGGATAAATTAGCTGGTCTTTACTATAGAATTTTGAAGAGTGGAGTTTCATGGGATCAGGAAATGTACAACTGTGTAATTAACTGTTGTGCACGTGCCTTGCCAGTTGATGAGCTTTCCAAGGTTTTTGATCAGATGCTTCACCATGGTTTTGCTCCTAATACTATCACCTTCAATGTCATGCTTGATGTTTATGGTAAAGCCAAACTTTTCAAGAAGGTCAAGAAACTATTCTGGATGGCAAAAACTCGAGGCTTGGTAGATGTAATCACTTACAATACTATTATAGCTGCCTATGGTCAAAATAAGGACTTCAAGAATATGTCATCAACTGTTCGAGAAATGCAATTCAATGGTTTTTCAGTGTCCCTTGAAGCCTACAATTGTATGCTGGATGCATATGGGAAAGAAGGCCAAATGGAGAAATTTAGAAGTGTCTTGGAGAGGATAAAGGAATCAAATTGTGCTTTGGACCAGTATACATACAACATTATGATCAATATTTATGGAGAACGAAGATGGATTGATGAAGTTGCAACTGTGCTTACTGAACTGAAAGAATGTGGACTAGGACCTGATCTGTGCAGTTATAACACATTGATAAAGGCATATGGAATTGCTGGAATGGTTGAAGATGCTGTGGGTCTGATCAAGGAAATGCGAGAAAATGGGATAGAGCCTGATAAAATAACTTACAACAATCTAATCACTGCACTACGAAAGAATGATAAGTTCTTAGAGGCTATTAAATGGTCATTGTGGATGAAGCAAGTGGGAATGTAAACTGCTGGTGGACCTATAACATCTTTTTGCTCTTCTGTCATTTCACATCCAAACTCGTTCTGGGCATTCCGCCTAGACATTTCATAGGTGTTTGCTTCTTAAGGTGATCAAATTTCTAACCTGCATCAAATTCCTTTGCCTATGCATACATAAAGATTCTGTAAATGACTGTATTCATCTCTCTTCTGATAATATTCTTATCTTAAATCAAGCTTGTCTGTGCTGCTCAAGCAACTTCTTTAAGTTTTTTGAAGGTAAGTGCTTGTGACAGAAACATCGGAAAGGCAGATTTTGTGAAGAGTTCTACTTTATTCTCTAAAACTTCATTATTCCTTTTAGTCTTGCCCAAAAGTGTAACTACTTTTAAACCGTGAAATGCCTCCAGTTACTTGCATTTTCTCTATTTTAAATGTGTTATGGCCATTACTTGTCTTTGGATATTCTTATTGCTGTTTTAAGAGCATGATTAGCTTTTAGTTCATCCCTGTCCAAAATTGAAATTCGAAGAGTTATGTTTCAGCCTCATTGAGCATCCCTGTTAAACACTTACAGTCAATGATTTTTATTGCTCAAAATGCAGGCTGAAATGTTATGTATTTTTGGTGTTGCCATCTCTGAATGTTTTTCTGCCTTCTCCATTTGCTTAGCTGGAATAATTTTTTGGTTTTCTTTCAGATCTGTGGATGAGCCAAGGAGTTTGTGGATGCTAGAAGTGAAACGAGCTGTTGGATGCTTGGAAGATCCTTGTGGATGACACTACCACAGTTCGATATGAGGTTCAAAGAAGTGAAAAGTTGTCAAATTAACTCAATTTAAGGAGCAAATTCAAGCTCAAGCTAACAAGGAGCAGGATACAGAGAGGTTTTTATCTCAGTTTTTACTTCCACAAAGAATTTTAGCTTTGGGGCATAGTAGTTTTTGTTTATTGACAAGGCATGCCACTCTGTGAAACAAACTGGGGCATCATCACCCAGTTATGGTTGGATTTATTCTCTTCATAATATTATTTGTGCAGCCATACTTCTGGTTTATGAAATATTAGTAATAATTAATGCAGGCAAACATAAGATATCATAGTTTTCACTTGATTGCATGTAATATTTGTCTGTTTGAGCTAAAGAAAATGTATCTGAGTCTCCCAGAGTGTTTATGATTTAATTTATTAATCTCATCAACCAATTTTCATTCGTTTTGCATAGTTGGTTTGATGCAGGCAGGCAGGCAGGCAGGCATGTCATAGTGGTTCAAAAAGTACAGTGGTAGCGCATAAGAAAATTTTCTTTTGATTTGAAAGTACAGAGTAGCACTCGTGTTCCTGCTGCACTCTCTTTTCATCCTTGATACAACAAATGCAGACATGAAAGAATAGAAACAATTGCTTGTTTAGTACAAAAAAAAAAAGAAATCTTTTGTTATCCGGATGATCACCTTCCGCAGCATATAAAAGTTTGCTGCAAGTCCTTCGCATCTTTTGACGCCTCTTGCCTGCCATTAAGTATCAATCGATGTGCTAGAAATAATTAACACTAAGCAGAAACTATTTCCTCCGAGTAACAGTTCCTCTGACCCGGAGACAACATTTCCCTGTAACTATCAGCCACAGTAAAGGAAATTCTAGTCCTTCAGTCTAAATCAGGGTAACCAGAAGCTGGAAGCAGTCTGGCCTTTGTTTCCCAAGTTTCAGTTGAGTCCCACATGGATTAACTCCTCACTGAAACTTCTTGATGGTCAAGGGCAAAAGAATGTACAACAAGCTAACAATGTTTCAGCACATGATATACAAATATTGTTCCACTCGGAGAATCAGTTGAAAAAGTACGGGGACCTGAGAACCTCTTGCAAGTCAAAGTTGCCTCTCTCTGGGAGGGGAGGAAAAACCAATGATGGATAAGATGTCTGGAAGCTTTCAAGCAACTGGGGAGAACCATTGTAAAATTAATACGGTCAATAAAAATGAACAAAAACACAAAGTTCAGAATACTGTGGGTAAATATAATTGTTAATTTTCAAATTAAAAAGAAAACAAACGCAACATAAGAATCATTTTACAGGAAACATTTTTCCTCTACATTGCAATCAAACAAACCAATCAAATATTCTGTCTATGGGTTACTTTCTAAGAATAGAAAGACAGGGATCGCTACACTTACATTTTCAAGAATTGGCATGCTATAAAGCTCAACAAATTTTTCTCTAAGTATCTGGTTCATCTTCTCCACATCGCATGCATGTGTCCAGAAGGAGTCATGGACCCCTGCAAATAGATTTATTTGATAAGGATATGAGAATTAATGCAAATGAAAAACGTTATTTCAGATGATCTTCAAACAGTATAAATACTAAATATAGCAGGTTCACTTTTTTCTAACATATATCTTAATAACACACAATATACTCAGAAAATTGTTTTCAAGCTCACTTTTGCAACAAATATTTTTCTGTCAAGTGTTTCATTACAAACATACACAATCACAAGTAGGGTCAGCAAATCCATCCGAAACCGTCGGGTTTCGACCCGACCCGATAATTTAGGGTCGGATTTTTCTGAAAAAAAGCGGGTTTTGAGTCGGGTCGGGGTCGGTTTTATTTTTAGAAAAACGGTTTCGGGTTGGAGTCGGTTTTATATTAAACCCGACCCTACCCGACCCGAAATATTTACAAAAATGCCCTTACTAATTAAGGGGTTTAGATTGTTATAGGTTTTACTGTGAGAAATTCTGATAAAATAAAGGAAATGTATACGTCAACCATGACACACTAGTGGTGACACATCAGAATGTCACCTTCATCTTTGAGAGAATAAGGCCAACCAGCAAAATAAACTAAAGATTTTACTAAACTCATAGTATTATCCTCAAAAGATTTTTTACTTCCAAGTTTAGCAAGTGATCAGCATGCTTCCAAACTTCTTAATAGTAGCACAAGAGGACATGCAGCCAATACTAATCAGCAGTTGAAGCAATCTAAGCTGTATGTCAATGCTAAATGTGACAAAGCTTTAATACATTCAAAGGTATTTAAATTTCCTTGCTCTATTTATTTAAGAACAAAAAGAAAATTCCTTAAAAGAAAGCACAGACACCATAAAGTAAAGACTTTGCCCAACATATGCAGAAGTCTATAACACATATAACAATTTCATTCCCATTTTTTTTTTTTTTTGGGAAATGTATTCACTTAAAGAACTTTCCCCTATTAAAATAATATGGCAAGGCTCTATACAAGTTTTTTTTGAAGTTAAGGCTCCATACAAGGGTTTTTTTTATTTTTATTTTATTTTTAAGTTAAGGTTCTATACAAGTTAATTTGCTTGTTTTCAAATGAATAAATCTAATCTTGGTCTATGCTCTGCCTACTAAAAGTTAACAAGACAGACCTGCAAAATGTAGACCAGCATCCCTGCATGCAACAGCAGTCGTCATCATGTGAGAACCATCAAGTGAGTGCACAAAATTTGGAGGGAATGCAGTTCTCTGTTTTCTAACTTGTACCTGGTATTAACAAAATATGAGTGTTTCTACTTGCTTAAGAACAAATCAAAGCAGAAATAGAAACTCAAAACAGGGGCTAGAATAAGGAACTTACTGAGTTGCCCTCTCGCTGCAAGGCTAACACTTGGAGAGAAGTTCTTACCTGAAAAGCAGCAGCGATTTTGTTACTCTAATGTTAATTTATTATTTAATGGAAACACTAAACCTAGTACAGCTAGTATTCTATAAAACATATCTCATGCAACAGTAATGCTGAAGTATGAACACCATAAAAAAGACCAAAATCTTTAGCCCATGCATTTAAGAGAAAAAGAATAGTACTTTCATGGATACTAGAGCATAAAACAATTAGGTGGTTTGTCCCTCAAGTTATTCCAGTTGAAGATTTAGGAAAATGCCTTCTTCAGTATTTTAACACACGGGAACCTCCCAAACATTGATGTATCTTCCCACACCAATATCTGACTAGGCTCAGCTGGAACAGTGAACTAGAAAGCCGGTCCTTTCAGTGGTCAAGTTTCTCGTTGGATTGTTTGAGATCAAAACTAGGTGACTACAATAACATTCCGCCTTTTTGCTGACATGCTATGATCATACCAGGCTTAATGAACCTGCTGGGTTTACTTTAATAGTGACGTGATTAACCAAAATGAGACTTTTATAGGAAAACAGGCTTGATAATCCAGTACACTGCAACTCTTTAACACTTACAAAATATCGTTCACTTTTATGGTAGGGTTGCAGAACAGGGAGACCAAGAGGTGTTTTCCACCGCACAGGTTGATTTTCTGAAGCAATAACCTAGAATACAAGGATTTCACAGTCCAGTAAATTAATTGTACTAGAACTCAATGCACCATAATTACCATAAGGCAGTTTTTATCATTGATTCTTGTAATATAAGAAGTCATACCTTCGCACAGTCACCTAACCAACCCATTATGCTGCGTGCTGCTTGGAATAATTCTCCAAGGGCTGCCAATGTCACCTGTTAAAATATTTATAACTTTGGCATCAAATTAAGATAAGTATAATTGTTTTAATTTGAACAGAAATATTAATAGCATAATCCGGTATTGTTATATAAAGAAAAAATTATTCACTCTTTTCCCAAGGCTACAGGCAAACAAAAACACCAACAAACTTACACATGCACACATAAAATAGAACATTTCTTCCATCCTCCAAATGCTGATATAACAGTTCTAGGAACCACACCCTCCCAAAATAAAAGAAAAAAAATTCAGAACACTCCCATTTTATATCAGTCTGACAACTGCAATTTCAAAGTGTAAGATACCAATGTTAAGAAATCAAGAGAAGGATATTTGAGAACAATTGAAGAGAGAGAGAAATCTAAATGGATGCATGAGCACAGAAACCCAGTATCATTTATTTATAGTACAGAGATTATCACAGTTTGTACATCCATTGTTCATGCATGCATAAGTACACAATATTAAATGGATTGCTCACTTTAGCAGTATAGCAAGCTGCAGCAAATAGCACTCTATCATCAGTTATTTGACCCTTCTCCTCCAATCTTCGTTCTATTTGCTCGCGTGCCCCAACAAAAGTGACACCATATACTGAGGTCATTACTGTTTGTTTAACTAGTTTTCGATCAACCTGAAAGTTTCCAACATTTTAAGCTGTTAGTTTAAGAAAAGAAAGTCCTAATTCAAAATAAATTATAAATAGTTTAGATGTTAAATGCTCAAGGAAATCTAGTAATTTTGAGTTTCAAAAGAACCAAGGAAGTCCAACCTGATCAATTAAGAGTTTTGCCAATAAAGCATTGGGATTTGTTGCAGGATCCTTGTTACTGTCCCTCTTCATTATATTGTGAACCCTGCCAAGCCCAGGAAGATATTAATAGAGATGAGGAATAGAGAAATTCTTTATTTCTCATTTTTAGTATATTATTTCAGAATATATACAAATAGAAAATTTTTCCAGAAATTAAAGCAGCAGCAAAGAGAGATGAGGCTGACATAACACCTAAAGATTAGGCAACAAGAAAATGATGTTGAAAAAGTGCTCTCCTATGAAGCACATATATGGCCACAAGCTACAGGAAAAACACTGGTTCAAGCATAAAGACGTAGAAAGTCTTGTTTTGCTTCTTTGAATTTTTGAAGTAAAATTTTCAAATATCCAAAAAAAGACAGTCTTTAAAAAGCAGGATTACCATGCCTCCAAGATGGAATTTTGATCCCAAAGGCCCAATTCATATGCAGGATCAGGGATTGAAAATGCAGTCATGTCACGTTTATCGTGGTTGCAGAGATAATGAATATCATTGCGGTCATCACAGCAGAGGGTGCTGCTACAGTGAAATAGTGGCCGTGATACTGCTATGCCACCACTATTTACTACTAAGTGCAGGATTAATTGTTTTTGAGATTGGATTTTATACATCTTGAAACCTAAATTAGTAGTAAAACCCTTTAAAAGAACCATTAATTCTAATAATAAGACACAATATACCCAAGCATAAATGAACTCTTTGCCCAAAAAATGCCCAGACCAGTCTAATCAAAAACCTAAAAGTCAGATACTATGATCTTCTTAACCTCGCACGCTTACACCTCTAAAATACTACTTTCACTACAGCCATCTTTTAAGCAACAAACTTTCTTCCCTTCAGTTAGATACTTTCCCTCTCTTTCTCTAGACAGAACTAACAAGTCTGCCCAAACCCCATTCATTTTACTCATTAGAAATCTGCCACAAGTCATCTAAGGTGAAGCCAAATGATGAAAGCAAAACCCTTCTCCTTGTCTGGTGCCCTCTTAATGTCCTACCACATATGACTTTTTTCTTTTGCTTTTTGGCTGTATTGTATCCACCAACTCCAATATACCCAACTTATCAAAGGTGTGTCTGTATCAGACACATACTTGAAACAGACACAGGCACATAGGTTATTGTGTATCCATGCTTCATAGGTGCCCTCAAGACACATCTAGGTGCCTCCAAGCAAGGATAATACAATAACTCAAGGTTATATGACATGCTCGTAGTAAACCAAGTATTCTTTGTAATAGTTTGTCCTTAGTAGTGATGAGCAGTCTCTTCTCATTGTTTTCAAATTTAAGAACATGATCCAATTTTATTTTTTTCATCTGCATTTCTTGATTGATTTACTAGGAATAAAAGGGTTCAGTTATTGAACCACAAACTGTCTAAATGTTAATTTAATAATCATGTTTTGTAGCTGCCCAAAAATTCTTCTCCTAGAAGACTGAGAAGATTGTAAGAGTTGACAAACATTGAACCAGTTATCAATTATCAAAAACAACAACAACAGCAACAACAATCCAAGCCTTATATCCCATAACTCTGGGGTCGGCTGTATGAAAGGATCATAGTTTTGAATCTTCTTGCACCACCCATTTCTATAAAAAATAACATTTTCATCTACTTCCTTAACTCTCATATCATCTCTTATTACTTGCATCCACATCTTTCATGATCAATCTAATTAGATTGGAATAAATTATAATGAGTTTGTCTTGCGAGAATTTGAGTGGTCTTCAGAACTTCTCATTGATTATTTTCTCTTTCTTCTCCTTAATTTTCTGACATTAAAAACTCAATTGATTCTCTTGAAATAATTCTATGTAGCCACTTGCAACTCACTTAATCCTTTCATCTTACACCACCCCCCTCATCCCCTTCAGTTATCAAATGCTCAATCATCTGCTAAAAGCTGCCAAAATCAACTGTGTTCATATAATATGCTCAGAACAGTGCTCAGGTACTTGGCGTTTCTAACCTTATTGCAACCCAGAACTGTCTCCTCCTGTATCCTTACAACTATGAAACCATCCTTAAACTCTCTTGTGCTGCTGCTCAGAAACTCTTCCAACCATATCTTATCTATTCTTCAACATTTTAACGCATTTGCATTTAGGGCCACTTATCTATCACACGCTAAATTTTACAAACTTCAAACTGCAGAGAATAAGTGATCAAAGGTAGCTTCTGAAGTCAATACTAAATCACAAAGTATCCACATAGCCTTCGAGTTTGACAGGCTATTTTATTTGAGTTTATTCTAAGATTTACCATATGATTCTCCTAAAAATTCCTTTTATCTACACCTCATACAATCACAAAATTATATTAACAGGTTCTCTGATTTTGGCCTACCAAACCAAATATATCTAATCCATAATCAAATTCCTACATCGTATAATTCACGTTGCTCTAGTTTCTAAGCATCCCTTTATATAGAAAAAGATTTCTTCTATGATCATGCTTCTACCAAGTGTAAAATTTTCATTTAAAGCAACACTACCTATATCCAGCGGTCTTTTCCCCAATGACTAAGGCTCTGTTCAGTTGTTGCTTTTCCCCCATAATTTTGCTATCCAAAGCAAAGTGCACTTTAAATTCACAAGAAAATAACATTTTTTTATAGGATTAAACAATAAAAGTTTGATTTTTTTAACTTCAATGCAAGAAGAAGTATGCTTGTGTTTTGGTTAGTTTTTACTCCTTTCCTCATCCTTAAGCAACAAATAAATGGGGCCAACAATATCAACAAGAAAACTCTGACTGAAGCAACAAAAGTTGAGATGCAGCAAGCTTTTCATGCCCTGTTACTAGTTTTGTAGATAATAACTAAAAGGAATTCTGCAGTGCCAATGGCTTACTTGCCAGGTTTGAATAATGGAATTTAGTATACCTCACAGCAATTTCTGAATAAACATCAGCTGGTTTCTCTCCAGCGACCAAGTTAACAGCTGCAGCTTCCAACTAAGAAAACAGATAAAAGATTTGAGACCATAGCTGCACTTTTAATAACTAACATAGCAGAAAAAGAGGCTAATGATAAGCTGATAATTACTGGGTAATAATTTGTAACTAAGAGAGTTTAAACCAACCCAACATTTATAATTTATAGTTACAAGGCAAAGATGTAAGATTCAATTTCACATTCAAATCATATATCATTCATGAGGAAGTGAAATACACTTAAAAAACTTCAGGGAGTTTAAGACCAAAAGATAAGATTCATGTTTGATTAGAAATAGAAACCAGTTAATGAGGTATAAAGGCATCCAACCAAATATCTTAAAGGAAAGAAAATCTGACTGCATAATTACAGCAGCTACTCAGACAGTGCAAGGCTTCTAATATTATAGCAGAATTTACAAAAAATTAGATAATGAAGCTAGCAAGGAAAAATCTCAATACTTGGGGAAAAACTAGAAAAGAGGGGAACCATGTAGAGGATATAAGGCCTAGATGCAAGTTAAGTTCTATTTATGTCCAGAACACAACTTCAGAGTTCTCCAACTATATGGAGAAAACATATATGTAACCCAAGCATGAGAACATGAATTTTAGATTATTCAGAACAGTGTTAAGAAAACATATACATGTATGTGTGTGTGTGTAACCCAAGCATAAGAACATGAATTGTAGATTATACAGAACAGGAAAAAAATGCTTATTACAAACAGCAAACATACACTGTCTCTTCCCAAGGCTGCATAGTGCTGTAAGCCATTGCAGGAACCATCCTGTATTGAAATTTAAGGGAAAGAAGAAAAAGAAAAGGAGGGTGAGGAAGATGGAGCAGCTAGGGTAAAAAAAAGAGAAATGAGAAACAAGAAACAATAAAGCCAATTAAACAACAAAGAGAAGATAAATTTTAAAAATATTCATGCAAAGACATATTTAAAAGGCATAAGATTCAGATGTGTAAACAAAACTGATAAACAATGCCCATAAAGAGGAAGAAAAGAACCAAAATAATACAGATATTTTCTAACCAGTAATTCATTCATAAAAGCAACTATCCGAAGATGTAGCAGCACTAAAAGGTCACTACAAGCAATGAACGTATAATCACATTGACATAAGAGTTAAGCTTAAAAAAGATGTGTAGCAGATATGGTAAAAATACAACGGTGCTCTACGTGCTCTCTTAGAATATTCAAAAGGCTAAAATTCTATCCAAAAAAGTAGTTCAAACTATCTTACTATTTTAAGGTAGCGACCTTAATTTTCTTACATTTAACAAGATTACTTAGACAAACGATTGTTTGATCAAATACACTATGATGATAAGGAGCTTTCTGGTAGAACTGATTTCTCCTGAGGGTATAAAGTGCCAGTAGTGGAGAAACTGTTACAAGTAGAATAGGACTTTGCTAAAGGAATTTTCTGCTGTCACAATTTAATTCTAAAGATATAAGATAACAGTATATTTCAATATGTTTTCCCCCTAATTTTCTTTGGCCAGAAGTCCTCCCCCCCCCCCCCCCAATCAATCATGCAAATTACCAATCAACTTTTAGGTTCTAAAAAAAGAAAAAAAATGTGACTTTGAAACCTTAAAGACAGTGGCATATATTAAACTAGACATGCTAGCAAACTAGCAATAGAAGGTCCAGCAGCAGGTGCCACTTAGTTAAGGCTGGAAGCCTATAAAACAGTCAGATCCTTGCACATCAAAAAACAACTAATGACCAGAAGTTTGATGCCTGTTCCACAAGGAAAATGTAAGTCTAAAGAGCTAGATACAGGGATGTCCCATGCTATATCCAAATACTATTCAAAGTGGATGATCATGGCTACAGAGAGAAGTAAATTATTTAATTCAATTGCTTTTCGAAGTACAAATGTAGATTTAAGTGCAGAATGTAACTCAACAAGCAACCTAGAGAAATTTAATTATCATATGTTAGAAACATAAATAGAAATGTTCATTTTATCTTCTTCAAGGCTCATAATGAAGATTTACCTGATGAATTGGCAGGTAGGAGAGCACACTATGTGGCGATGAGCTCTTTAAGGCTTCTGACAGATTAATACAAGCAGCTAAGCACTGAAAAGGATCCTCAGCTGTTAACCACCAGCGGTTACCATTAATAGGGTTTTCTGCTGAATCAAATATTTCATCTAAATGATTATCCACAAATGCTAGACGCCCATCATGTGAAAGCTTTCCAACACCTCCTGAGTAAAGATTTGCTAAATGTATTTTCAACCAGTGTAACCCAGATCTCCCCAGTGGTCGTCCTTCAGCGAATTCAAGAACTCCTCGACAGAGATCGTTACCTAGATGATTCAAATGTGGATGCATGGGGTACGCACGGCCTCGAAAATCAAGATTGTGAGGATAATAAAAGCCTTCCTCATTTTCCATTTTCCGAGCCACCTGCCATAGGACAAGCTTCTTAGAATCGTACTCACAAAATGAAACAAAACCAGAAGGGAAACATATGAGCACTCATGCACAGACAGGCAAATGCATCAAGCCATCAAGCAATGCACACTGATACACCGGGGGGGGGGGGAGAGAGAGAGAGAGAGAGAGTTACAGAAAGCTTGAGTTCAGTGTCACATCGTTGAGAATGTCTCTCTCGATTAATCTTGTTTGCCTTTCTCACACTCCATTTCCACTCTTGAATTTCAGTTGAATCCTCTGAAGGAGGTTTCTCTGGTATAGGAATCTAAAATAACACATTGAAGGTATACTTATGTAGTGAATAAATACTCACCCTATAATAAATTAACTGGCTACATATGATTTGGCATGCATTGTAAGAAAAAAGCAGACTGTAAACACTTTAAAATTTTGAATTTGTTATAATATTGATTTGCAGTATTTTTTTATGCCTATGAGTAAAATAATCATGAAAATTTAAGAGGATTGGTTGCCTGAAAAAGGGAAGAGAACATAGTTTTGGGGCAGCCTAAAATGTAAAGAGGCTCATTCATGCTAGACTAATTGTCAACTGAGATTCCACGTGAATATCACCAAAAAGACAACTGGTTGGAGTCAACCAGTTGTTAAATTGGTAGGGTGGAAATCTTGGCATGATTTTCAAATAAGCAAGCATGCAGAAAGGTAAATAGGGTGACCTTTTCATTCAAAGGGTGCTTCTTGATCATCATAAAATATGTTAATAATTAACACTAGATTTCATAGGATTTCAACGAAGTCAGAACCATTAGAATGTGATACTGTTAACCAGTAAGTATGAACACTCTAGGTAGAGTATCATACAAGCAGTGGTTAGGTAGCAGAATAAAAAAAAAAAACCAAAACTAACAAAGAAATTTTAAAAAGTAAAAGTTCATGATGTGCTCACATCATTACGATCAACTAAGCCTGCAATGTTGCCACCACTAGCCCAAATACCCTCTACCACAGCAAATACCTTTTTATTCACCCTCCATTTGGTGCTTCCAAGCGTATCCAGGGCCTGCACACATGCCATTTCAGTAAGTCAAGTACCACTAGCAATTGGATCAAGACTACAGACAAAAACTATCCTTCATGGCAAGCTTTCAATCACTCAAAAGAGTAAACTTGTAATAAATTCTCACAGTTCCAGTTTGTTGCTTTTAAAAGCATATAATTATTCAAATTGATTAGATATACATTCTCAACTCAAATCTGTTAAGCAATTGATGCAGAAGAGTTTTCACATTTGCCCTCTTTATAAGAAGGTATTTTAGAATAATCATAAAAAATTAGGGGGAATGTAAAGGAAGACATGCTTTTTTTCTTTTTTAAGATAGGGAACATGTGTTTTTACATCCAATTGTTTAAGAGAACCAGATGGAAGGTAAGTTGCAACATTTGGGGAAAAAAAAGGGCAAAGCTTTGATTTGAACAATCAATAAATCAGGAACAACATAGAGCTGCAAAATATAGATCCCTTCTTTTATTATTACATGGCATGTCCCAAACAAATTTTACATCAGGCCAACAAACATCTTTGGCCTTAACCTAGAACAACAAGAAACAAAAAGCATGAAAAGAAGAAAAAAAGAAGCCCCAAAGTTATTACCTCAAATACTTTCTGCATATTTTTTACATGCACACCCTTAAGTGCATCTTGTTGTTTCCTTGATCCATGCGTTCTCATGACATAAGAAGGCAAGAACAAGTAGCCGCCATTGTCATACCTGGAAGGAGTTTGCAAATACTTAAGTGTAACATACAGTTACTACTCTGAGTGGCTAAGTGAAGAATATATTTTACTTTCAGTTTGATGTGTAATTACTGATTTATATTTTTTTTTGTTTATTTGTCTTCACACAGGGAAAGCAAGAAAAGGAATGTAGATATGTTAAAACACATTGACTCTTTTTAACTTTACAGAAAGCATATTGACTTTTTTTTCTTTTGCAGAAAAACATTTTGAGTTGCAAGCTACAAGTAATAAACTTCCTGTGAAGCAAATGCAACTATCAGTTTATCACTAATTTTCTCTATAGCATACCCTTTCCATTTTTTTGGAGGCACCAACATTGGTATGTAAGGAATCAACATATGCTTAGCCTGCATACAATAAAAGAAATGAGACATAATTGAGTTTCAGGAATCCAAGAGAGTCAACAGAACTTTATTATTCAATACCCATATTGCCAACTAGAATGCTTTCTGAGATTCTTAGTAGTTATCAGTAAAAATCATTAGAGAACAAGCAAACAATACGGACCAAAAAATCCTAAGTGTGAAGCCTTTAAGTATCTCCTATTTAAATAGATCTTTGCATTGTGTGATAATAAGTATGACTAATATATGGCTTATGCATGTGGCTAGACTAAAAAAAGTTAACATTGGAAGGGCTGAACAGGAAGTATTAAACTATAACCTCAAAAGACAATCAACTGCTAGATTTCTAAAATAGAAAGGATTAATGAAAAGATATGTCTTAACTTACAGGATTATCAAGCCCTGCAGGGTTATCAAGCCCTGAAAGTAGCAGAGGATCACATTCAATAATTCCATATCTCTTCTTAATTTTTTGCCTACAACACCCAAAAATGATTCATAATAGTAATTGTTAGAGGAAAAGCGCAAAAAAGAAAAAAGCATTAATGTCGCCCCCACCCCATCCCCCAACAAATATAGCACACATAGTTACACGCTTTGCATGTAAAGTCCAAAAACGAACAACAATAAATGCACCACCATCTAAACAAAAAGCCAGAGATCTATGAGAGGGACCTAGAAGTCAAATCTGACATATGCAGGCAATTCCATACCTAAGAAAGAGCCTAGTGACTAATTGCCTGGAAGATGGTCTAGCAGACCATTATTTAGGGGCATGGGGTCAATCCTGCAAAGATAAGTTGCTAAATAAGTGGAAAATAAAGTCTTACTTTGGGTCCCTCGAGATTGTTTTAAATTTATGCCTAAAAGCAGGTCGAATATCGGGAGGGCTATCTCCTGACTGGTCAATTGGAGGTTGTACATAAGCTGTTTCAGTTAATAGTTCTAGAAGCCGACTTCCAAGCTGCAAGATAACATTCAGCCAAGAAAGGGTTTTCAAAATCCCGAAAGGTGGGGAAAACATGGAGGAAAGACCTTTTAAAATCAATCAGTCATTAAGAAAAGAAGGTTAGCTTGAACATTCCAAGGTTTAACATTCCAAAAGCTGCAAACCTTAGCTTGTGCATCCCGTCCCCAAGGTTTAATTTCTTCATTTTTTACCAGCTTCTTCACCTCAGTGAGTCTTCTCCTCTTAATCAAACTATTAACACGTTTCCTAAGTATCTCCTTCTCCTTGCTCACACCTTGAACCTCATCTATAATCTGCTTCCTTTGATGGTTCTTAGTTTTCTCCAAGAAGTTATGAATTCTAACCTGAGACAAAGAAAAAAAGTCAACCTAAGAACGCCAACACCCTGAAATAATAGGTACTAATATATGAAATTGTATGAGAGAAAAAAATAAAGTGCATTTAGTAATAAGGTAAAGAAAGAAAAAATATGTTTTTGCAAACTAATATGATCCAAGAATATGTTTTTGCAAACTAATATGAACCACTAACCTCTAACTTGTGATACTGCTAGCTAGCTTTTTCTAAAAGATACCTCAACTTTTCTTTGGTTGTATTACATGGTTAATGTGAGCCAAGAACCTCCAACTTGTGACTCTGTAACTGGTTGGTGGGTATTGTATATTAGGGAGAAAGAAATTTTACCAATATCTGTGATCGAATGCTTAAAACATTGAGTAACTCCCCCCAAGAACCTAACGAGGATACAGTACTATATAGAATGATACATTTTCCCCTAGTTAGATGGACATGATCATGTTATGAATCTCAGTTTTGTAAAATGAGCATACTTCAATTTCTTTTTTGAAATAAATTCACTCAATTGTTCAACCAACCCTTCAAACATTTTAATCTAAGAGGTTCTTGTCCGTTAGCAAGAACCATACATCCCCATATGCGTTTAAATCTTTTCTGCACTACCTAGAAAACTATGCTTACAAATTCCCCATAAGCAACTCAAGCATCGGACCAGTTTTGAAACTGAGAAGACTTAGGTAAGGTTTCTCCTTTTTTTTTTCCTTTGAATTCCCCAACAAATATAAGCCAAGGGCTTAAAATTGTTGTCTTGATAAAAATAAAGTTAGCATGGGTCCATAACAACTATCAAATCAATACATTGCAACACAAAGCTTATTTTCATTAGAAACCAAGAGGGAATGGCCTTATGTTTTATTCTTTTGAAGAACTACACGCAAGCATGAATCTTCAACATAAAATTGAACACAACCAAGCTTGGCCTATTACTCTTTCTTAAGACGTTGAAATCTAGATTTAGAATCCCTTCTTAACTTTCTCAAATTTATCAAAAACAAAAACATAATATTAAAAAGATAATTAAAAACAGCAAAAGCTAAACCTGATAGGCTAACCTCCTGTTCAATAGCCACCCCAATTTGCACAGCAGCCTGCACAACCTGCACAAACCCATCTTCCCCAGCTCCCATAATCAATCCCATCATCTTATGCATGACAATAACCGCCATTTTATCCGCCGGCAACAAATCAATATGCGGTGCATAAGCCGCCCTCCGATTCTTACTTTTCCCCTTCTGAACCTTCTGTTCCCTCGCAATTGCATCCCTCAACGGCTCAAACCATCCCAAAAACAACCCTTTCACATAAGGCAAATTGGGAGCCAATTTCTTCTCTAACATTTCCTTCTCCAATTCCCTGTATTCTTCGACCCTCTTCTCCCAAGCTTCAGTCTCTTCCTTTACTTGTCTCCTCCTTAGCAAATTATACTTCCTTTTCTCGATCTCTTTGTGCTCTATTTTGACAGTCCGGTTGGCCATTTTGTAAACACCCTTTAAAAATAAAGCTGATATCCAAGATGGTTCTTGGATAAAGAGCCTTGGGGCAGATTCTGGGGAAAGAATTTGGCGGCTTTGGGCATTGGATAAGAGGAAATTTGTTGGGTTTTCCATGTTTTCGACGAAGTTGTCGTTGAGGGAGTCGTGTAAAGGGTGGAAACGAGGTGGGTTTGAAGGGGAATTGAGATTGAGAGGGAAAGGGAAAGAGAAAAGAAGAGGAGGAAAGGTGGGTTTGTGGAGGACAAGAAGCGGTTTCTTGTGGGGTTTTTGGGATAGGGGAGGCTTTGAACATGTTGGGTATGGGATTTGAGGTCTATGAGTTAAGGAGAGTGAGGGTGTGGTAGCCATTTTTGGGATGGGGGAGATAAGCGGGCGTCAGGGGCGTTGAAATATGACGAGGAAACCTCCCTGAAACCTCTCAACTTTGACCCTTGGAGTGATTTTTTCCTATTGTCAATTTCAAAAGATAATAAAAAACTGAAAATTACTTCTACTTTTCATTGTCTTTTCTTTTGAGTGGAGAAGAGGAAGGGAAAAAGCTAAATATTTACTTCACATGAGGTTTCACAAAATGAAAATTTATGTGTTACATATTCATTAAAAAAAATTAATATTGACTTAAATTAGAAAAAAATGTTTAAAATTAAAAAAAATTATTTAATATATTGATAATAAAATTTTTTAATTTCACAATCAAAATTAAAATGATAATATATATCTTACTTTTTTTCTTTTTTTCATATATACACTAAAAATATATATTATCATTTTAACTCTATTTATAAAATTAAAAAAATCATGTAATCCTGATAATTTCTCTTAAAATTTTATGATCAATATATAAAATGCATAATATGGAAAGAAAAATAAAACATGAGGGCCTAAATATTTTGTATATTGGGCTTCAAGAGAGCACAACAAAAACAACTATCCACTCCAAAGGCTCAAATCTTTGGCTGTGATTTCTTTTTTGGGCTATGTCTGGACCTTTCCAATGACAACGTTGCCCACTAAGCCCCAAAATAGCCCAATTTTGGTATGGGTTATGTAACGATTTTAAACATTACTTGGCCCACCAAAAATGATTATTTTATTAAATAATTGTATAAATAATTTTATTGTTTAACCAAATAGCACATCCGTTGAAAAAACATTTTATAATTTTCATCTATATTCGAAAAGTATAAATAGCTAACAACATATATATTTCTAATAAAAAGTCTAAAATAATTTTCCCTGCATTTGTAGGAAAAGAAATTTATATAATTTGTTTTACTAAATTTTAATGTGTATAATTCATTTTAATATATGCATAGAGAAAGAGAAATTGACATATAACTAAAATGTTGGTCGTGTGCAGCATCCAAGATGGGAAGATTAATGGAGGGAGCTTCCCCATTGCCATCCTTGAAAAAATTTGGACAACCTTTTTTTTTTAGGAGTGTTGAAAAGTTAAAATTTTTTTTTATACTTTTTGCTGTCATTTTAGATTTGAAAATCATATGCTTATGGTCCGAGGTAATTAATCCAAGTTAAAAACGATATATAGTACAAGTTATATTCATCCTATGTTAAAAAGTTCTTAAATGTAAAATTTCTGGCTATTCCACTGGATTCCCTCTCCCAATTTCAGTTAATTTCATGCAACAAGATTCATGTTCACAAAAAATAATAAACAATTTTTTTTCATAGGAATGAGGTTAGTTGGATTTGCGTGGAGCTGGCTAGTTATTCTTGAAGCCCTTCAACAAATTTACCCAATAAAATCCATCAAGTAGTTATCCTTGAACCCTGCAACAAATTTACCTAATAAAATCCATCAAGTAATCTCTGTATCAGCCCATGAACTTTACGCCGGGATTTTCCTTTGCCTGTCCACACCACGCTATCAGCCGACAAATATACCGAAATATTATGAACAACAACATCAACAAACCGAGTAATTGCCAACATCATCCACTAATTTGTCTTTAAACATTTTCCTTAACAACGCATCATCCACTAATTTCTCCCAAACTCACAAGCAACCATCATTAGCCAAAAGTGTTAGGCCTATTAGCTGGCATGTACACCACCATCCTTACACTGCTCGTGACGCTGCTGATGTGTCACTGCATGTGTCCATTCCTGTTGACCTCTGATTGATCGAGTTCGTAGTCAAAGATCATAGGCGCCAAACGTACGTTCACTCCTTAAACGGCAGTTAGGCACAGGCCATCAAATTTTCTAGCTACCCTTTTTTTTTTCCGTCTTTGTATATATTGCATATTATCTCAACGCTACAGCTTCTATCCCTACTAAAAATTTGGTGGTGCAAACAAGCACTTTTTGTATGTCAACTGCTCTCTAGTTTTTGTTTCATTAAAAGGAGCAAATGGGGTTTTGCAAATTTTCCAAGTTTAATTTTCTGTTCCTGATCAGCTTTCTCTTTGTATCTACTACTGCTGATGAGAATGCCAGAATTGGGAAGGATCGAGCTTCGTTGCTTTTGTTCATGTCAGGCATTGTTTTAGACCCTGAACATGCCCTGGAAGATTGGAATGCAACAAATGTGCATGTGTGCAACTGGTCAGGAGTCGGGTGCAACCATGCTAGAGATCAAGTTGTGCAGCTTGACCTTAGTGGAAGGTCACTTAAAGGCACCATTTCTCCTGCTCTTGCTAATCTTTCTTCTTTGGTGGTTCTTGATTTGTCAAAGAACTTCTTTGAAGGTCATGTTCCAGCAGAGCTTGGTTCTCTTGTTCAGCTCAAACAACTTAGTCTTTCATGGAATCTTCTTGAGGGAAACATTCCTCCTGAGTTGGGTTTTCTTCACCAATTAGTATACCTTGATTTGGAGAATAACCGGCTTGTAGGAGATATTCCAGCTCCTCTTTTCTGCAATGGATCGTATTCTTTGCAATATATAGATCTTTCTAACAATTCTCTTAGTGGTCAAATCCCTTTGAATAGTGAATGTTCACTTAGGGAGTTGAGATTTCTGTTACTTTGGTCGAATAGACTTATTGGTCCGGTACCTCAAGCCCTTTCCAACTCCTCAAAGCTTCAATGGCTTGATTTGGAGTCAAATATGTTACGTGGGGAGTTACCGTCTGATATCGTACGTAAAATGCCGCAGTTGCAGTTCCTGTATTTGTCCGACAATGAGTTTGTTAGCCACGATGGTAACACTAACCTCGAACCTTTTTTTGCTTCGTTACTCAATTCCTCTGACTTTCAAGAACTAGAATTAGCCGGAAATAATCTTGGTGGAGAGATACCTCCTATTATTGGTGATCTTTCTGCCAATTTTGTACAGGTTCAGCTAGATGGTAATCTGATATACGGTTCAATTCCTCGTCACATTTCAAACCTTGTGAATCTTACCCTCTTGAACTTGTCTAGCAACCTTTTGAATGGTTCCATCCCACCTGAACTATGCAGAATGGAAAAACTAGAGAGAGTATACCTGTCAAATAATTCACTCTCTGGTGAGATTCCCGAAGCTCTAGGAAACATTACACATTTAGGTCTGTTAGATTTGTCAATGAACAAACTTTCAGGTTCAATTCCTGATAGTTTTGCCAATCTTTTCCAGCTAAGAAGACTCCTACTCTACGGAAATGAGCTTTCTGGGACAATTCCTCCGAGTCTAGGGAAATGCGTCAACCTGGAGATTTTAGACCTCTCTCATAATAAACTTTCAGGGATGATTCCTGGTGAAGTTGCCGGATTGAGGAGTTTGAAGTTATACCTGAATTTGTCTAGCAATCACCTCAATGGACCTTTACCATTAGAGATGAGTAAAATGGATATGGTCTTAGCAATTGATCTGTCGTCAAATAATCTCTCAGGCACAATCCCATCGCAACTTGGGAGCTGCATTGCCCTCGAGCACCTCAACCTTTCTGGTAATTTCTTGGAAGGTGAACTTCCAGCTTCCATAGGAAGGTTGCCTTACCTCAACGAACTAGATGTCGCTTTAAACCAGCTGACTGGAGACATACCACTAACTTTTCAGGCATCATCAACTCTCAAGGAAATGAACTTCTCTTTCAACAAGTTCCACGGGAATATATCAGACAATGGAGCATTTTCATTGCTGACTATAGACTCTTTCCTAGGAAATCATGGTCTATGCGGTTCGATTAAGGGCATGCCAAACTGCCGAAAGAAACATCCTTCTCATTTGGTTATAATTTTGCCTATCATCATGTCTTTGTTTGCAACTCCTTTATTGCTTATGTTTGGATACCCTTTGGTGCTCAAGTCAAAGTTCAGAAATCGACTGGCTGAAGTCAATGGAGGGGACTTCGAAGATGAGGAAAAACAAAGGAAAGAGCTCAAGTACCCAAGAATCTCATATAGACAACTCATTGAAGCCACCGGTGGGTTCAGTGCTTCAAGGTTAATTGGTTCAGGCAGTTTTGGTCATGTGTATAAAGGAACTCTTGGGGACAATACAGGAATAGCTGTGAAGGTTTTGAATACAAAGACAGCTGCAGAAATTTCAGGGAGTTTTAAGAGAGAATGTGAAGTCCTAAAGAGAACCAGGCACAGAAATTTGATTAGGATCATAACAATTTGCAGCAAGCCGGATTTCAAGGCTCTTGTCCTTCCTCTGGTGCCGAATGGGAGCCTAGAGAGGCATCTATACCCAAGCCATGGATTAAGGAATGGCTTAGATTTGATTCAGTTGGTGAACATTTGTAGTGATGTAGCTGAAGGGGTTGCTTATCTGCACCATTACTCACCGGTTAAAGTTGTGCACTGTGATCTTAAACCAAGCAATATTCTTCTTGACGAAGACATGACTGCTCTGGTAACAGATTTTGGAATTGCAAGATTGGTCAGAGGTGTTGATGATAGTATTCCTGCAAATGATTCAATCTCCTTTAGCTCAGCAGATGGCTTGTTATGTGGATCTGTTGGCTATATAGCTCCGGGTATGTATTTCTTCTTCTGTAAGTATTGCTTTATTTTTGCTAGAATTGTAACTTGTTCTGTTGTTGCATGGGAATAAGTAACATAAACATCTACGTAGAAATTTGGAACCATGTTGCTATATATTTTTGTTTTTTCAAGAACTAATAAAATCTCACTGTCATATATTTTGGTTCACTCTATTGAGCAAAAGCTTGTGCATAGTCCTTCAAGAAAGTAGAGCTAATTATTAATTCGGATAGATGATTCAGTCATCAATTTTTATTACCAGATACAAAATGAATCACTGTAATTGTTTTTTTCACTGGATTGAATGCAGAATATGGAATGGGCAAACGCGCTTCCACTCAAGGGGATGTATACAGTTTTGGGGTCCTTTTGTTGGAAATTGTTTCAGGAAGGCGCCCTACAGATCATGAAGGTTCAAGCTTGCATGAATGGGTAAAAAGTCACTATCCTCATGAGCTTGAACCCATAGTAAAGCAAGCACTGATTAGGTGCAGCCCTGCTGCAATGCCAAATTATGACAAAATATGGCGTGATGTTATTTTGGAACTGATTGAACTTGGCCTTATGTGTACACAGTACAATCCTTCAACAAGACCAACTATGCTAGATGTAGCCCTTGAAATGGGGGGGCTAAAGCAGTATCTTGCTAATCCTGCCTCTATGTTGACTGGAGAATCCTCTTCTAAGGCTGATGCCATTCGATCATAGAAGGATATGATGGAGACTGCTTCCATGAATTTTCAAGACAGTTCATCATTGTATTCATTTATTTGATTTTTCACTTAAATTATTTCCTTGTTTGCTAAAGTTATTCCTAACAATATACATCAAATGTCAAAAGGTACCATAGTTTTTGCTTTCATTATGTCAACTCTAGCTAAAACCACACTGCTACTTTGTGCGAAACGTTTTACAGCTGAGGTGAAGTGAACAGCAAATGAATATGTCAAGCATAAAGGAACTTTCCTTTTTCACCACTCAAAAAGCTCCCTTCATCAAGCAAAAAAAAAAAAAAAAGCATTCCTTTTCATTTTTTAAGTCACCAACCAACCAAAGATGGCATTCGTCTTCATTAATGATATAATCTATTAGATGAAATGGGATATGTACTATGAATCATTCTTTATCCAATTATATTAATCTAACCTTCTCTTTAAATATTAGCCTTGTTTTTGTAGCAAGCAATGTGGATGGATTTCCATAATAGAAATTACAGTCAGGTCTCTTTTAACCTACTATTGATGTAGCAATATTGCCTAAAACAACTAGATGCTGGTGGATGCTTATAACCATATTTTATTCCCACTTCAGTATGATCATAAAAATCCACCTTAAACAATCAATATTGTAATTCACAGCCTTGCACTAGCATCAGGAGAAAGTCATAATAAAATTAAAACCACTGCTTATTGCAGTAGGCCAAATTGTCTCAGGCAAAAGAAAAGATAGGAACAAGGGATTAGAAAAATAATTAATAGGTGATATGCAAATCAATACCCAAGTCAACTATTGTGAAGCTACCAGGCTGTGAATTGAAACCGGTTTAGAAGCAGGTTTAGTGGCAGTATGTGTTTTATATCAGATATGCAACATCTTCTGTTACATTAATTAAATTATCTAATAGCATTTTTCTTGAATAAAAAAACACATTTCACCAATCTGCTGCTACGTATACAAGGAGCTTCTTAATGCGTAACTAGTTGTCAATCAATATCAATCTGATAACAAATTCGTCTCCACGTTTTTTCTTCCTGAACTCTCACCACCATAACCTACCAATACCACGTTTCCTACTCCCCCTCCCCCTTCCTTTTCATTTGATTAATGCTCAATCATAGAACAAATATTGAAAATATGGTTAGAAAATCATAAGCAGGACATGATACTTTGTAAGGCCTTTTGCAGAACCACCATCTACGCCACCTAAACTAAAACCACCATCTACGCCACCTAAACTAAAACCAGAAGTATGAATCCATGCCTAAGTTCATATGAGCTTATTTCTTTATCATACAATTTCCCGGAAAAGTTAAAAGCAGATGTAAACTTCTATTTAGTAACAATCCAATAAATCTTAACAGATTTAGTATATTCTTTTTGGGGTTCAATATTTTAACCTTTTTAAGTTGATGCCAACTGGTGTCTCTGGCAACTCAATCGCATAGCTATTCTTTTCAGAATCCATGTCATGTCGGTTAATATACTTGATATTGGCCTGTTTGAGAACAAGGAAGCATTTCATGATTTCCTAGCAGGCTTGCTCCAGTTCTTAACCAAACTGCAGCCCTGCATTCTTTCTGATGATCATATGTAGTGGCGTCACTATCCAATAAATTAAATTCAACAGAAGATAAAATAACTTGGAAAATAACCCGAGAGTAAAATCAGCATAAAGCGCAAAACCCTATCATAGCCAAGTTCTTCAGAAATGCAAACTAAATAGATTTAGGGGTTGAAAATTTCATAAAATTTCATAGACAATATGCAGTTCATGACGCATCAATAGGCACTGCAATCATGTTTTGGAAGTGTATTGATAACAAAAACAGAATGTTATTTTGGAAGGGAAACTAAAAATCATAACCAGCTCAGCTTCTGGACACTCAAGTAAAAATGCCTCCTTATTCGGTGAATAGAAGGAAACAAGAAAAAAAATGTTTTCTTTGGAACATGATTGGTGACACTTTTAATTTCAAATCCTTTTGAACTTGACAATGGAGATTTTTTAGGTGATATAGCAAAAGGATTAATGCCTTATTATATGTCTCATTTGTAAAATTGTACTGCCGTATCTTGTTGACTACAACGTTGAGTTTCTCAATAATGGCAAAGCAACCTAGATAGCTGGCATAGAATAATACCAAGATCAATGAAATCATAGGCACTCTGCTGAAAAAACAAGAAAGTATTTATTGAAGAAGAAATGGCATCAGGTGTATACTTTCTCTTATAGAAAATATAAGAACAGAAGAGAAATTACTTTTACTTCCTGATTTTCCCCAATGTTGGTGGTTGTGCGAGGAGAGGTAGGGGTGGTTGTTAATGTTGGGAAATCAACACGCACACGCAACACACACGCACAAAATAATAAGTTCAAATCAAGAATAAAAACACACAAATATATTTGTTTCGGCTCAACTCAAAATGGCTTACTCTAAACCTAATCTATTGTCAAATAAATCTGAGACTTTTGGAATGAAAAAAGTCACCAAAAACTCTTTACTTAAAACTTAACCTAAAATTTAATTACATCATTTTAATAATCTACTCACTTAGCTATTCTCTTGATGTCTAACTATCTGAGATTACTAAACCAAAACCAAAGCATTTTATTTATAAAGGTGAAATCCTTTATACCTTTACTAAACTCCCGATATGGGATACAAAACAAACTCAAAACTCTTATAACTTTTCACGTGAGATTTTAAGATTCAAGACAAATCCTAACAAATCTTTCATTGACTTGAATCTTCAAACACTTCAACAGAATCTACAAAGCAAACAGGCTTACCTTTCTTCTTTCCTTTTATCATAGGGATACCAACAATTGAGTCTCCATGTACAAGTGATTTTTGATCTTATTCCCTTGTAGAATCATACTATCATTCTTGTACACTTTCAACAAATCATTACTATCATAGTGTATGTACCCCGAGAAGCTAACTCACCCAAAGCAATTAAATTGTAGTTATAATTCAGTACATACCTTATATGTCAAAGTGTCTTAACAGCATTATTGTGAGATCTAAGTCAAACACTCTCAATGCCTTAAAATCTATTGTTAGCAACCATAATATCTCTATACTTCTCATTTTCATCTAACTCTATAGAGCAACTCCTATCATTACAAACATGGACTGTAGCAACTAAATTCAAAACCCAACCTTTATCACCTTTCAAAATTTGAGTCTCATCCACACAAGTCATCAAAGTGACATCATCATCAGACACAATAGCAACAATATCACTCTTTTCTTCATCTAATTTTTTCTCATCATTCGTCTTTTTGAAAGCAACCATATCCCTTTTGTAGCTTCTTATAGCGTACTTGGATATGTCTTTTTTTATCACAATAATAACGTTTTGTGTCACTTTAATATTTGTCTCTTGACTTGGATCTTCTTTTTGATCCATTAATTTTTTTTAGTCCTTCCTTAATCAAAACCCTCTACAGCTAGTGTATTCTCATCAGGTGATGAATTTTGTGCTCCCATAAACCTTTCATTCTCAAGTAATAGGGCAGTCACATCATCCAACTTCAAAGTAGACCTACCCACCAATAAAGTCTAAACTAAAGGTCTATAAGACTTTGACAAAGATGACAGTAAAATTAAAACATTATCTTCATCTTTTAACTCATCAATAGAAATCGCTAGAAACCAATCTATTAAACTCATTCAAGTGATTATGAAGATTCATACCTTCTTTCATCTTTAAAAATACAAATCTATCTTTAAAGAATACAGATTCATCTTTAAACATAATTTGTTAGTCAACGACTTCGAAGTATAAATACCCTCATGCTTATCCTATAAACTCTTCGGAATACTCTCGATTAATACACTATACTTTACTCTAGGGTTAGTGCCAATCTAATAGCAGTAACAGCTTTCTTCTAAATTTTATTCTAATTGCCGTTAAACATTCCCTCTCTGATGCCTGATCCAATCTTTGTTGTACTAATAAATCTTGAATTGTACTTTGCCATAACATAAAATTACTCTTTCCATCAAATAATAGAATCTCAAACTTAAGTATAAACATACTAGACATACCTTATTCGGATATCTTGAAACATTACTTCAAGATCTCTTGGGCTCATGAACCTTAAACCTCGAAAATGGAACTCAAACTTAAGCATAGGCATACTAGACATACCTTCTTCGGACATCTTGAAACATTACTTCACGATGTCTTGGGCCCACGAACCTTAAACCTCGAACCTTGCCTGATACCATTTATTAGAGATAACCACAGCTTTGATACCACTTGTTCGAAAATCAACACGCACACGCAATATACACGCACAAAATAGCAAGCTCAAATTAAGAATAAGAACACACAAATATATAAGTTTCAGCCTAACTCAAAATAGCCTACTTCAAACTTAATCCATTATCAAATAAATCTTTACAATTAAGAGATTTTTGGAATAAAAAAAATTACCAAAAACTTCTTACTCAAAACTTAACCCAAAACCCAATTACATCCTTTTAATAACTTACTCACCTAGCTATTCTCTTAATGTCTAACTATCTAGGATTATCAAATCAAAACCAAAACATCGGTGAAACCCTTTATACATTTACTAAACTCATGATGTGGGATATAAAATAAACTCAAAACTTTGAATGTGAGATTATGAAATTCAAGGTAAATCTCAACGGTTAGTGTAATCTTCTGCTATGAAAGGTCCCTCATAGACCAACATATCTTTAAACCTCTCTACCCAGCTACCATTTTGGGGGAAGATTCCATAGTGCTGATCATTATTTCCAGTAAGGCTTAAAGGCCATATAATGTTCAAACTGTAACTTTTGAGACGGTCATCAGAAACATAAAAAAAAAAAAAATGGAAAAGAAACTTTTGTCAACAAGCACCAGTCCTGAACCTATAATAGATAAGTTTCAGCAAGCATGCACGCTCAGTTGTAATTTTTTGGGAAAAATGCTTATTGATTGATTGGTAGCAGCCAGATATTATAAGAAGGCAAAGTAGGTACAACTACGTTAAAGAAGCACACACATAGTGCTGATCCCACTTGCTGTAAAGGAAGCAAACCACACACTCACGCTTAACAATTTTTTTTTTTAAAGAGGAAAGTATGATCTAATGCCCCCAAGACAAGGACCTCCACAAGGAATATTTAGCTAAAGTCTATTAACGCATGTAATGGGACAGAAGACTTGGAAGGATAAAAGCAAACATGTAAAACACAAGTCCTGCAGTTTATTATCAGTAAATCCTGTTAAAAAAAAAGGGGATAAATCAGTGTTGTTTCAAAGAGGTGAAGCATAAAACTGCATGGATTACAAGTAATAACGCAATACAAGATCAAGGAGAAGATCCTAAGTGACAAAAGGATGAGAAGTAATCAGTGTTGTCCTTTGATTGCCCCAATGCATGTACGTTGTCCAAACTTCATACAATAATAAAACTGTCGAATGCCTTTCATCTGTTGCCACCACAGTTTTCACTAGATATGTCTTAAACTGAAAAATGAGTTCAAACTGTCACTTGAAGTAGATCAATTAATCTTTGTCCTTGTTGTTTAAACTGTATCTTGGATGTTCGATTACATGTTTTCCACATCTTTCACCAGATTGCAATAGCTGACATGTCTTTTTTTTTTGACCCATGCTGTTGTGTATGCTGAGCTGTGAATACTAAGTGGGTGGGCAAAACGGGTGTGCAAATTAATAACCGGATCCTTAAAAGAAATGAATTATTGAGTAGCAAAATTCATGTTACCTCTGGAAAATTAATGCTGGCTGGTAAATTTCACTATCTTGATCTTTTGTAAAAGTGGGAACAAGAGATTTGGGCACTTCACACTTTCGTTAAGCATTCTCAAACTCAAATCAGTTCAATCGAGAATGGTGCTCTCCACGTGTCAATTTGCGAGCACTACGAGAATGAAGATATTCTCTCATTACCATAACTTACCATAACCATGCTAATTGCTAAACATATGTATAACTTCGTCAATCACATTGACAAATCAAATATATATATATATATATATATATATTTAGAATCTTTCCTTGGATGAGATTGCAAAATCAAATTCATAATTGTCAAAGACGTTCACATGTAAGCACCATATCTCATATCATTCAGAAATGGGATTGAAAGGTGACATATATGCATGAAAACAGCCTGGAAATATGTTTTTAAGAAAAGAGAGAGATGGAGCTTCCTGGCTAAAGCGAGTTTGATTTTCTGCAGCAAACATTAACTGGAATGACAATCTTGTATACAGCAGGGCAACGATCGAACTTATTGTTGAAAGCTTATGGTATTAGTAGCCAATTCCAGATTTGACATGTCACAAAGTAAAGTAAAAGGTTTAAGATCAAGCTGTGATAGAGGTTGACCTATCCAAGTTGTCAAGAGAGATAATGGCTTGTAAATATCTAGGCAAAGATCAAATTGGTTATAACCAGAAAATCTGTCACATATCACAGGAAATTGCTTCAATAACTATAGATCCAATCTTAAATAAAAAAGTTTTGCACATACAATTGCCAGTACTTTTCAGCAATCAGCAGGGACAAGATCACAAGAATGCAAGCTCAAATGACGAAATATCTTCAATATGATAGAAATGGACCGTGACATTCATGGTCATTATCCCATGATTTCTCTTCGCTACCCCATCAGGATCCACACTGTAAGTCCACCTCAAATCATGATCCGAAAATCTGTTAGTTTCTATAGCTAAAAATGAATTAAGAAACGATCGTTTCAATGTTAATACTTTTCAGGCACTTGTTAAGTGGCTCCTTGCAGCTTTATTTTCCAATTATGATACCAGATTTTGAGTTACAAAGTCCTATAAAGAACTGAAAGAAAAATATATTTGCAGATATGAATAAAGTCAACAAACTACTCAGCTTCACAAACCATTTCAATTTCAGGAGGAAAATACATAAATGAAAGAGCTCAAACAAATCTCTGAATTCTGAAGACATACACTTTTTTCTTTTCCTGATGGATGCACGTTATGCAATTTTTGCATCATTTTCATTTTATATGAAAAACAATCTCAACCAAAAAAAAAATCTATTTTATCACAGCACCCGCTAGAAAATCAAGAGATACCATTACACAGTTTTTGTGCAGAGCAGTTTTTTAGCCCATCATGTATAGACATCACTCATGCTTGTTTGACTTGATTCCGCATTAAGTACTTGATTACATCCAAAAGTACAGCATTGCCTGTCCACAAATATCAGTCGTGTTATCAAGCTTTGAAGCAAAGGAATATAAATAGAATGAAATCCAGAATGCAGAAAGGGCTATGTAAGCCTTTGCTATACCTGTGGTCATCAAGTTTTGCAAGCAGATTAAAGGAATATATTGCATGTGCATGCAATAGAGTGATAAAAAGAGAAAGGGACAATCACAAGAAACATAAAACAAGAGGAAAGGCATACCTCTGTGAGAGGAAGTAGAGTCACCTCATCCGAAGGAGATGATTTCTTTGGTCTCCAACTTTTCATTTCAGATTGTATTGAATTAAGCTGTTCTCGTAGCTCCTTCAAAAAATTCAGTTCCTCTTCCCTTCCTTCACTAATTTCATGCCTTGTGTTGTTTCTCTCACTCTCAAGCTGCTCAACTCTCTGAGTCAGCTGTTGTAACTTAGATCGATAGTCAATAACACCAGAGGCTTGGCCAAGCAGAGCCGATTTGCAGTCAGCAGTAGTCTGATCTCTCTGTTTACATAACCTTTTCTCATGGTTTGCACCTAGCAAGCTATTCTTCTTTACCCATTCAGTTTCATATTCATCAGGTGATTTGCAGTCAGCGTTCATCTCATCTCTCAGTTTACATAATTTTTTCTCGGGCTTTGCATTTAGAAAGTTATTCATCTTTATCCAGTCAATAACATCCTCTTCAGGTGATTCCAAAGTTTCTTCCAGGATCAAGTCTGGCTTCTTGAGCCTGTTATCTCCTTCCAAAATTGGTTTACACTGACATTTTTCCCCATTAAAGCAGGTTTTGTTTTTTTCACTGCTTTCTGGAACTTCAATTATATCTGGGACTTCAAATATATCATGCACAATACTAGAGGAACAGGCAGCACTTGAAATGGCTCTTTCTAATGAATCTTCGTAAGTTTTTATGTTGTGACATTTAGGGGGAAAATTTGCTCTCGACGGATCAGTGAATGAGCTTGTACTTCGGGACCCCGATTCAACCTTTACTTTAGAAAAATTATTTTGACCAACTTCTTTACAATCTGAAATCTCTTTCACCTTTTCATCTAGCATTCTGATCTGTTCCCAGTAAGAATCAAAGTCCCCAGCAGCTGAGTGTACTGAGCTCCTCTTTGAATCCAAGCTTTGATCACGAACTACCAGGTCAGATTTTCCAGCAACTATTCTTGAAAACAAATCTGGCACTGGAGTTGGATATTTTTCTCCATCACTAGTAGTCTTCTTTTGATGGAAATCTGTTGGTAAGGTTGCAGGCAGAGAACTAAGTCTTCTCACAGTGGCTTTAAAGCCCTTTTCTCCAGGGAATGCATCATTTTTTTCTGCATATGTATTCTCAGGAAATGATGGTGTTCCAGTATCACCCAAATCATCACAGCCCAAGCTTAGAAGTTTATACTTGTATGCCTGAATTTGGTACTCAAGAGAAGAAATTTCCATTTCTTTCTGATACATAAGATCTTCAAAAATGGCAAGAGACTCCTCTGCATGGCAAATCTTTTCTTCTGCCAATCTCTTGTATTGACTTGCTTCCATCTTTAACGCTGCCTTTTCACCTTGCAAACGCAGTATCATGGACAAAGCTTCATTAGTGGCAGTAGCAGAGGATTCTCTTTCCACATCCAGCTCAGCGTAGAGCTTCTGCAGAAGTTGCTGTTGAGAGCGAAGTGTTTCGTTTAGAACTGTAATATCCGTTTCCTGAATAGGCGAACTTGCAATACTACCAGCCATTGTACATTAATCTAACTTGAAACAACTTGGTTCTGACTTCTGAAAGACAAACAGACCAAATATCTCCCAACATCAATCACCCAGAAAAAAAAAATCATTTCTCTTTTACATATTCTTGTGAAAGGCATCCCAAATAACAAATTGAAAAGAGGATCAAGCTATGAAAGTAGAATTATAAAAGAACATATAAATTGGAGAACTGGCGCATTTCTCTAACATATACATTTAGACAAAATATCCCAATCAAGCAAGCTGAAGCAAATAATCTAACACAAATTTTTTTCTTGTGGAAAGATTTCACACTTTTACCAATAAACTTTCTCCCTATCTCACATGCCCCAAACCCATTACATCCAAGAGTTCTCAGAAGCATAAGCAAATATTTATAATTTTATATGCACACAAAAAATAGTAAACTTATCTACTTACCAAATAATTTTACAAAGGTAATTCTAAACAAACAAAAATAGATTTGAGTCAGAAAAAAAAAAAAGCCAGCATATTCTTTCAGCATTATATTTTCCCTAGAAAAGGTAACCATAAAAGCATCATGTTTCTGGGAAAATAAGACTCAAAAACTAAAAGAGAAACTAAATTCCAAAAAGTATCTAAACTGTAGAAGAAACAAAGGTACCTGGTAGTTTGCAGAAAGAAACAAGTTTGATCTTCAGAGCGGGGCCCCTGATTGATGAAGAAAACGACCAATTTCTATTCTCAAGATAGCAGCCCTCAGTTACAACACCATCGTTTCTACAAGTTTCACCCTTGTCTATTAGAGGAACCCAAAATATCATTCACTGCTAGCCCCGCAAAAACCAAGAAGAATAGAAACTCAAAACCAAACCCAGTTTTCAATTCTTAATCAATGATAATTTGGAAACAAGAAATAAGACAAGAAGGTTAACGGGAAAAGAATTCTCTCTCTCTTTTTCTATTTTTTTTTTTTTTCAAATGAAACCTGGGAAACCCTGAAATCTGTCGGATATGGTCAGAATTATTACCAGCACGGCCTGGCTTCTTGCTTTGCTTTGTAACAAAGAAAAGACAAGTTCAACCATTGGCTGGTTTAAAAAGGAAAAAAAAATTACAAAAATGATTTTGGCAAGACAATCCTGAAACAGAAGAGAGAGAAAGGCATTTGGTTTAGAGAATTGAAACGTACGGGTAAACCTTGGAAATATCAAGAGAGAGTTAATGTTAAATCTGATAATTGTTGGCATTTGACTTGGATTAGCTTTTTTATCAGGTGGAATATCATTTATCATCATTACCTTAGTGGGACCTGGGTTTCCTTCTTTTTTCCTTTTTCCCGCAAACTTTGTTCAAAGCCTTCCATTTTTAAAAAGCCGTTGAGGTTTAAAGCCATCTTCCTAACGGCTATTAGCGGGTCCACATGCCTTACCGACCATTTCAATTTCATTACATTTGCCTGCCCCACGCGTTGTCTGTATCATTCATTCCATAATAATAAATGGCATTGGCAAGGTTTAATTAATTCGCCTTTGACTACAAACGTTAATGTTCAGTTCAGGTTAATCTCCCAAAACAAATTTATCTGACATAGCATTTCAATCAACTATTCTCGATTTTAAAATTTAATTAGGTTAGTTTATGAAATTATCATTAAAAATTAATATTTAATAATTTTAAAATTTAAATTTTGCAATTTCTTTTTTTTATTATCTCAAACAATATTTAATTATAAATAATTAATTACATTACAATAATTATAGATAATATACTTTTCAAATTGTAACTTATTTTTAAAAAGTAAAAAACTATTAATTAGCCACTCAAATATATAATATATAAAAATATTTATATATATGTATATACACTTTAAACGACATATCAATTAAATAGGTTCAATTGAATTTGATTTGGATCAATTTAATTTGGATCATTTATATTTTGAAAAAAATAGGGTCAATTTTTGATTGAGTCATTCTAATTTGGGATGATTTTGGATTTGATCTATTTTAGGTTCAGACCAATTTGGGTTTGGTCATTTCAATTCAAGTATTTTGGGTTTGATACTTGGATTATTTAGGTTTTGATAATTTTAGTTGGGATAATTTTAGGTTCAATTTATTAATTTTTACAATAAAATTAAATTAAATTTAAATAGATTATTTGATCAAATATGAATTAGATTTTATTAGAATTTTATTAAAAGATAAAAAATAAAAAAAACATTTTAAAATAAATATAAATATTGTAATTTGTATGCTTTAAATTAAATTAAATTTTTATATAAATCAAACATATGTGATTTTATTAGACTTGATAAATTTAAATACAATACAATGATATGATACCAAAACAATATTAAAAAATTGTATGAGTTTTAAGAATATGTAATCCGTTTTTAGCGCGTCAATAAAAATTGACACATGTAAAATACAAAAATACTTTTAATTAAACCGTGCCATACAACTACATGTATTAATTATTAAATACGAGAAATATATTTACCACATTTGACATGTTTAATAATTTTTTATATTTATTTGAATTTAATCTAAATATATAAAAATTATTTTAAACTTTTAATTATAAAACATAATTACATATTTGATATAATCATATAAAATTATTTCAGATATTTTTTTATGATACACATTTAGATACAATTATTTTTTATATTAACAATATAAGTACATTATCAACTATCGATTTCTATAATTGTAACTCATTATTTAATAGCTTATTATTTTAGATTTTAGTATACTAATAGCTCATTATATAATTTATTCTAAATTACATGATTAAAAATTAATAATATAATTATAACATAGACATAAAGTATAAACACAAATCACTGACTTATTTTATATATTTTTATTTTAAATCATATGATAGTTGATACCCATGTATAATAAGACATTATATAATTTATTTTAAATGATACATTGATATGTATACCTATAATAATTAAAAATATATAATTTATTTTTAAATCATATTATAAAATATAAGAAATTTTATAAGTAACATAACATATATATAATTTATACTAGTTTAATATTAAAAACATATATTAATTGGATATTTTAATAATTTTAATAAGTTATCATTTGTGTTATGTTTATTATTTTTATTTGTGTTATATTTATTATTTTTATTAAATTAATATTTTTAGATAAAATTATACTTATTTTAGTTTTAGATTATTTCAAATTAATTTTTCGGATCATTTTAATTTCGAATTGATTTAGGTTCAAATCAATTTCAATTTTGGGTTGTTGATTTTTATGATCAATTGAGTTGGATCGAATTCTCGAGTGAATTAAATAATTTTTTAGATTTGAGCCAAAATTAGTAGGTCTATTTTAAACATACCCTTTAGATCGAGAATTTAGATGGAGCAAAGCAATCACCTTTAAACAAATAGGGTATGTATTGTTCCAAGAAGACGCTATAGGAATTAGAACTTTAAATTTTATTTTAGAAGTCTCCTATTCTAATTTTAAGATGAATGGTAAGATTAATGAAAGTAGGAAGGAATATTTTCCGTCATGTAGTTCGAAACCCTTAATATATATAGATATATATTGTGCCGTGGGTTGTAATTTACTGCCAAGTTCATACAGTAGATCTTCTTTCCACATGCTTTTTTTTTTTTCTTAAAAAAATTTTTCATTAATTTGACACATGGTTTGAGCATTGATTCTCTGGGAACATCTCAGTCTTATATTCAATGTCTCCGTTTTATGAGTCATGGCATAAGCATGTGAATGGTTAGCCTTTTTTCTAATTTACCAGCCGGGCGGAAAGAAAAGGACGGGAAAGGAGAAATAATTAAATAAGAGTTAATTATATTTTTGATATTTAAATTTTGAAAAAATGTATAAATTAGTATCTAAAAAAATAAAATGTATAATTTATATTTTTAACTTTTTAAATAATTTACAGTTTGCATCTTATACTTTCAAATTATGTACTATATTAACTTGAATTTTAATCTTACTAACTATATTAGCTTATATAAAACCATTATTCTGGATAAAAATTCATATATTATTTAATTATATGTTCATCGTATATATTATCAACGTATTCTTTTTAATATAAATGTATTAGACTGATCAATTATTTTTGAATTATAAAAAATATATAGGACCGATCGATTATTTTTTATCACGTAACATTCATTTGATAATTTTTACAAAATATTTAACATTTATTTAATAAATAACATGCATAAAACATAATTATATTAGTTAGATGTCATGTAAGAGTTAACAATATTAAAATTTAAATTAAAATAATACATTATTGAAAGTTTAAAAAATAAATTGTAAATTTTTTTAAAAAAATTAAATACCAAAAGCATAATTTACTCCTCAAACAAATACTAAAATAAAAGAAAAAATATTGTTGTACTTAACTCGCATGTAGGGTGCAATCAAACTTCTGGGCTGAAATTAAGCTCCGGTTCATGCACACTATTGGAGTTTGCATGCGTACATGGAAGTATTATGCCGGTTCGATTTTAAAAATTAAAAAAATCAAATAAATCCACTTTACTTAAAATGATCAATCAAATCAATATCAATTAAAATGATTGGGCGAAATAATTGAAATCGACATCAATTTGGTTGGCTTAATAGGTTTTAATTATAAAGAAATATACTATTTATATTATTATATAAAGTTATTTTATATTATATATTATATGTGATATATAAAGAGTAGGAATCTATTTATGTCTTTTATTTTTTAATTAAAATGATTAAAATTAAAAATATTATTTTGATTTAAATTAGTTTTGAATTCAATTTTAATCTAATAAGAAATATAAGATTTATACTAATATAATTGATATATTTTTTTATATATAAAATAAATGATATATTATATATAATTTTAGGTCATGCTTGGTGCATAAAATTATGATAAGATAAGATAAAATAATATTATAAATAAGATTAGATTAAATAATATTTAGGTAATCTTGTATTTGATGTTTGTAAAAATTAAGACAAGATAATTTATTTATTAGCTAAAATTATTTTTTCTTAAAGTTTATACAATTTAAATTATTAATATAATTTTTAAAGATATAATAATGTAGACACCCATTTTGTCCAGTTTTGTTTTAACCTAAATGTAAAATTGTTTTTATTTATTTATTTATTTATAGTTTGTTATTATTATTATTATTATTATTATTATTATTATTATTGTTATTATTATTTTATTTTTCTATTTATTATCTTTCCTATCTTTTTTTCTCTGGTTTTGTCCCATAGTCTTTGGTGTATTAAATGCACTGTCAGACTTTGCAACAAAAATGTCAAAAGCTGAATTTTGGTGGAAGAAGTCACCGGTAGCCATAATTTTTTTTCCTCAAGTACTATTTTTTTTTTTTTTTGCAAATCTTATTTTTTTCATCTTCAAATTTTAGAAAATATGAGATTTGATCTTTCTATGGCTCTATAAACAGAGCCACACAATAAACAAGAAAAGAGAACCTAAAAAGAATAAAACCTAGAGAAAAAAAAAACACTTCCAAAGTCAAACACAATTTTTTAAGAAGAGTTGAAGCTCTTTGTGAGCCTTTTCCCAAACAAATAAAAAACAAACAAAAGAAAAATAAAACATAGCCCCTGATAATGAAGAATCACATCACTAAAAAAAAAATTCAGCTGAAACTTTCAGTATTGATCTAAATCATTCAAGGCCATTTCTTATGAAAAATAGGTCGGATAGAACTTAAAAAGCCAAGATGAGTTTTTTGTGATTTTTTGAAAATTTTTTGGTTATCGTCAATTGCGATCGATGGCAAAGGGCAATGGTCGGCAATGGCACGTCACTGGAATATGAAAAATGGCAGTGGCATTTGGGTTTTCTTTTAAAAAGAGAGAGGGAGCATTTGAGAAAGAGAGCAAAAAAATGAAAATTTTTTTTAGGTTTCATATAGCAAAAAAAAAAAAAAAAAGAAATGACGCCACTTTGCCTAGGAGGATCTGCATATAGATCCAAACTCGACCCGAGATTTACACACCCTACTCGATGACCCAATTGCTCTAAAATGATCTAATCAAACTACCATTGAACCAGGTTAAACCAGCCCAAACCATTCCAAATAGTATCGAATTGAACCGAATCGGGGTGATCACTTTTGAACCGTTTCTAAATCGGGATTGAATCGCATGTTATTGACTGACATTGACTATTGTTGACCAATGTTGACTTGCCCTTGATCGGCAAAAAAATTTGAGATTTTTTTTTATTTTTTTAGTATTTCTAATTTACAATTTAAGATATCTTAAAAAATAAAATAATAAATATAAAATTTTGGGATAATGAATAATTAACAATAAATAATGAAAAATAAATAAAATATGAGAAAATAATTGTAAAGTCATAAGTGGTTATTTTATTAAAAATATTTATAAAAAGACATTTTTAAAATATTATAAAAGTGTTAGAAATATTTTAGCAAATTTTAAGCATAAAAAAATTATTAATAAAATATAAAATCACAAGTGGTGATTTTATTAAAAATATTTACACAAAAAAATTTTTAAAATATTCTAAAAGTGTTAGAAATATTTTAGAAAATTTCAAACATAAAAAAATTTATTAATAAAAAATAAAATCACAAGTGGTGATTTTATTAAAAATATTTACACAAAGAAATTTTTTAAAATATTCTAAAAGTATTAAAAATATTTTAGAGAAATTTCAAGCATAAAAAACATTATTAATAAAAAATAAAGTCACACAAGTAGTGATTTTATTAAAAATATTCATATAAAACTTTTTTAAAAATATTCTAAAATATGTTAGAAATATTTTATAATTTTTCAAATACAAAAAAAAATTATTAATGGGATAATGATAAAGTCACAAATGATGATTTTATCAAAATTTTTAGAAAATATATTTTTCTTAAAATAGTCCAAAAGTGTTAAAAATATTTTGAGAATTTAACCAATAAAATGCTTTTATCTCAATAATAAAATAAACAATAAATAAACATTACAAAGTAGATTAAAATTTTCATTGATGATGAAATTAAGAGGGAGTTACAAGTGGTGATGTTCCTTCAAAATTTTAAAATCACCATAAGTGTTTGTATAAGAAAATTATAATATACTTTGCTTTCGAAATATTAAAATAAATCCTATGACGAAGCCTTTTCAAGGAAATAAGTGATTTTTTTGAATACTTTTGAAGGAAGAAAATTTCTTAAGTTATACAAAAAGTATCGAAAATAACTTAGAAAATTTTTAATATTCAAATAATAAAAATAAAAAATAAAAATGATGAAGTAATAAGTAAAAGACTATTTGATTGAGATCAATTTAGTATCATATAAGATTAATTTGGTATTGACTTCAGACGGGTGCTGTGAGGGTGCTATAACATTTCTTACACGTAATCGTATTTTTTAACCTAATCTCAAATTCACAAACAAAAAAATAAGATTGGTGGCTAATCACACTTAAAAAAAAAAGATTGGTGACGACTTCTAACTTTCACGTCTAGCGATCGAGTCTTCGAATCGATACATTATGATAGCTTGGCGATTCCATTGGAGACTTAGAGAGTCGAACCAAAAATTAAATTTAGTAATCCTAGGTTTTGGTTGAATAGACTAGTTTTCTTTATTTATTCATTTTATTGATTCATTTGACTAATTTCTCCTTTATTTGTTTATTTATTTGTTTGAAATGTGTTTAAAAATCTATTCCTTCATACATTTCATATGCATATCATAACATGAGATCTAGACTTGAGTTACATCCTTCTTAGGAGGGGGAACAGAGTACTTATGCTCTTGTGAGATGTTAACCTCTGCAATGACTAGCGAAATACTCTTACTCAAATTGAATCTTTTTTGTTTGTAACCTATTATGAGTAAGGATTGGAGTGCCTTACTAGTCTAACATGAACAACAGTGAGGAATAATATGGGAACCTTTAACTTGTTATCTTAACCCAGTATATAAATGTCCTAAGAAGCTTACTTTAGGATAGAGCCATGACCACCTATTATTTATAATTGTCCTAAACATATAGAGACACATGAAAGAACAAGCTATGATTGTTTAAATCTCTTATTAATTATCTCATGCATCATCACATTTTCATACAAGGGCAATTTTGATAAAATGAACCTCTGTTATATCCATGAAAAGTTTAAATCAGTTTCAATTAGCACCGTCCAACATGATGCCTTCAAAATTAGATTGAAGGATACACAAAGTAAAAAATGAAACTGTTTGCCAATAAATTATATGTCCACTATTCACAAAAAGGTTCATCTTAATTTAAAGCAAAAAGACCTTTCCTATCTAGCTTTGATTTGAAAGTAATGGAACAGTACTATGTGAGAAAATTTTCAAGAGAAATATGGAGACTTAGCATTATTTCACTCTGTAAAGGTGGATGAACAACTTATTAGAGCCATGATATGGTTTTGGGATCCTTTATATAGATGCTTTGTGTTTAACGAAGTGCATATGGTGCCCACAATTGAAAGGTATTCCACGTTGCTTTGCCTATGCCTTTCATGTCCCAACAAAGCCTATTTATGAAACAAAAGTATAAGTTACCAAAAAAAGCTTGTTGTAATGATGAAAATCTGTGTGGAAGAGGTTGACAAGCATATTAAAGAAAAAGGCGAGAATGCATATATTCTTTGGGATTTTTTCATAGTTACCTTATCAAAATTACAGATGACAAACATTGCATGACTCTATTTATTACTGTGTATGGGATGGTGGTGTTCCTAAAATGACTTGGATATATAGACGTAGCAGTGGTGGATTTCTTAGAGCAAGTTGAGAGCAATATCAATCCCGCACCAATTATTTTGGCAAAAACTATCAAATTCTTAAATTTTTATCAATAAAAAGGAAATGGTCATTTTATAGGGTGCATACAACTTTTATATGTGTGGACGAAGAGTCACTCTAAAGCTAAGAAGAGCAAATTTTGCAAATCATATCTCGCTTCTAGCATTTTTCTTAAAAAATTTTATGAGATTAAATGGTCGAAACTGAAGTTTGAGAAACAATGAAATTCTTATTTACGGAACTTGATGAACCCATAACTAGTGTGGAAGGTGCCTTGGATACCATATGATTAAGTATTTCACAATTGTGGGGACAAACCTTGGGTTTTAGTTTTAGGCCTTTGGGGTATGACTAGTTATGCCCTACTTATGGTGCAGAGATAGGTTTGATATGAACAATTTATTCCAATGACATATGGACTTAATCAGTTAGGCTTTGCATATGATGAACCGTATTCCATAAAAATGGTAGGAGAGATTGTCCAAGCATGGAGACAAATGAAAAAAATGGATCAAGGTAAGCACATATACAAGATCAGCCCAGAATATTTTGTATGGTGCACTAGGTGAGTTAAAGATATTATGATTCCAGAAAAAGACAATCTAAGCAGCTCATCTAATCTAGTTTCTCCAAAGCCTTAGGATTTGTTGCTAGAAGCAAAAATTGTAAAATGAAAGTTACAGAAAGAAAAAAAAGAATTGGAACACGAAAATAAATGACTAAAAAAAAAATGAAAGAAAATATGTAGCAGTAAGAAAGAAAATTTTAGTAGCTTAGTCAAGATAGAGATGGATAAAAAAATTTGTTTGCCAATTTTTAAAAAATACATTCATCTACCATTCATGAACTAGCTCAACCTTAAAAAAGAATAAACAATTGCAAACGAAAATACAAGAAAAAAAGATGCATTCCCATAAATTCAAGGGTATAATTTGATGCTTTAGAAAGCTATCAATGAGGTCAAAACTCAAGTTTCCATTATAGAATAAGAGTGCCAAGAATACCTTAATAGAGGAAAATAGTGAAGAATGCATATATGGCAAAACAAGAACACTTGAAACATTTGTTTGAACAAATCATTATGGCTTCGTATAAGGCAACAGAAATGGAAGACAGTGTCAAATAATTATATAGACACCCAATTTGGTCTAGGCTCGAATCAATTGGGCCTGTCCAATGGGGTCAAATTTTGATTCAATGGTTTATTTGTTTATTATTTATTTATTTATTTTATCTTTTTGAGTTTATTTTTTTAGATAATAATGATGATTAAAATGATAATAATGATGATTATAATAATAATAAAAATAAAAAAATAAAAAATTAATTAACTCTACCGTGAATTTAGGGTTGATGCAATTTTAGTTGGATTCAATATGTCTAAAGATTAATTTTTTATTTTTTGATAATACTGAAACCTTATCAAAGAAAGAGTTAGGATCAATCAAAAATTCTTTGTTTAAAGCCTATAAATACACTAATCAGAATCCAGAAAGGCATAGAGAACACACAGCAAGCAAAAATCAATTCAGAAGAGCCAACAACAATCCTAGAATTTTTAAGAATTTTTTGGCAATTTTTTTTGGAAGTTTTCTGGAACTTCCAAATTTTGAAGAATTTTCTGGCAAGATTCATCTTTTCTGGCAATATTTTCCAATTTTTGGTGTTGTTTCCCAGTTTTTATTGAATATTCAACCAAATTTTTGGGTCGAGAAAAAGAGTAGGAGAGAAAAAAGAAGAGGAGAAAGAAGGGGAAAGAGAAATTTGAAGTGAAAAGAAAAAAGTTAGCCTTTTATACCGTCCAAAAATGACTTCATTTTGGGTGTTTTATTTAGTCAGGATTCGTGCGTTTTCGTTTAGGTAAACCAACCCAAGCGTAACTCGCATCACTGATCCACGTCCTAATCAGACTTTATAGCTGAGCTGAACTGAGTCGATTTCTCAAGCCGCTTTTTTGAACCATTGTTTATGTTTGAAGTTGAGCCGATCCAAGCTGCTCCAGTCGAGCCGTTTCTATTTTTTGGTATTTTTTATTATTTATTTAGTATTTTATTTATGTGCTTTTTTTAGTCTTTTTACGATTAAGTTTAGAAAAAAAATAGGTATTTTTTATTATTTATTTAGTATTTTATTTATGTGTTTTTTAAGTCTTTTTATGATTAAATTTAGGAAAAAAATTAATAAAGATTAAAAAAATAAAATATTTTTTTGAAAATAAGTATTAATTATCCAATGATTGAATTTATAGAAATTTTAAATGATAAATTTTTGTAAAATTCTTAGGTGAGGAATTTTGTCTAAATATGTCCCAAATTGTGAAATAATTTAGATAAAATTTCAATAATAATAATTAATATTTGTTTTCAAAAAAAAGAAGAAAAAATAAAAATGAAAAAACATAAAAATTTAATAAAATTTTAGAATTAAATACAAATTATCCAAGGATGATATCTTTAGAAATTTCAAGTGATAAATTTTTAAAAAATCTCTAGGTGAGAAATTTCTATAAATTTATCCCAAATGGTAGAATAATTTAGATGAGATTTTAATAAAAGTAATTGTATTCTTTTCTAAACTTGGTTGAAAAATTGATAATTATCTAATGATGAGATTTTTAAAAATTTTAAATGATAAATTTTTAAGAAATCTTTAGGTGAGAAATTTAAATGAAATTTCAAGAAAAATAATTGTTATATTATTTTCTTTCAAAAAAAAAAAAAGAAATAAAGAGAATTTTTAAATAGACCCAAATGGTGAAAAATTTAGAAATTCAAAAGAAAAGATATTTCTAATTTTGGCCAAAATGGTGGATGAATTAGAAATAATTTCAATAAAAAATCCAAATAAAAAATCTTTCTGACGATGAAGCCTCTTCAAAAAAATAAATGAGATCCTTGAATACTCTTGAGGTGAAGAAATATTTTTAAGGGTTCTACTAGATTGATGGAAGAATCTTAAGAATTATTTTCAATATTTAACGCAAAATTTAAAACCATTAGAACTAAAATCTTAGGATAAATTTAAAATAAAATGATACCATCCTTTGTATGGGCATGTGGGGGTGCTATAAACTTTCTTACATGTAACCGAACTTTCGAACCCTGTTTTGGTTTGTAGACCTGAACCTATTCTTTTATGGACCTTTAGTCAAGCTTTGGAGCTCCTTAAAGGGATAGATTCCTTAGATGGCCAATCACACATAGTTAAAAAAGATTGGTGGTAACTCCATTAGTTAAGTCTACCTATAGATTTACGGATTTATATGTTATGACAGTTTGGTGACTCCACTAGGGAATGCCATAGAAAGTCAAGCCATAAACTTTTAAATTTATCCTATCCTTTGATCTAATGGTTTTAAATTTGTTTACTAATGTTTTTGTCTTTTTTGTCTTTTATTTTTGGGGCATGAAACTATATGTTCCTTCAAACATACTATCACATGTGTTTATATTACATAAGCTCTATACTTAGGCTCCGTCCCTTTTAGGAGGGAGTAGAGTACCTATGCTCTCATGAGATGATAATCTCTGTAATAGCTAGCGAAATACTCCTAATCAAATTGAATCCTTTCCATTGGTAGTCTATGATGGGTAAGGATTGGAATGCCTTACTAGTCTGTGATAGACGATGATGTAAAAAACAATTTGAGAACTTTTAGTGGTCAAAATCATTTAACCTAACATATAATCTACATTTAAAAGACCAACTTTAAAATAGAGCCATTCCTACCCAGTGATAGATATACTTTGAAATTAAAACACAAAGAGGAACAATTTGTGAACTTATTGCTTATCTAACCATTTTGTTTGTTTGACTTTGTGCATTTGCATTACTGTACTATGCATGATCATGTTTAATATTGTCATTTGCATCATTCTTATCTAGGAAATATTTACCACATATCAGTTATTGATAAACCAGATCTCACACCTACATCCATGTAAAGCTAAATGCAATCAAAGTTTTCATCAGTTTGTTATGAATCCGCCCATTAATTGAAAATCAAATCAAAAGAAAGTAAAAAAAAAAGGGGTAATTGCTTGCTTGAAGGCTTTGTCTCATCATTGCCTAAAAAGGTTCATCTCGATCTTCAACAAAATGACCTAGCTGACTTAAGCACTATTTGGGATGCATGAGTAGAGTAAGATATGAGGTGTTTGAGAGCAAATATGGAGACATAGCTTCATTGCTACAAGTGGATGTGGATAATAATTTGATTAGAGCCATCTTTTAATTTTGGGATTCTTTTTATAGCTATTTCATCTTCAACTAAATAGGCATGATGCCCATAATTGAAGAGTATATGGTCTTACTTCATTTCGATTTGCCAAATCCAAATAAGATCTATTGGTCAAACAAGGTGGGTTATTGTAAAAGCTTATGCATATGCTGGGACTTAGCTTGTCTTAAGTGGATACATGTGTCAAGACAAAAGGTGATAGTAAGACCATCCCATGAAGTTTTCTACAAAACTTTATCCATGGGTATTTAGTTGATGATCAAGGGTTAGTGGCAATGGCTATCGCTTTATATAGACTGTTGATCTTTCCAAAAATCATTGGACATGATGATGTTGCAGTAATAGACTTTGTTGATCAGTTAGCATATCAAGTTAATGTAGCACCAACCATTTTAGCAGAAACTATTCTTTTTTTAAAGTTTTGTCACAGAAATGGTAAAGGTCAATTTAATGAGTGCCTGTAACTACTTTATGTATGGATGAAGGTCATATTAAGTGTGAAGAAAGTCAGTTTCGTAAACCATACCTACGGTCCAGCATTCCAATCAAAGAGTTTTGTAGCAGCATATAGCTTAAAGCAAAATAAAAAAAAAATGGGTTTCATAATTTTAGGCCCTTGATAGTTAAGGGAGAGTTTGAAAAGCACCTTGAATGTGTCATGATGTAATATTATATAGTTATGGGGTCATCTTTGGGTGTTCTTATTGGGCCTATGGCATACTATTACTTATGCCCTAACTTTGGTAAAAAGGTAATTTGGATGTGAGCAATTTATTCTAGAAACTTATGGACTTAACAGTGGGAATTCTTTTTCACTGAAAAAGGGCCGTATGAAATGATTGAAAGCAAACCATCAGGGTTAACGAAGGCATGTTTACTTATGACATCACCTCAAAATATATTATGTGGTATGCAATGAGGGGTAAGGACATTGTGCTTTCTTGAGAACAATTAGTTGGTCATTTCCCAAAGCTAATTCTTTAAAACCCCCCAGCTTAAAGTGGAGATAACTAAAAGGAAACTCCAAACATGAAAAAAATGAGCTAGAATAAGAAAATAAACGATTAAAGTTAGAAATGGAAGAAAGCTTAAAGCTTTAAGAATAGAAAATCCAAAGCCTCACAGAGTAAAAAGATTAGTGGAAAGCCTTATTCAATGATTTGTACATGACACACTTATCAGTCACGTCCAAGCTTACCCAACTTTTAAAAGAAAATGAATTACTAAAAGCAAAGGTGGAAGAAGGACAAAAGGCCACCACTAGAGCATACAGAGATAGTTAGATGCTACTGAAAATAGTGGATCGATGCACAGTACAAGTAGAAGCCTTGTCTAATGAATACAAGAAACAAGCTAAACAAAATGAGCTATGAAAAGACATGCATAGAAAAACAAATGCATCTAAGGCACCTGTTCGATTATCTATGTGTTGTTGTAGACAAAGTGTCAGAAATGAAAGAAAAAGTGGAAAATTTAAAGGTTATGGTGCAACTAGTGGAAACTCATATGTGGTAATTACTCGATGTCTTAGATGAGGCACAAAATCATTACCAACAAGCTAGGGAATTTATAAGGAGACATTAGGAATAAAGGACAATGCATAGGACTTTAAGATACTACTTTAGCTTTATTAGGATGTACTTTTAAAATTTTAAATAAAGTTTCAAATTGAGATTTTTTATCAATAATGGTGATGTGGCAAATATTGGTGCATTCCATTCATGTATTTACATAGGGCATATAATTTCTAATAATCATATAACTGTGGTACTTAAAGCTCAAGAATAGCTTCACATCGCGGAAACCCCATTCACCGATACAACATAAAAGCCAAAGCTAGACAATGGAGCAAGAAAATTTTCATCGACTTAAAAAGATAAAAAAGGCTCAAAAAAAGCTTGAAAATGAGTTGAGTAAGATTCTGGATGCTTTCAACAAGTTAAACGAGGGAAAAATAATAAAAAAGAACATAAGCCAACAAGACCTTCCGTCACAAGAGGTGGCCAACCCTCTATACCTTCTTGAGTTTGGTCCACAACAAGTTCAATCCACATAAGATATACCATCATAGCAGTTCACTTACCTTGTATATCTTGTAATGCCATCAGCTCAAATTTAGGGCATTACCAAAGTTATATGAATCTTGTCTTTATTAAAAAAGTAATGGAACCAGCCCAAGTCCCTGATCTGGATGATCTAAAGGAAAAAATGCAAGAAAAAACAAAAGTGGTTAAGTCTTTGAAAGACTCAAAGATTAATATGCTAGAAGAAAGGTTACGAGCAATGGAAGGAATTGGTTTTTATGGCTCCATAGATGCTATTGAGCTTTGTCTACTCTCGGATGTGGTTATCCCTTCGAAATTCAAAGTGTCAGAGTTTGAGAAATATGATGGTACTAAGTGCTCAAAGACCCATATTACCGTATATTTTCAGAAGATGGCAGCCCATGCCTATAATGAAAAGCTATTAATGCACACATTCCAAGATAGCCTTACTAACTCTGTTGTCAGGTGGTATATCCAGCTAAATAGAACCTGCATCCGTTCTTAAAGCGATATGGCTCGTGACTTCATCAGTCAATATCGGTATATCATGGATTTAGTTTTTGATTGTTTATCTTTATAGAATATGAAACAAAAGCAATTGAATTATTTAAAGAATACACCCAAATGTGGAGAGATATAACCTTTCAAGTGCAATCTCCTCTAATTGAAAAATAAACTACAGTGTTATTTGTTAGCACTCTAAAATCTCTCTATTATGAAAAAATGATAGGAAATGCAACTAAAAATTTCTCTGATATGATGATCTTAGGCGAAATCATCGAGAATGTCATTAAGAATGACAAGTTAAAAGAAGGAGAAGCTTCCACAAAAAAAACCCTAAAGAAAAATGAGACTAAAGCTCAAGCTGTATGTTTTAATAGACAACAGTTTAGAGGTTATCAATCTTACCTACCACAAGGATATTCTTAATATTATCCTACTGTGAATAATGTTTTTCCTTACCAGTACCAATAAATTCTACAGCCATCCTACCCTCAGACATACCAACCCTTTTTTAGACTTCAAACTGTCACATACAGTCCTAATACTCAACCTACCTTGAGACCTCAAACTCATCTTACTAGTCTGATAGGTGGTGCAAGAGAGCAACGAACTACTCGTGAAAAATCCATGTTTGATCCAATCCCCATAACATAGACAGAGTTATATCGAGAGTTTTACAACAATCATCTAATTGCTCCTAACCTATTAGAGCAACTCAAAGCACCTTACCTTAAATGGTATGATCCTATAGCCTATTGTGACTATCACTGTGGGATTGTTGGTCATTTCATTGAGAATTGCACTATTTTAAAGTACAAAGTGCAATGATTAATCAAAGATAAAATGATCAACTTTGATATAAGAAGGGTAACTGCACCAAATGTTAGTAGTAATATTTTGCCTAATCATAATGTGAATGTTTTGAATAAAGAATAAGAGCGTCATTTGAAAAAAATGGCAAAAATTAAGATGCCTCTTAGTCAGCTATTTGATACCTTATAAAAAGCTGATATGATATAACTGGTGAGTCCATATAGTTATCATAGAACATATATAACAAGTGAAAGCTATAAATATCATTGTGGCGCAGCTGGCCACTCTATTGAAACCTGTAAACAGTTTTATCAAGAGGTACATAAGCGTATAGATTTATACCAAATTGAATTCTATGAAGAGGGAGAGGTTTCAAAGTTTGTTGAAGTATCTATGACCGATAGGCCATTAAAACTATTTCCAAAATCGATAACAATCCATTGTAAGGATAAGCCAAAGTTAGTCATAGACAAGCTCATTTCCAAGCCAGTAACTTTTAAAGTTTCGACTCCATTCCCATATAAGAATGATAAAATGATACCTTAGAAATATGGTTATGATATAGTGGTCTAGGGTTAAGAGAAGAATGCCTCTAAGTTTAATGCTACTAATATAATTGGTGCAAGGGGCATTACCCAAAGTGAAAGATGCTATATTCTAAAAACGTTGGAGAGGGCTAAAAAAGAAAAAACCAAGGTGAAGGAACAACAAAATAATCCAAAAGTGATACTTAAAATAGAAAGCCAAAAGTTAGTATCAGAGGAAAAGGCATATGAATTTTTAAAGCTAGTGAAACACAGTGAATACTCAGTAGTTGAACAATTAAATAAGATCTCAGCATGAATCTCATTATTATCACTGTTATTGAATTAGGAACCACATAAAAATACCTTACTGAAGATGCTAAACTAGGTATATGTGGCACATAATGTGTTTGTTGAGTATGTAAACCACTTAGGCGAAAACTTAGTCATGCCAAATTACATAACATTTAGTGACAATAAGATCCCTCCAAAGGTAAGGGGAAGCATCAAGGCTCTACATATCACTATTAAGTGTAAGAGCCACATTATAGCGAAAGTCTTTATCAATAATGGCTTTGCTATTAACATTATGCCTATGTTAACTTTAGCAAGGTTACCTATTGACTATTCATATATGAAAGATAACCAAATGCTTGTCTGAGCTTTTGATAGGACTAAGTAGAAAGTTCTAGAATATATAAAGATGCCATTATAAATTAGATCGTGTACTTTCAATATAAAATTTTAAGTAATAGATATCTTTTCTTCTTATAGTTTGCTTGTTAAGAAGGTCATGGATTCATATAGTAGGTGTTGTTCCTTCTACTCTGTATTAAAAGATCAAATTCAATGTAAAAGGCAGATTGATGGTGGTTTGGTGAGAAAGACATGCTAGTAACCTAACTATTGAATACTTCATATGTGGAAGCTATTAAAGAAGCAGTGAAATGCTCTTATTGGTCATTCAAACTAGTTAATTTTATGGGTGAAAGACTTAAAAGCCAATAATATTTGAATATAGTGGTGAGTCAAGTTATCAATAAGGGCTGACATTCTAGAGTAAGGCTGGGCAGAAACTTATAAGGGATAAAAAAGCCCCTAATAATAATGGATAATAGTAAAAGACTAGGCTTAGGCTATGAGACAACAGAATGAAAGATAAAAAAAAAAAAGCAAATACAAAAGAAACAAGATAACGAGACTGATAATTATCCCACATTTATATGAGACTTTTAGGCATGAAAGGTTCATGTACACAACTATAGAAGAAAATTTAGAACAAAATATGGAAGAGGCCCTCATAGAGTTGTCAATCCATGCAATTGAAGATGAAAATGGGCATGAACAAAAAATATGGGTCTACTTTTTTCCATCACGATTTAAGTTGAACAATTAGAGTATTATCAAAATATTTTTTTACTCTTGAAACCAATTCAATGTAATAATACATCCCAATAGCTTATGCCCAAGGTATTAGGGTGATCTTTCTTGTTTTGGCCATTTATCTATTATTATTTTAATAAGGATTAAGATGGATGCATTTTTATTCATTCTTGTAGTGCCTTCAATTTTTTATTTTTTCAATACATTTTGCCAACATATCCCATTTCATTCAGTTTCAGGTCCTTAGATGAACATGAAGATAATAATGATAACTATTAAATAGTTAATTTTGAGAATTCAATTAATATAGATGAACTTGATAACGAAGATGATTTTGAAGAGTATGTTATCCCTTAGATTTAATGAGATTGATCGAACAAGAAAATACACCAATTGAGCCTCATTAGGAGATAACTAAATTAGTGAACTTAAGAGATGAGGGGAATAAAAAAAATGTTAGAATTGGCACTTCACTTTTATTAAAAGACAGGCAATGATTGAAAAATCTACTTCGAGAATTTATAGATGTGTTTACTTAGTCTTACTAGGATATGCTTGGGCTTAGTATAGAAATAGTAGAGCATAGACTACCTTTAAAGCCAGAATATAAACCAGTTCAATAAAAATTTTATCTTAATGAAACCTGAAATGTTGCTAAAGATAAAAAAAGAGGTAAAAAAATAGTTTGATATAGATTTCTTACAAGTGGTCACGTATCCAGAATGGGTAGCCAACATAGTACCGACCTTTAAGAAAGATGAAAAGGTGTGAATGTGTATAGATTATCATAACTTGAATAGGGCTAGCCAAAAAATAACTTTTCTTTACCTCATATTAAAACACTAGTAGATAACACAACCAAGCATTCAATGTTTTCTTTCATGGATAGATTTTTAGGGTTTAACTAGATAAATATGGCTATAGATGACATGAAAATGACTACTAACATGATCATGTGAGGAACTTTTTACTACAAAATCATATCTTTTGGTTTAAAGAATGCTAGGGTAACCTACCAAAGAGCCATGGTAATGTTCTTTCATGACATGATGGATAAAGAGATTGAAGTATATGTGGATGATATGATAGCAAAATTATAGAAAGACGAAGATCATGTCACTAACCCCAAAAAGTTGTTTGAAAGGTTGAGAAAATTCTAACTTAAGCTAAACTTGATGAAATATACTTTTGTGGCAAGGTCAGAAAAGTTGCTACGCTTCGTGATTAGTGAAAGAGGGATTGAAGTCGATCTTGACAAGATACGAACCATTCAAAATTTGTCACCTTTAAGCACACCAAGAGAAGTTCGAGGTTTCTGGGTAGATTGAACTATATTTTTCGATTCATTTTTCAGCTTACTTACAAGTGTGATCCCATTTTTAAGCTTCTCCGTAATAGTAACCCTAGAGAATGGAATGAAAAATGTCAAATGGCTTTTGATAAAATTAAGCAGTATTTTTCTAATCTTTCAATATTGGTGCCACCTGTTTTAAGGAGATATTTAATCTTATACCTGACAATGTGTGAGAATTCAATGAAATGTGTGTTGAGGCAACAAGATGAGTCCAGTCGAAAAAAGAAAGCTATTTACTACTTGAGTAAAAAATTCATAGAATATGAGTCTAAGTATTTTTCTTTGGAGAAAATATGTTGTGCATTAGCTTGGACTGCCAAAAGACTTAAACAGTACATGCTCTATCATATCAATTGGCTTATAGAAAAATTGAATCCAATCAAATACATCTTCGAGAAGCCTTTTTTATCTAAAAAAATTACTCAATGGCAAGTAATACTCTCAAAATATGACATCATGTATATAAGTTAAAAGGTAATTAAAATGAGTGCTACAACTGAGTTTTTCGTAAATCGTGCTATTAAGGATTATAAGCCAATGAGATTAGAACTTTGGATGAAGATTTAATGGCTATTTTCCACTTAAAAAAGGAAAAACATAAAGAAAAGTATTGAAAAATACATTTTGATGGAGCTGCCAACATCTTGAAACATGAAATTAGGGTAATTCTAATCTTTCTAGAAGAACAATACTATCTTATAACAGTGAGATTAAATTTTAATTGTACAAGTAACATCGCTGAGTATGAGGCATGCGTTATAAGTTTACAAGCTGCTACAGATAGAAAAATTAAAGCATTAAAAGTGTTTGGAGACTCAGCTCTAGTTATATACCAATTGAAAGAATAATAAGAATGAAGGATTCAAAACTCATTCCATATTGTAAGTATATCCTAGAGTTGATCAAGCTTTGAGGATATTCAATTTGATTTTTTACCTCATGAGAAGAATCTAATTGTTGATGCCTTGATTACTTTGGTAGCAATGATCTGAATTAGTGATAACATCGACATTCAGCCCATCAAGCTAGATGTCAATGATGTACCAACTCATTGCTCTAATACAGAAGATGAAAAAGATGAGAAGCCCTACATCATGATATCTTACAGTACATTGAGAATTAGTAATACCCTATCCAAGCAACTGAAAATGATAAAAAAGTTATTCGAAGACTAGCTATGAGTTTTTTCTTAGATGAAGATGTTTTATATAAAAAGAGTCGTGATCAAGTATTGTTGAGATGTGTAAATAAAGATGAGATTAAAAAAAATATTGAAAAGGTACATGATAAAATATGTAGGGCACATGTAAACGATCATATGATTGCAAGATAGATCATGAGGTTAGGTACTATTGGTTGACATTGAAGAGTGACTGCATTGACTATACTAAAAAATGTTACAAGTGCTAGATCTATGCTGACAAGATTTATGCTCTGCATGTGGTTCCACCCTAGCCATTTTCTATATAGGACATGGATATCATAGGTCCGATTACCCCAAAGGCTTCTAATAGACAGGTTTATTTTTGTGATGATAGATCATTTCATGAAATGGGTGAAAGTAACTTTATTTGAAAATGTGACACGGTCTGTGATTTGCAAGTTTATAAAGAAGAAGATCATTTATAAATATGAACTTCCAAAAAGGATCATTTTAGATAATACTAAGAATTTGAATAGTAAGATGATGCAAAAAATATATGTCTAGTATAAGATTAAGCACCATAATTCAACATTATACCATTCAAAAATGAATGGGGCAGTTAAGGGGGTAAATAAAAATATAAAAATAATCCTTTAAAAAATGATCTAGACCTATAAAGACTAGTATGAGAAGTTACCATTTGCACTACATGTTTATTGACATCGGTGCATACCTCTGCTGAGGTAACCCTATTCTTTTTAGTTTATGAGATGAAAGTTGTACTGCTAGTGGAAGAAAAAATCTCATTTTTAAGGGTTCTAAAGGAAGTTGGACTTGAAGAAGCTAAATAGATTCATGAACATTACGAACAGTTGAATTTCATCGAAGAAAAAAGATTGATAGCATCATGCCATGGTCAACTATATCAGAGAAGAATGATGATGGCTCACGATAAAAAAGTTTGACTTTATTGCTTTCGAGAAAAAAGAATTAGTCTTGAAAAGAATTCTTTCAAGCTAGCATGATAATAAGGGAAAATGAACTCCAAATTGAGAAGGGCCATATATGGTAAAATGAGCTTTCTTGGGTGAAACATTGATATTAGCTAAGATGAATGTAGATGATTTACCCTATCTTATAAATTCTGATGCTATGAAAAAATATTATGCTTAAAAAAAAATAAGAAAAGAAAAAAAAATGAAAGATGAAAAATAAGGACTCAAATCGAAAATCCCAAAAGGGCGATTTGAGTCAAAGTGAGATTATCTAAGTTGAAAACTTGCAAGGATGACTTAGGTAAGGAGGTTACAACATTGAATTTAAAAATTCATCAGCATGGAGATTATCATGATCTAATAAGCTTTAAGTTGATAAAGGCATCAGGTGGTTGAGTTTTTTGAAAAGATTTTGAGATACGTTATCATGATTGTCTGACTGTTGATTTTGGGCATTGTCACCTTATATCCATTTTTGTAACCCTTGCTCTTTCTCACACTGTTCAATTGCCAAAGTTATGTTACCATTTTTTCTAATAAGGGATATTTCACTTCATTCTTTATGTCTTTCTTTTGTTCATTATTTCTCTTGATATGACCATTCATGATATTGTCCCTACACTTAAACCTACCACTCGACCAATAAAGAACCAAAAAAGACCTAAAGATGATCTAAAAAAACTTTCAATCCTTATTTCTCACCTTTTGCCTTTGCTAATAGATGGTCGACACCTCATTCCTATGCCTTTGAAAATAACATCAAATCCATAGATAAGGAGTTATGATCCTAATAGCAAGTGTGATTATCATATTGAGGCAATTGGCTATTTAACTAAAAAATATAGACAGCTGAAAAAAAAGGTTAAAAATTTTATCAAGAGTGATATTTTGACTCAAACTGATAAAACAATGAAAGTTGATTCTATCCAATTATGAAATGTGAAGAGTTAAAATGTGAAAGGATGTCTCGAGTTTTGAAAGATCAATATAAGATTATTTTCTTTTAAACCTTTAACTTTTTATGAATGGTATGTGTATGGTGTCCCTAAGAGTTATTTAAATTAACCTTATTAGAATCCATGTTGAAAATAATGAATGCTTTAGATTTTTCAGGAAAATTTATCTTTATGCATTTGTTTGAATAAAAATCCCACATAATTAATTTTCAAAACCATAAAATGAAAAGTGTTTTACAAAAAAAAAATAAAAACAAAAAATAAAAGGAGAAAAAGAAAAAGAAAAAGATGTTTTCTTTAGAAATAGTCTCAAAGTAATTAGTGATTACTATTAAAAAATAAACTTATCTAATATCTTCACACCTTTCCTTGATCGCTCTTAGGTTTTAATCTTTTTGAATAACTTCAGTCATCAGTTATAATTCTTTAAAGGGTATGGATTTCAACTTGTAAACCTTGTCATCATTTGATATTGTAGACACCCTAATTGGTCTAGGCCTAAGCCCATTGGGCCTAAGCCTATTGGGCTTGATTCAATGGGGTCCAAGTGATAGGCCCAACTGTTTATTTTTATTTTATTTTATTTTATTTTATTTTTATTATGGTTTTTATTTTTTATTTTATTATTATTATTTATTTTATTTTTAAATAATAGGATATTAATAAAAAAATGAAGAAAAATTATAAATTTTACCGTGCATAGGCACTAGTAGAATTGCAATTGGTTTCAATCTCTTCAGGATGATTCTTAGAGTTTCTGATAATGAAAAATCCAATTGAAGATGAATTCTTAATTGATCAAAAACTTTGTTGAGTGTTCTCTATAAATACAACATAGGAGCAAATCACAAAAAAAAAAAAAAGATCACATATAGAAATGGGGCAAAGCACATGCATCTAAAAAAAAAGAGAAGAAACTTTTATCTTATCCTTATATGAATTTTGAAATAACTTTGAATAGGAGATCCATTGGAGAGGTTATGATTGGAGATAGAGATGGAATTAGAATCAATGATCAAAAAAGAGCTTTATATGGAGATTGATCCGCCATTCAAAGAGAACTTTACCATTACCGAGGATTGGCAAAAGTCTCTCAATATAGTTGTTCCTGCTGTCATCGTCATCCGTATTTTCGCTTGCTATGCTTTTGATACGGAGCCCGTCGGTCTTGGTTTCACTACTAGTTTTGTTGTTGATAAGTAAAGAAAAATTATTCTCACTAATCGACATATGGTCAAACCAGGACTTATTGTTGTTGAAGCAATGTTTGTAAATCGAGAACAAATTACTGTGCATCATATATATAGAGATCCAGTTCATGATTTTGGCTTCTTTGGTTACAATCCTAATGCCATTTAGTTTTTAAACTATGAAGAGATTCCACTTACCTTAAAGGCTGCTTATGTTGGGTTAAAAATCAGGGTTGTTGGTAATGATAGTGGAGAGAAAGTTTCCATATTGGCTGGTACTCTTGCTCATTTGGATAGAGATGTTTTTTAGTATAAAAAAAGATGGCTATAATAACCTCAACATATTCTACTTGCAAGCAGTATCTGGGACTAAAGGTGGTTCAAGTGGATCCCTAATGATTGATTGGCAAGATAGAACAATGGCCTTGAATGCTGGTGGCAATTCATTATCCAGTGCACCTATCTTTTTTTTACCTTTAGAACGAGTAGTAAAGGCATTAAAATTTCTCCAGAAAAGAGATTCGTATAGAAGTAAGTGGGAAGTAGTTTTTATACTTCGTGGTACACTTTAGGTTACATTTCTCCATAAGGGGTTTGATGAGATACGTCAGCTTGGTCTCCAAAGTGAAACAGAGCAGATGGCATGGCATGCATCTCCATAAGGTGAAACTGAAATGCTTATTGTTGACTCCATGGTGCTAAGTGGCCTAGCTCATAACCACTTGAAGCTAGGTGGTGTGCTTGTTTGGGTGAATGAGGAGGTAATTACCCAATTTCTGAAATTGGAAACTTTTCTTGATGACAGTGTTGAGCAAAATATAGAGTTACAAATTGAAAGAGGTGGCATATCATTGAGTGTGCAATTATTGGTTTAGGATTTACATTTAATAACTCTTACTCATTTTTTAGAAATAAGTGGTGCAGTAATACATGCTCTGTCTTACAAACAGGAAAGAAATTTTTGTTTCCAATGTAGTCTTGTATACGTCTCAGACCTTGGGTTAGTCTACCTAAATTTATTTACTAAAATTGTCATACCTAATTAGTAAAAAGGTATATGCTATCTAGAGCTGGAGTTCATTGACGTGCCATCATTAAGAAGTTTGCCGATGAGGAGATATCAAAACTTGAGGATCTAATCTCTCTTTTATCTAAGCTATCTCGGGGTGTTCGATTGCCTTTGGAATATATAAGTTACACGGATCGTCATTGGAGAAAGGATCCAAGGATTTTGGCAGTTGGTGATCCGACCTGAGCACTTGACCCCCTTCAACCTGCATCCCTTCCTTCAACTCCAATCGAGCAGCTAATTGAGTCGCTAAGCAGCACCTTTAAGCTAATCTTTGTTTCACAAGCCAAGCCATTTCAGTCTAGCCGAGCCGTGCCAAAGATTTTTTTTTTCTCTTTTTCATTTAGTTTTATTATTTATTTATTGATTATTTTTTCTTTTATTTATTTAATGACTAAATTTATATAAGTTATTTATTTAATTAAACATCTTTTAATTTTCAATAATCTCTTTAAAATGAAAATTTGAAAAAAATATTTTTGAAGAAAAGTTGAATGTATCAATTTCCTTTGAACATAAAAATTAAAAAAATATTTTTGACGAAAAGTTGAAAGTATCAATTTTCCTTGAAAAAAAAAAAAAGCGTTCCTTGAGGAAAAGTTGGAAGTATCAATTTTTCTTAAAAATAAAATTTGAAGAAAAATATTTTTAAAGAAGAGTTGAAAGTATCAATTTTCCTTAAAAACAAAAACCTTAAAATGCTTTAAGGAAAAGTTGAAAGTATAAATTTTTCTTGTATAAAAGCATGATTTTTTTTATAAAATAAAAAAAGAGATTTATATCAAAAGTTGAATCATCATTCCTTTTTCCTTTCTTTTTCTTTTCTTAAAAATTTTTAATGTTAAATAATCTGATGATGGAGTCTCTACAAGTGAAACAGTAGTTTTCTTGCTTACTTTTAAGGTGAGGGGATTTTTCTTAATTTCTACCAAAAATATTGGAGTCAATTAAGAATAATTTCTAATAATTAATTACTTGGTAAAATTTTAAAACTGACCTGATAAAATGAAATTAAGCTGATATAATATTTTGATTGGCGTTGTGAGGATGCTATAACCTTTTTCACATAACTTTATAAGGAGAAGGTGCAAAGAGGTTGTGTTAAGTGTAAAGTTTCTAGCAGGGGTGCTTGTATGCATGGTGTTAATTGTGTCAAGGCCTCCTAGGTGTGTGGAAAGGGAGAGATGATTTAATGGGACTTTGGTGTGTTTTTCCTACCTCCGGGTGCTGGCCTTCTCCCATGGTTTTTAGTCTAGCCATTTGTAATCAGTTCAAAACTTTTAGAATCGCAAAATAGTTGAGTGTAGGGTAGTGGTGGAACAGGGATTAAAGGAGTGTGCAGTGCTAGCCTAGTGTGCAGAAGTAGTGGTTGGTGCACTATGTAGAGCCTTGGGCATTGGCTTGTTAAGGCAATGCCTTGCAGCCACTTTGTTTGTTGTTTTCTCTTTCCTTTTTGTAATTTAATTTTTTTTGTGTAATTTAATTTTGTAATTAATATTTATTTTATTTTTTTATAATTTGATTAATTAATTAATTATTTATATATGTTTTTGTAATTTTTGAATTAATTAAATTAATTATAAATGATAATAACAATAGAATTAAATTAAAAAAAACTAATTCAAAATAAGTTCAAACAAATTTAATTTTATTTAATGCTTAAACTAACTCAAATAAAAATATACAAATTGTGCCGAAAAGATCAAACAAATTCAAATTAACCTGTACAAAAGTAAGTGTCTATACCTATATATCTATTCTTGCAAAACCCCGAACCTAGACTTACATTACATACCTTGAAATATTTATTTTAATCAAATGTGGATACTTGAATTGAAAAGCTATATACCTATTAGTATTTGGTAAGATTTTACCAAGTTCTTCATTGTTAAAAAATATAACTTTAAGGTAAAATCTAAAAAATGATAGTTTAGAGCTAAAGCCACTTTTGAGGTCCCAAAAGAATTTTAGAGTTTCAAGGTTCTATCCTGGATAAAAAGTCACGATGCAAAACCTGTTAAAGACTTTGCATTTCACCAAAGAGTGAAAATAAAAAATTAGCCTTTTTCTCTTCCCAAATATTTTTTAAAAAATAATGGTTAGTTTTGATGCACATTGAAGTATCATATTTTCAATAAAAGAAAACTATTTTAGAAAAATTATTTCTTTTGTGAGCCCAAGAGTAATCCTTGCAAACCTCATCGAGTCTTCCTTGAGATATGCCCACCAGTGAAAAAGAATTGATTTGTTAATTACCTCCATCAACAAGTATTTCAAATAGTAATCATCAATTTTCAAGAGATTTGAAAGTTATGAATTTTTAACTTTTCTCATTGAGTACGGAGATATTTTATATAGGGTAATTTTGTGATCACTTTTGAAAAGTTTGAAGATTGTTTGAGCATTTTGTACAAAATACTGAGATCATTTTTTGTGAAAGAAAAATATTGAAAATTTGAATAAAGATTTTTCAAAAAAAGAAAGAAACAAAAAGAGTATTCACATTTGCATTACTTGCATTCACATTCACATTTACTTCATCATAAAACATTTGACCTACATGCTCTAACCGAAAAAAAAAACAAAAAAAAAGGATATTTGCATTTGCATCATTTTCATTTATACTTGCATGTGTATCATGAGAAAGACATTCGCATTTACATCTACATCATGAAAAAAACATTCATATTTGCATCATAAGAAAGACATGTGCATTTGCATCATTGCATCTACATCATAGAAAAAGTATTTGTGGGGGCATTTACATGAAAAGAACATTGGCATTTGCATTATAAAAAAGCCACCTATATTTGCATTAAACATTCGCATTCTTACATTTGCATTCTTGCATTTGTATAAATATTCATATTCGCATCATTTCATGGACGTAAATATTTGTATCATGATTATATTTGTTAAGTTTGTAAATATTATAAAAAAGGAAAAGAAATGAAATAGAAACATTTTAAGTAATAAAAAAAAAAAGATAAAAAGAGAAGAAAAGCCAAAAAAAATTTTGAGAAAAAAAGTTTAAGAAAAAAAAGAAAAAGTTTTCTAGTTCGAAATATAAGAAAAGATGAGTCTACCAAGAAAGAATGAAAGGAAAAGTTTGAAAAAAAAAAGAGAGAAAAAAAAAGAAAAAATAGCCAAAAAAAGGTAAAAAGAGAAAAAGAAGTTTATCATGAAAGATAAGAGAGAAATAAGAAAAAGAGAAAATAGTTTAACAAGAGACCAAAATGTCAAAAAAGTTTAAAGAGTTGAAAAAAATGATCTGTAAAAAGTAGAGGGATTGTTGAAAGAATGAATGAAAAAAAAAGATACGATACAAGATGAGATTCTAAGCCCAACTAGCATCCGGATCAAATTAAACCCAGTGAAGTTAGCATCCAGATCACCCAGATCAAACTAAGCCCAGTCAAGTTGGTAGTCAAGTTGGCACCTAGATCAAATAAAGCCTAGTGAAGTTGGCATCTATATCAAATAAAGCTAGTCAAGTTAGCACATAGATAAAACAAAGCTTAGTCAAGTTGGCACCCAGATCAAACAAAGCCCAATCAAGCTGGCACTTAAATCTTTAAGACTTTCAAGCATAATCTTTAAGAATTTCAAGCATAATCTCTAAGATCTCCGAGCATAATCTCTGAGTCTTTTGAGTAGTATTCGTAAGTTTTTTGAGCTAAATCTGTTTTAGTTTCGAGATTTGCAAGACCTTCAGACATGATCTCTTATTTTATTTTCAAATGTTGTTGAGTTTTTGTTTAAAAAAGTTTTCAAATTTGTTTTCAAATGGTCAAATTTATTAATTAAAAAAAAAGAAGAGAAATCGAGAAAAACTAAAAAATAAAAACCTATTCATAACAAAACAAAACAAACCAAAAAAATAGTAAAAAAATTGAAAAAAAGAATCCATTTGGTTGTTGACCCAAACAAAATGGATATCTCAGTCTTTGCCTTATTCCTGATTATCAGCAATGCACAAATGGGGCAACTGTAGACACTCATTTGTTCAAAATAACCCATTCATGATTGATTTTGGAGTCAATGTGGGCACGAATTGGGTCCATTTAAAAATCGAGACTAGATTCATTTACAGACTCGAAATATGTCATATGGGCTCCAACTTAGTCTAATTTCATTAAGTTAATTGTTGAAGCCTAAGTTTCGTATTAAAGGTTGGGTTTCGTATTAAAACCCAAAATTTATCCAAATTCTGCATTAAATCCCAGATTCAATTTTGATTAATTAAAGACTAAATTAAAATAAATACAATAATTAAAAAATAATAATATAATTAAATAATAAAAAATTAATTAAAGTTTAAAAAAAAAAAAGAAAGGCTAAGAGGCGGTTACCATGACAGCAACTTTACCTAATTTTTTCTTTCCCCCTAACATCAGTCTCTCTCTCTCTCTCTCCAATCTACTTCACCACTTTCAACTATCAAGATTTACCTTTCTAATTTTACCTAATTTACATACAACATTAATTAGTAAAAGAATGACACCCTAAAATGTAGCAAACCAATGCTGCAAGAAGAATATAAATTTGTTAATCATCATTTTCAGAAGAATTAAATTCCCAGATAGTGGCATAGGAAATAAAAGGTTTGTGATTTTCAATAAAATCCCAGATGAATCCATGTTATAGGAGAACAACAGAAGACCCAAAAAAAATGATGGAGATTGAAATCAACCCCGACCTTACACCTCGCCCACACCAGTCCTTTCACAAACCCATACCATCACCAGCCCCAGCTTAACCCCACACCAACACCTTGTCCACACTTATTACAGCCATAACTCTAGCCTTGGCACACACCTTCCAGTCACCTTCACTTGTGCCTATCACCAACCCTAGTCGTAACCCAGCCCTGCCATCCACACTATCATCAGCCCTAGCTTAGCCACACACCAACAACTCTCCAACCGTCCACAACCACTAGCAAAAAAAAAAACCTATAGCTTAGCCAAAAACCCATAACCTATATACTTAAAAGCCACCTAAGTAAGAAGCCAACACAACAAAAAAAGACCACAAAAATCTCTATTAGCAGTCATTGCCACCATTACCATCGTACCAAAAAAATAATCTAAGCTACAAAAAAAAATCATTCACCCTTACAAAAAAAATCTACAAAAAGAAACTACACATCCCCTAATAAGAAGCCATAACGTAAAAAAAAAAAGAGTCAGAAAGTGTTTTTTTTTTTTTTAAAGATGTGGGTTTGGTTGAAGCTTCAAGGCTAGATTTAGCATATTTTTTTGTTTTTTTTTTTTTTGTAAAACCAGGGTTGACACAAGAAAGAAAGGGAGAAAAGGGATTTGTTAGTGGTTTTTAAGAGTTTTCTCTGCCATTGGCAATGGTAGCCAACCACCGATGAGTGGTGACACATGACAACAATTGTCCATCTCATGGCCTAGGTAAAAAGAGTATCTAAAAAGTTTTTTTTAGGAGAGAATGGAAAGAAAGTGAAAAAAATAGCTTTTATAAAGAGTGAAAACACTCAAAATGATGTTGTTTCATCCTAGATAAGATCCGTGCGTAACCCAATGACTAGACCTGAGGTGACATTATAAAAAAATAAAAATCTTCAAAGATAAGATATTAAAGACATCTGAGTAATGATGACTTAAAATCTTTAGGTGAGAATATTTTTCTAAAATATTACCAAAGTAATGAAGTTTTTAGAAAAGTATTCAAGACAGATTTTTTATGATTTAATTTTCCTAAAATATATATGATTTAAAAATAAATAAATGAATAAAAAAAGAGATGATAAAAAGTAAAAATAATTCTTTTTTAGTAATAAGATTAATATAATGACACATAAATTTTATTTGTGTTGATTAATCACTTTTGTTTTCAAAAAATAATAATAATAGGAATAATAAATTTAAAAATAAGATTAAAGTTAGAATACAATGAAAATAATAATAAGAAAATGGAGGAAATGAAATGAAAATTTTCAAGGATAGGATTCTATGGAAGTTCAAGTGGAGATTTCTAAGAAATCCCTAAGTGAAAAAATTCTTCTAAAAAATTATCAAAGTATTGAGGTACCGAGAAAATTTTTAATTTTTTGATAAAAAGATTTTCCTTGCTTCGGTTTTTCAAAAAATAGTTATAATGATAAATATATATATGAAAAAATTTTAATAATAATGATAATAAATCAATTAGTGAGTAAAACAAAATAAGTAACAAAGAAAATATAACATAAGGAAAACTAAATGATGTGACTAAAAATTTATGCACGTATACTATATGTTTTCATATGCATTCCATACAATGATCTTGAAAGTAACATGATTTTTCGATGATGGGCTTCTTGAGAAGTCCTAGTAGTGATGCTCAAGAAATCTTTAAATGAGAAAAATTTTCTAAATTATTGTCAAAGTATTGGTATATTTAAGATCATTTTCAAGAAAAAAATTATTGTTTACTTTTCCTCATAAAAAAAAACTTTTACACAATGCAATAATGTTATAAACAAATCCATGTGCATCATATTCCATTCATACACACTAATTTTAAAATAAACGAAATCTTTGATGATGAGATTTTAAAGAAATTCGAGTAATGATTCTTTAGGAATTTCTACGAGAGAAAATTTATCTAAAATGCTACCAATGTACTAGAGCATTTATTATAATTTTCAATAAAGATTTATCAAATTTTTTTAAATAAATAGAATAAGAAATGATTTTTTAAAAATTAAATCATAGGCCATATATTATGTCATAAATTTTGATTTTGAAAATATATATGAACCTCCAAGTCCGAGATATTTGGGAAGTCTGAGTAGTGATTCCCAAGAATTTCCTTGGTGAGAAAATTTTTTTTAATGTTACCAACGTATTGGGATATTTTAATATTTCTTTCAATAACAAGGTTCTAGTATTTTTTTTCTCAAATAAAATAAAATAAAAATATATTTTTCCTATAATAAAAAAATTAAGAAAATTAATTTTTAAATACCAAAATTAAAACCGTTTTAGTCAAAATTGAAAGATAACATATAATTAATTGGAACCATTTTCAACAGGCATATGGGGGTGCTAATCCTTCCCCACACGTCACTGACTCTTGGATTGTTTTGCAGACCAAAAAATTATCTTTTTAATAAATTTTAATTAATTTTAAGATTTTATTAAAAAGGTAAGTTTTAATCGATGATCAATTGCATCTAGCCAAAAAAGATTGGTGGTGACTCTTCTTTTTTATTTTCAAATTCATCTAGTGGCCCTTTAAAACCATTACAACAAGGCATTTTAGTCAAATTAGTCTTAAATTTAATTTTAGAAACTTGTCAAAATCAAAGAAATATTAGATTTGAATTAGATTGAACTTTAAACGCTTTACAAATGATCGAGATTTTACTCAAACAAAATTAGGCGTCTACAAAACCAACCATTATACAAACCATAACTCAGTTTCCATGTTTGGGGATAATCACATGGTATATCATGTTTCAAGTTATTTCCTTCATTTTTTTTTTTTCGTTTTCTTAATTTAGTCATTTTTTATTTTTGTTTTTTCCTTCTTTTTTAAAAATTTTTATAATTTTTTGATATTTTAACTTTTTTATGTGGAACTTATTTGATATTATTGACTAAAAAACTATTTTTTTTCATTTATCTTAATTTGATAATAGATATTAAACAAAGCCTATCATTGTTAATGTTGAGTGGCAAATCAATTATTCTTCATTTTTTTGTTTTTCATCTTTTGTTTTTCTTTTATTTTTTATTTTTTATTTTTTAATTAGATACTTTTAGTGAAAAAAACAATGGATGTATATACATGGCACTAAATTTTGTTTTTTTGTTTTTTAGATTTTTTATTTTCTTAATAAGATAATTTACAACAAAAAACGTGGCAAATAAATTTTTTAAGAAAAATATCAATAGAGGAATGGATAATAAAACAATTCATATCCAATGGGTTTTGATTTGTTCAAATCTTATAGGTATGTTTTTTAGTTGATATCAAATTGAGATTTTTTCTCAAAAATCAAGGTTGAGTTGGAGGCAGGTTTATAGCATTCTATTATGGCTTGACTATATTTATTAAATTATATTTTAATTATTTATTTAATTTTATAGTTGTATATGTATTATATTAATAAAGATATTATTTAATATCTTAATTTAACAAAAATACTATATTTATACATAATTAAGATATAATTTATCTATTATATAAATTATACTCTCTTTTTTTTTTGTGTTACCTTTATTCAAGGTTGGCATGCTAACTTTTTTTTTTTTTACATTTTTTTCATTTTTCATTTTTCATTTTTCATTTTTTTGACTTTTTTTTTGTTTTTTAAAATTTAGATAAATTTTGTGAAAAAATTATGTAGGTATCCACTTGACACCCCCAATTTTCTTTTTTTCTTTTTTTTAATTAAATAAATTTTACAACAAAAGAAGCTAATGGATAGGAATAATAAAGTATTCGTATCCGATGGGTCTCCATTCAATTAGGATGTTCACGTAATACTCCATGAGTTTTTTTTTTTTCCTTTTTTAGAAAGTTTTTTTAATCTTTTTATTAAAGTAATTTTGCAAAAAAAATTCAATTAAGCTGTCAACGTGGCACCTCATTTTGTTTTTTTTTTCTCTTTTTTTTTTATTTTTTAATTAAATAAATTTTGCAATAAAAGATATTAATTGATAGATATGTTAAAACAATTCGTATCTGATATCTTCGGTCCATCTCAATCTAATAAGGAACAATTTTTGAAAATCAATATTAACTTAAAATGGGTCAAGTTTTTTTTAAAAAAATCAAACTTAGGTTAGAAGATTTTAGGTGTTTTTTTTTTTATCCATTTCGAGGTATATATAAAATTATATATTTTATTATTTTTTTAATTATATATATAGGTAATGTTTGGTGCATGAGATGATGGATAGGATGATAATCATCTTACATTATGTTTTGATTTATATCTAAAGAAAATGATAAGATTATAAGGAGAATTTTATTTTCTTGGTATAAGATTATTCAATCCTCTCAAAGTGAAAATGACTATTTTTAATATATAGGGTTAAACTTACATGTCCTATTATACCATTAAAAATTATATTAATAACTTAAATTGTATAAACTTTAAAGAAAGATAATTTTGACTAATAAATAAATTTTTCTATCATAATCGTTGCACACATCAAATATAAGATATGATGACATTATTTAATCTAATCATATTCATAATATCATCTTATCCTATTCTATCATAATCTTATGTATCAAACATGACCATAAATATATTATATTAATAAAGTTATTTTTTTACCTTAATTTAAGAAATTAATATTTTAAACTCAATATGGGATATCAATATGACACTGTTTGTGAGAACTTTTTTCCATTTATCTTTTTTTTTCCTTTCTTTCTATTTTTTTATTTTTTTTAGTATTTATTTTTTATTGGATAAATTTTATAAAAAATGTCAATTAAGGTATTACATGTAATTCCCATTTATTTTTTTATCTTTTAGTTTTTTATTAGATAAAATTTTTTAAAAAATATAGAGATGACAAAAAAATTTTAAATTAAAATTAAAAATTTAGATATGGGGAATTCTATTTACACTTTATTTATCACTCTCTACACCCCACTTTTAAACACATCATAAATTCAAAACTCAATTTTCTATTTCTACTAAATATACCTCCACCCCTTACTTTTTATTTTTTATTCCTACCATTTCTCTCTTTTGTTTTTTCTTTTCACTTCCTGTAATCAAGTTTCTCATAAATAAATATTCAAGAAGCTTTGAGACTTCTCAGAAATGGATATCTGAAAAGCTTTAAGAATTTTTAAATATCCATTTCTAGGAAACCTTTCGAAAATAAAAATCTAAGACAACTCAAAGCTTTTCAGATATTCATTTTTGATAAGACTCAATTCTCGAAAATGAATATTCGAAAAGCATTGAGTCTTCTTAGATATTTATTTTCGAGAAGCTCGATTTTATTTTTAATCATTGAAAACCTTAATCATGCGCTTAAACCTATTTACTTGATCATGTGTGGAAATGGATCTAAAATCTATGTTATCAACATGCATGGCATAAACTTGCTATTTGTTTTGAGACTCCAAAAAATCAAGAACACCATTCTTTGGTTTTTTGGTTTTGCATGGGTAAAAGGGTATTCTTAATTTTCTGGTCTCAGGATAAAAACGCCTTTATGCCTATACATGCTTGAGAACTAACATGTCTCTTCCATTCATAAATATAATCAAGCAATAATAGGCACATTGATGACTTATGTCTATGCATGCATGCTAGTCCGAGCTTGAACACCTTATAGAATATCGACCATGACAATGTCATAGCAGACTGGTAAATCCAACAATAACGACTTCTAATCTTTCGGTCACCAATCCTTACTGTTAGATTTGTCAGTTTGCTGATGACATTGTCAGGGACCTAAAGATTAGAGGTCTTTATTGTCAGAATTGAGCCATACCTCAGAGAAATTATTAGAGACATTTAGAAATCCTAGCACATCCAATTTTTCAATGTTAGACACTAATAAAGAGATTGATTTATTTTGGTATTATTTATTTTATGATTAAATGTGTTTATTTTATTTAAATTTAAATTAAATATTATCAAGAGTTTATAATTAAATATATATTTAAACAAAAATTTATCTATTTTTGAAAATGAATTTTCGAGAATACAAGATTACCTTTGAAAATTCATTTATGAAAAAGTAATATAATTCTCGAAAATAGATTTTCGAGAATTATATTACATTCTTGAAAATACAATTATGAGAATTATATTATTTTCTCGAAAATAAATTATCAAGAACACAATATAACTTTTGAAAATCAATTTTCAAGATTTACGAGGATGTTGAGGTGTACAAGCTATTGAGGTATTTTTATCATTTATTAAAAGTTAAAATTCATATTTGCTATATGAGTATTTTTTAAAGAAAATTTTGAAGGTATATAAAGAAAATTTTGTGGCGTACTTCGAAAGCCCTTTAAGATATACATGTAGCTAAACAACATCCAAGGAAAAACTGGAAAAAAAAAAAAAAAGCAGCGGCAGCACAGTAAAAGTAACAATAATCAAATTCTTCTTCTAATTTATAAAAGCAAAACTGAGAGACAATCATATAATCTAATATAAATAAATAACTAAATAAAGCACCAAAAATTTTCAACATAGGAGCTTGGTTTCCTTTCTTAGCATTCTTATATTTTTTCGGTAATTCGATTCACGCCCTTAAATTTGTTCTTAGAATTTACTTAAAACGTTGTTCATCCCTAGGATTATTCTTTTCATCTTCTTTTAGAAGAGTAAATAAATGAAGTTCCAGGATTTTATTCTTTTTATTTTTGTGTTAGTTTACCTTTGAATATAACCAATTTTGCAGCATAATTGGAAGCAGGTCTTTACTTCAAAATAAAAAATGGTACACCCATGATCTTTTTTTGTTTATTTAATACATTTTTAATGCATTTTGTGTTAATTTAGTGTCTTTTTTTGTGCATTTATACAGACGTAGTCTGTTATTGTAAGTCCCTAAGAAAAAAAAATTGTGGCAATTTCAGTAATGTTTTATTAATCTAATCTGATTGACACAAAAAGAAATTGAGATATATGTTGCAGTTAGACGAATTTGATGGATTCTGAAGGTCGTGATAGCTTATAGGCACTTGAAAGGATTAGTAGAAAGATGAAAGTTCTTTGTAAAATAAAAAATAGAAGTTTTAGACTAAAATATTCTTAGGTTTAGTATATTATGATTGATGAATTGATGGTCTAGTGGGAAAAGATTGAAACAGGGAAAGAGAGGGTTGGAGATGTGGCAATGGTGAATGGAATCGCGGAGTATGGCATCGTGATTAAATCTTAAGAAGTTAAAAACTAGTTTCATTACTCCTTTTTGGGACAAGGACAAATGTTACTGGGCTATATAGCACGGTCCCAATGTTTCATTGTTTGTCAGGTGTTCACTATAAAGAAAGATCTAGTTCTAAGTTGGCTTGTGTTTATTTGAAAGTTCTACGTCTATTTGGAGTCTTTCTTTTTTTTTTTGGATAGCTATTGATTTCATTTATTCAAAGAAGCAGAATGACTGCTACAAGAATTACAAGAAGCTAATAGCAGGACAGTATCTAAAAAGTCGTATTTACAAAAAATAAAGAATCAAAAATTGATTGAAGATCTATCGGGTGATGTTCCAGCTTTGACAAAGAGCATTGCTGGCTTGGTCCTTAGCATATGACTGTAGCAGCAAATCTTTCCTCTAACAGTGTCATCGATGCTGGCTAATATCGCTGAATTGGTGCTGGCCTTCTCACCAAATTACCTATTGCTCCTCTCCCTCCAAGTGTAGTTAGTAACTGACAACATTCCAAACAATTAGCCAGAACAACAGCAAATAGATATTTACCTTTAACCTTCTTTTCGGCCCATGTCAACTCCAAATGCCAATTCCCACTTTTCTGTCACTAACAGAGTTGTGGAGAATTTTGGATCAAAGCTCCTTATAGGACGGGTGAAAAAGAGATGATCCCTTGCCTCTACTTCACTTCAAGTCCTGCTTGCTACTGGAATCCCTCAGCCATGTAACCTGTCAGCAGTAGGAAGCCTGTTTAGGATAACCATCCTAAAGAAAGTGTCTGGGATGTGGGAAAGGAACCAAATAAGCCTTTGCTAGGGTACTTTAGTTTGCTTGTCCCTGATCACCTACCAAGTTATACAAGTATGATATTTGGTAAGCCTCAAATTCAAAGCCATCATAGCCAAATTCCTTAGTTGCAGAAATTTTCTACAATTCCAACTGGCACATGTTGAGACAAGAGCATCCTCTAATCCACTTGGTTGTTTATTTTGGCTTGTACAACAAGCAAGTTGCCTTTATCATCTTGTAAAACTGTGAATATATGTAAAAGCTTTCATGTTACTGGTGGTGACTACAGATAAGCATTGTGAGCTTAATTGCCTTGTGAACATAATGATCAGAATTCTTAGATCATGAGTTTTATATATGTTGCTGAAAATATATTTTTATCTACAATTTAGCTTTAAAGTAAAGAGCTCTGATCAAAAATTTTTTCACCTGCATTTTTGTATATCAAAACAACCAATTCCATTTTTTATCATTAAAAGAATCTACAATGAGGAACTCTAATAATTCTTCTAGGTAAGGATTGGAAGAGTCAATGTTATTAGATCAAATGAGATGTAAAAGCAAATTAGTCAAATATAGTTTGTTTTCTTAGCCAAAGTTATATATATGGAATACAAGAAATATATTGTTAATAGTCAGTTTGTGTTTTTTATTTAATGTGCAAGTTAAAGCATTTTATTGTTATATTTAAGTTTTAGCGTTCGAACTTTGGATTGATTGCCAAACCTTTCATAGGATATGTACATTCGTGTGAAGTGTAGCAAGACAACATACTTTATCCAATGTGATCCTAATGTGACTACCCTAGGCATTAAGCAAAAGTAGAATACGCTTATTGATCTACCTGTTAATGATCAACGTATGATCATATTGAATACTAGGGAAATATTAGAGGATTCAAAAACTTTGGCAGATCAGAAGGTACAATTTATAATCTCTCTTTCCTCCTCGCTTTATATGGGAAAATTTTTCTACCAGCAGTTTGATATCTTACCACTGATTTATTTGTATGAACCCTTAAAATTTTTTGCATTAAATGTGCTCTGTCCTTGCAGGTTGAAAATGATGTTGTTGTGGCACTTACCTTGAGAAAATGTTGTTCCTTATTAGTAGTTTTCTTCGTTTTTAGTTTTCATTTAATTTAAATGTTTCTTATTGTACATATCATTTTAGGCTAGTTAGCATCCTTGTACTATAATTCTAGTTTCTCTTAGCTCAGGTGATTTGGATCAAGAATAGAGGAATCTTTTTAGACTTTCTTGTTGCCACAAGGCACAAGCTATAATAGATATATATTTTTTAACTCGTCTTAGAATAGAGGTTGCATGTGTTTATAAGGAAATACCGTTTTCTGGATTTCATTTGGTAGGTTATAAATTAATGTTTCACGTACAATGTTATGCAACAAGTGAAGAAGCCTTTACTATCAGTGGAAGACTTCCAAACATATATTTCTTAGGTTAGTGCTCTTATTGACAATGAGTCATGGAGGTTTTCTGCCTTAGGTGAATGTGTACTGTGTGCTGAACCCTTAAAATTTTGTCTATTCTCAATATGGGGCAATACAGGTCCTCCTTAAGTTGTGATAGCTTTTCTCCCAGCTATATTGTCAAAATCTGGAATAATGTGGAATTTAATTTCTATGGAATCTTCAGGACATAGTAGCAAACCTCCATTAAAAGTTGTGTCTACTTTTCAAAAACTGTGAAACATGTTTGAGTACCTTCTTTTATTCTTGTAGATGCATGCTTGTGCATTCATTTTTTGGGCATGCACAGTTATGCATTCATGGGAGTGATTAGGCCAGTCTCTTGTTAAAAGAAATGCTATCTGACTATCTTTTGTCCCAAATCGGCCTTCTCTCTCTCCTTATAGCTGATCATTCACTTTAGTAACTTTTTTGCATTTTATTTTATCTTATCTTTCTCTTTAACTTCTCCATCTTAATGTATTTTTATATCTTTTGTGTTGCAATAACTGCATCCTTTTTCCTTGTGTGTGTTATTTTTCCAGAAACTAGGAATTAGGTTTGCATTGACAGGTCAAGTTAACCTCATCCCAAATTAGTCCAGCTTTCCAAGAAATATGACTGTTATGACTGGAATGGGCTGTTGACTGTTGTTAACTTTTTTTTTTTTTGTTGGTATTGGTTTAGTTGAAAAAAAGGTGCATCTGTCTGCTATTGCTCATCATGATGAGATACAATCTTTTACCATATACCGTGTCATTGTACTGCAAATATGAATGTCTGACTGCATGTTTCAGCTAGCATCTTGACATACTTCCTTTCTTGCTTCCAGATGACAATGAGTTTGAGGATGTCAACATAATACAACCAAACGATGGTGGAAACTGGTGAAACCATGATGTGATCTGAAAAAGGAAAAGCACATAAAAAAAATATGTAACATATTGTAATCATGATATTTCATTGTTGGCATCTTTGTGCCATGAAACATAATTTTTACAGACAGTAATTTCATGTGTAATCATTAAGCTTTACCGAGAAAAAAAAATCATGTGTTGAAGAGAACTCGTTTTCCTTGCTAACTGGTGGAATTTAACTCTTAAAATTTACTATAAGGAACGAAACTTTTATGGTTCATATTGTTATATTGCATTTTTTTTCATCTGAACAATGGGTTCATATGGTACAACCACAGCTATACCATGATCTCAAACCCTAAAATAACAATTACTAAAAAATATCAATGGCCTAATTAAGCTAGTCGAGATCAGCACACAGGGCAAGATCTTTTCTTCCAAAGCCATTGACCAATGCAGCCCTCATGAAAAACATGCAAGCAGGGTGTCTTTCTGCAGGTACCCAAGGAGAAACCATCCAAGCAAATAGCACGTGTGCCCTCGGTCGTCGATGCACCATCAATCACATAGTTCGAACAAATCCAGTCCTGGCACTTGTATCAACCCCAAGGGTTCAGAGATATAGCTTGGTTCCAACACAGATAACACTGGCACCTTCAACAAATATCTCAATCTTAAACACAATAACTCTTTATCAGCAGTGTCAGCTTCGGCTTTGAATTGATCCCTTTCAATTTCTCTAATGCAATAACCTTGAAAACCCTTCAAAACCCAGGTTTTGTTTACTAAAACAACAATGAGAACTTTGGGTGCGTTGGGATTAGAGAATGTTTCAAGCCGAAATCGTAGTTCTTACAAGGTATCCTGATATGCCTTTGACCAAAGAAGCAATATTCCTCCGTTGAAGAAATTTTTGGCTACTCAACACGGCTTCATAAGCCAGTTTTTGTACATTGTTTGTTGAAGACAAGCATTCTAGGTTGAATGGGAAACTAAAAGAAATCGGATGGGAGAATCTAACATTTGAAGTTGCAAGATCTGAAACGAAACGACTTTTGATTAAAAAATGGTGCTTATCATGGCTCTGTGATTTCACATTCCATTTGAATAGGCGAACTTGTTTCTAAAACACTAACTCTTCCATCTTTTTTTTTTTCTTGAGAAAATCTTACTTCTAACTTGAATTACAAGGCAAAAGAGGCCGTATTAAGTAGATGAGCATAGCGGTTGATACTGGCGGCTAAGCTAAGGCGGTGCGCTTCTATAACGGCTACCTTTTTGGGGGGTTTTGAATGGACTTGCTAAAATGACAGACGTTAATTCTTGTTCTTTTTTTTTTTTTCACAGTCGCTATTCTTTGGATTCTCTTTTGGCCAATGATTTTCTAGTGTTTTTTGGCCAAGAATACTACCCAATGTTTATGAACCTTTTTTTTTTTTTTTTACTTCAAAAAATATAATTAGCATAATGTTAATTCCTACATTATTTATACTTGCATGAAGTAATGGATAGATAACAGCTTAAATTTAAATTGACTAATGATTTTTTATTTTGATTATGATTTTAGTTTTTTTAGTCAAAATTTGTTGATGTTGTAATTATTATTTTATATTAAATTTAGTTAATTAACAAAAAGTTTTGTGTGGCAGTATAAGTTCCATACAAAATTATGTAAAATTTTGATCCTCCATCCAATGTCTTTGAGTTTACAGATATATAAAATGCATAGACAGGATTGCTTGAGCAATAAATCATAAAAAATAAGCCTGAAAAATTGGAAATAATTACTTTTTCTTAGATATTTGTGTTGGTTTTTTTAAATTTGACTGCTTCTTTGCTCTTATTTTTTAGACTGAATCAATTATAAATACATTTTATAATTTTAAATATAATATAAAAATATAAAAATAATACGATTTAAAATTTTAATAAAATTTATGTGTAAATTTTTTTAAAAATAAAAAATATATTTTTATATTTAATATATCAAAATAAATTATAATATAATAATTTTTATATTTTATATATTTAATATAAAACAAATACAACATAAATATATAAAATCTAATAATTCCTTATAAAGCACCGACTTCTGAAAGAAATAAGTTAATAATGTATGAGCGATTATAACTTAAACGGTAATTTCTTCATAAAAAATAACATTTAAACGGTAGTTGATAAAGATTCTATGCAAAATATAAAATGGTTTCTCATCCCAAACTCGAAGCCCGCGCTTGTGATGGTAGCTCTAACGATGTCGTCTCTGCTTCAATGGTCGCCCAAGCTTCTCTTCCCACTCCACCATTCTTACTCCAACTACTTTCTCCCCTATACCACTCCACGACTTCTCTACCCTCATCGCTAAACAATCCGAATCTTCTGCGCTTAGAGAACCAACAAGCAGAGATACCCATCGGAGAAGAAAAAAATGAAATTGAAGCAAAAAGAAGCTTTATCATCCTTCGTGTGGAAGGAATCTGGCAGCTATCCAAGCTCGACTTTTCGGTCGAAAACGACCCCGGCAAAGACTTTCTTTCAAGTTCATAATGGTCTACTCCAAGAAATCGCTAAAGTCCTCGAATTCCCAGTAATTTCTCGTCCCGTTTAAACTTATTTTGGAGAAATGTTCCTTCTTTTTTCTCTTTATTTTCTAATTTAGGGTTTACTCCAGGTTGCTTCCATGTCGCCAGAAGAAGCTTTCTCGGTGGTTGGGAAATCTTTTGACGCTAGAAAGGTGAATATTTTAGGCTTCTTTAGTTGTTACTTATATATATATATATATATGTATATGTATATTCTGAAAGCAAAAAGCACATGTAAATAGTAAATTCAAATGTAAATAACATGATTTTTGAGAAAATTGGAAACAAAAATTATAATCTTTTTGCTTAACTTAATTGATTGTTGTACTTTTATGTAGACAAATTATGTTAATTGATACCGCAGAGTAACTCCTTTTTAAAAATTATGCATGTTGAAACCTATGGTCATTTCTCTCAAATGTAGCCTTTTTCTTTATTTTCATTGATCGAATTTACTTTAGGTGATTATTTGTTGCAGAAGAACATTACGGATAACATAATTTAAGTTGTATATCCATTTTATTAGTTTGGTTTGTTGATGGTCTTCAGATACTGAAGGAAGCCAAGTTTGTATATATTGTGGATACGGATGTGTAAGCTGCTTAGTCTAGAACCACGTACATGGGACTTCATTTCTCTGTTGGAGCCAAAAGTTGAGCTAATAGAACATACGCCGCGTGAAAGAATTAATCATGATTTGGCCAGTATAGTACGTGATTTTAAAGACGGCAAAGGTGGTGTATTGTCAGGAGAACCAGGACATATCATTGACTCTGGTGAATCGCATAAGTGATCCACACCTAGAAAACCAAAAATTGCAGTTGTGGGTAGTGGCCCATCTGGCTTGTTTGCTTCTCTAGTTCTTGCAGAATTTGGTGCAGCTGTTACGTCGATAGAAAGCGGTCAAGCCGTTGAGCGGAGGGGGCCTGACATTGGTGCTTTAGTTTTTCCCCGGATTTTAGAATCAGAAATCAAATTTTGCTTCGGGGAGGTTATATCTCATTTCACTTGGTACTTCTGCTAAAGCATAGTTTCGTATTGTAGTTGCTGCTATTATTGTGTCTCGTCCTTTTAATTCTGCTATTTTGATGAGTGCTGGCTCTTAATTTCGGCCCAATGCTATGAACGATCGTTATTTTGTAATCGAACGTTATGTGACCATATGATTATTCTTATTAATATAATCTAGCTGCCTATCTTATATGAAAATAGTAGAATCTGCTCAAAAAGTAGATTTTTTTATATTAAGTTTGACAAATTGCATGGGCAAAGGGAGATAGGGTACAAATATATATCGGACTTGAGGGTTCTGTGAAGGCAGGCAAAGGATTGAAGTAACAATGACAAGGTGCAATCTAGATCACATGCATAATATGATATTGTATTCCTAGTACAAGGTCCAAAACGATTTGATTTTGATCAAGTTTTATGCTTAATTGAAACGTCTTGATGTCAGCCCATTTAAACGTTTTAATTGAATTTATCTTATTGGACCTATTTGAGTTTTGTTCTAAGTTACTTGTTTTTGCATGAACCTCAACCCAATTCAATTCAATTTGGGCCAATTCAAATGCATTTGAATTTGGGAGTTCAAGTGCAACTCTTACTCTTTAGGTTCAAAGTCATTTTTAGTTCAAAGTTAATTAAATAAAAAAAAAGTGAGAAAGTCGGCTGGCATGGCAGCAGCCTCCATCTAAATTTTTCATCACCTGCGCTTCCCCCAATGTGCTTCTTCATTTCCAGCTTTCTACTTTTTCCTCTTGTTTTACGTCACTGACTCCTAACATGAATTTATCAAAGACGCCACCTTAAATGCCAGCAAGCTCCATCATCCCGGAAAACCAACAATCTCACGTTCTCTTCCTCCCAAAATCCTAACATGAATGATGAATTTATCAATCTATTGCATTTCAAACAGAAGGATTTGACACCTTTTTCTAGTTATAAAGACCAAAAAGAATCATGCATAGGAGTTCATTCTAGAAACAACAAGCAAAAATCCAAGCAGAAAAACATAAAAAAGTTTTCAACCCTCCTACCTCCACCGAAATCACCAGCACAATCCCTATACAAGTCCATTCCTCATTTTCTCCACCAAACACCTCCATTGACCGCCATCACTTTAATCCCTGTTATCTACCAAAGACCCCCTGCTGAAACAGCCAACAGCCTTTCTCTTCTAGTTTCTACCACCAACAAATATAAATCTTAGTAATATATAACTTACTTCCAAATGATCATTGGCTATTAGTAATATATAAATTATAGCCTCAAATCAATATAAATAATTTTAATTTTTATAATTATTATTAAAATCTAAAAAATATTAAATATAAAACATCCACATAAATATATATAAATTTTAATACACATCAAATCTAAATTAACTAACCCTAAATCTTACATATTTAAAAGTTAATAAATATATAATTTATTTATATTAAATTTGATCAATATAATCAAACCACAATATTTCAATAATTAAGAATATATAAATTTTACTAAACTATCAATTATATAAACTATTTCAAAACAAATATAAATCTTAATAATATGTAACTTACTTCAAATTGAGAAAGCTATTAGTAATATATAAATCATAACCTCAAATCAATATAAATAATTTTAATTTCTATAATTATTATTAAAATCTAGAAAATATTAAACATAAAACATCCATACAAATATATATCAATATTAATACACATCAAACCCAAATTAATCAACCCTAAATCTTACACATCTAAAAGTAAATAAATTTATAACAAAACCCAACAAATATCAACAAAACTTTTACAAATAAAAAATAAATAACTCAACAAATAAACAAAAAATATCTTAAAACAAATATTAAAAATAAATCCAAACAAAAATTAACAATACTCAACATTAATACTCAACAAAAAAAATCCAATAAAAATATATCGCCAGCAAATTTTAATAAATATATGACCAAAACCTAAACAAATTTCAACAAATATATAAAAAAAAAAAAACTCAACAAATTGGTAACCAAAACCAAATTAAATTTCATCAAATATTTAACTAACAAAAACTCAACATATTGGTAACCAAAACTTAAACAAATTTTAACAAATTTATAACAAAAAAAATTAAATCCTAAACTCAACAAATAAACTCAACAAAAAACAAACATAAAATCAACTCATAAAAAAAATGATTGGAGCTAGCAAGGGGAAAAAGTCATCGTGCTGGTAGCACAATGGTAGCGAGGAGAGAAGGAAAGGGAAAAGGAGAGAGTGGGAGAGGGGAGGGGAGGGGGAAGGGGAATGGGAATGGGATAATTAGGGATTTAATAATTTAGGGGTAAAGTTGAAGGGCCAACGGTGGAGAGTTTTGAAATTTTTAATTTTATAGACTGTTTTACCGATGAAATTTCTATCAATAATAAAAAATTTTTTACTTTTACTAACAATTTTATTAACAGAATTTTCGTTAGTAATGTATAAAAAAACTTTTTTTGAACATTTTTTAGCAACGGATTTTTTCGTTGGTAAATTCATCAGTAAAATTAACGGCAATTCACGTCAGACTTTTAGCAATAGGTTACTTACAGACTTTATTCCATCGGTAAAATTTGTCGATAATTCATCGGTATTCCGTCGATAAAAGTGTTTTAAAAATTCTATTGGCATTCTGTCAATGACTAGTGATGAAAAATTTTATTGGTAAAAATCCCTTGATAATAACCATTTTTTGGTAGTGATGTTAATATGATTTATTTTTATGAACATATATTAAATCTATTACTCCATTTTCATCAAAATTGTATTATTATTATTATCTATATTTTTATGAAGTATTAAATATAAGAATTGTGATAATAAAAACGAACAACCATCAGATTAAAAAATGTAGTATTTAGACATTTCATAAGAGAACGAATGCAAATTACAAAATTTTTGGCCTTGTTTGATAAAGCATTCAAAATTTTCAATGTATTAAAAATGTTTTTTAACAATTTAATTTTTTAATGCATTTGATAATGTATTACAAAATTCATGAGATAGAATTTTTTTTCAATCAACATTTATTAAATAATATAAGTAAACTAGATTGTGACTGGCGTAATGGTTTTGGGACCGCCAGACGTAAAGTGTTTTAAAATAGAGAAAAATAAAAAAAGAGTCACCACCAATCTTTGTTAGGGTGTGATTGGTCACTAAAAAGTTTATCTTTTTAATAAAATTATAAAAGCGGGTTTAAAATTTATCAAAAAGATAAATTTTGGTCTATGAAAATCAGGTTAGGTTCGGGAGTCGATTACGTGTGGGAAAGGATTAGCACCCCCAAAACGCACATAAATTAGTACCATTTAATCATGTGTTATTTTCGATGTTGGATAAAATGGTTTTGACTTGAAATTTAATACTAATTCCCTTCGTTTAAAAAAATATTTTTGCTAAAATTTTTACTTAGAAACATTGAGAAAATCTTTAAGTTAAAGAATTATCTTAAAATTCTCTAACATCTAGGCATAATTTAAAATAACTCTTTTCGCTTAAGATTTAGTACAACAATCCTTAAAATGAAATAACAATCTTTATAGAAGATAATTGTTAGTGATTCTCTAACATCTAGGCAGAGTACCAAAAATTATTTTCTCCGAAATGTTATTTTTTATTTTATAATATTAAAATTTTAAAATATGTATATTTTTTGGTAAAAAGTTCTATATAGGAAAATAAATAACGGTATTGTCAGGTAGCAAATAAATGTTAAAGACAGAGAGATACAACACGAATAACATGATGATGTATGTATGTCAATGAATATTATGTAAGATGAAATGCAATTTTAAAGTTGGGTTCTTAAGTATAATAAGATCACCTTGACTCTCCAACATCTAGGCAGAGCTTAGGTACGACTATTCAAATTTAAGATCCCATTTTATGTTACTATACTTTTTATTTATTGAAGTTTTCGTTTCATTATTAAAACGCATTAAGGACTTGCAAGAAAAACTTAACGGAATAAAGTTTCTTAAAAACCCCATCGTCTAGGTGGCATTCGAGAATAAATTACTCCACTTGAGATTTTCGTACATATCCTTAAAGTTTTAGAATGGTTTTAAACTTGGGTATAGGTCAAGGTTTTAAAGATTTGGTGAGTTTCAGGCAATGATTTGAGATTTTGTACCAAATTTGGGGTTTTCAAAATTTTGGATTTAAGGGTTTAGGATTTTAGATATAAGGGTTAGCGTTTCAAGTTTCAGATTTTGGGGTTAAGGTTTTTGATTTTAAGATTTGAAAAATTTAGAGTTTTGTTTTTAGGGTTTGGATTTTAGGGTTTTGGATTTGAGGGTTCGGAAGTTTTAAGGTTTAGATTTTTTACTTTAGGGTTCAAAGGGTTTAGGGTTTAATTTTAGGGTTTAAAGAAAACGCGAACATCTCTAAAAATCTCTAACATCTGGGCAGATTTTTGGAGCAAGTTCAATTTTCATAAATTTTAAACATTAATTAAAAATTTTTAACATATTTTTTTATGAAAATTTATTATTATTATTATTTTAATTTTTTAATATTTTTTAAAAAATTTTTATAATTCTCCAACATTTAGGCAGAATTATATTTTGGGATATGTTTTATTCCCTCCAACATCTAGGCATGGAAAATAAAAAATATTATTCTTATTATAATTTTTTAGATTATAAGCATTTTTAATATTTTTGATTAGTTATCTTACTTGTTTTCATTTTTATTATTATTAAAAATAATTAAAAAATTATTTTAACAAATTTTAAAAAATTTTATCATGCATGAATATTAAAAAAAATACTCAAAATAACAAAAATAATAATATAAAAAAATTTAAAAATTCAAAAAAAAAATTTTACTTGAACCAGACTAATCAACGGTCCGATCAACATTGGTCTGAATCGGTCTGATCGGTTTGGTGGTTCAATCAGCGGTTCAGGCGGTCCAGAGGTTCAGACTGGTTCGATCGATTCGTATGGATCGGTTCAAGGTTGGCTGAAATAGGTTGTGGGTCGGGTTGAACGGATCTTCCTTGGTCTAAACGACATCGTTTTGGGCCTCCCTAACCCTATATAAAACCCAATTTTTTTTAACTCATTTCACCTTTCCTGCTAGAAAAAAAAATTTAGAGCTTTAAAATCTTCTCTGGCTTCGGCCAGAATTTGACTTCGGACCGTCGCATTGGCTATCACTTGGGTGGTTACCGGCAGTTGTCGGTGGTCAAAAAATACCAAAAATACTCTTAGAAGCGCTTTTCAACACGCTCTTCCTAGATCTGACCTTTTTTTGTCGAAAATAACCCCGATTAGTGTAGATCGAGGCTCAAAGTTTCTGTTTACCTTTTTTTTTTTAAATAAGATTGATGTGATTGTTTTTTGCTTTTGCAGGTAGCTTTGGTGCTGGGTTCCTCTCTACGAGGAGGACTGTTTTTCTTCGTTTTTTTAATTTTTTTTGTTTCTATTTGGGTATGGGTTTGGTGAGGGTTAAGGCTCAGACTGGGGTGTTGGTGTGGGTACTGAGCTTGTTAAAAGAGGGGTTGGGTAGTGATAAAGGTAAGCTCTTGGTGTGTCTGAGAGGAGGTCCCAAGGGGAAGAAGCTGGAGGGTTTTTAAGGTGCTTCAAAAGGGGAATAGATGGTGGTTGTAAGGTGGCTATAGGGGTAGGCTGTAGGTGGGCTAGGTAAGTTGTAGAGGGTGGTTGGTCGGGGGCGGCAACGGTGTCGTACGCCAGCCACCCTACTTTTTATTTTTTGTTTTCTCTTATTTCTTTTTTTTTTCTACTTAATTTTTTTAAAAAATATATCATTATTATTATTGTTATTATTGTTATTCATTTATTAATTTTGATATAAAAGATCCAGATAAAATTTGATGTCTACAGCTACCTTTTTTTGCCTATTACTGAGAATTAGGAATAAGGCAAAGATAAAGACGCCAATTTTGTTCGGAAGCAAATTAAAGATTTTTTTAATAGTTTTTCTTTTTTCTTTTTTTCTAACCACAAGTCAAGTGATAAAGAAAACGATCGGGACGATACCGCAAGTCAAAAAATAAAAAATTGACTGGACAACACCGCTAGTCAAAATTAAAGAATAAATCGGGACAACATCGTAAATTGAAATTAAGAAATCGATCAAGATAACACTGTGAATCAAAATTAAATAATCGATCGGGACAACACCGTAAGTTAAAAAATAAGAAATTGATCGAGACAACGTCGCGAATCAAAATTATGCCCGAAAGTTTTAGAAATCATGCCTGGAGGTCTTACAGAATCGATTGGGACAACACTGTAAGTCGAAAATAATGAATCAATCAGGACAATATCGCGAATCGAATTTATGCCCGGAGGTCTTGAAAATCATATCCAGAGGTCTTACAGAATCGATTGGGACAACACCGTAAGTTGAAAATAATGAATCGATTAGGACAATACCGCGAATCAAATTTATGCCTGAAAGTCTTAGAAATCATGCTTGAAGGTCTTACAGAATCGACTCAGACAATACCACAAGTCAAAAATAATGAATCGATTGGGACAACACCGCAAATCAAATTTATGCTCGGAGGTTTTAGAAATCATGCCCAGAGGTTTTACAGAATTGACTGGGACAACACCGTAAGTCAAAAATAATGAATTGATTGAGATAACACCATAAATTGAATTTATGCTCAGAGCTCTTAGAAATCATACTCGAAAGTCTTACAGAATCGACTAGACAATATCGTAAATCAAAAATAATGAATCGATTGGGATAACATCGTGAATCAAATTTATGTCCGGAGGTCTTAGAAATCATACATTGAGGTTTTACAGAATTGATTGGGATAACACCGTATGTCAAAAATAATAAATTGATCAGAACCGTAAATCAAATTTATGCCTGAAGGTTTTAGAAATCATGCTCGGAGGTCTTATAAAATCGATTGGGATAACACCGCAAGTCGAAAATAATGAATCAATTGGGACAATATCGTAAATCGAATTTATATCCGGAAGTCTTACAGAATTAACTGGGACAACACCGCAAGTCAAAAATAATGAATCGATCGGGATAACACCGTGAATCGAATTTATGCCTGGAGGTCTTACATAATCAACTAGGATAACACTACAAGTCAAAAATAATGAATTGAATGGGACAACATCGTAATTCAAATTTATACCTGAAGGTTTTAGAAATCATGCCCAGAAGTCTTACAGAATCGACTGGGACAATACTGTAAATTGAATTTATGCCTGAAAGTTTTAGAAATCATGCCCGGAGGTCTTACAAAATCGATTGAAACAATACCGTAAGTCAAAAATAATGAATTGATTGGGACAACACCGCAAATCAAATTTATGCCCGAAGGTCTTAGAAATCATGCTCGGAGGTCTTACAAAATCGATTGGGACAAGATCGCAAGTCAAAATAATGAATCGATCGGGATGACACTGTGAATCAAATTTATGTTTGGAGATCTTAGAAATCATGCCCGAAGATTTTATAGAATTGATCGGGATAACATCGTAAGTCAAAAATAATGAATCAATTGGGACAATACCGTAAATCAAATTTATGCCCGAAGGTCTTAGAAATCATTATCGGAGATTTTACAAAATCGATTGGGACAATACCGTAAGTCAAAAATAATGAATCGATCAGGATAACATCGCGAATCCAATTTATGCCCAAAGGTCTTAGAAACCATGCTCGGAGGTCTTAGAGAATCGACTGGGACAACACCATAAGTCAAAAATAATGAATCGATCAAGACAACACCATAAGTCAAAAAATAAAGAATCGATCAAGGCAACGTCGCGAATCGAAATTATGCCCGAAGGTCTTACGAATCATGCCCGGAGGTTTTAGAGAATTGACTGAGACAACACCGCAAGTCAAAAATAATGAATTGATCAGGACACACCGCGAATCGAATTTATGCCCGGAGGTCTTAGAAATCTTAAAATCTTTGAATGCTCCTTCTAATCAGGGGCAATAGAATTAAAAATTTGAAAATCTTTTACCCGAAGGTCTTGAAACTTGTGCCAGGATGTCTTTAGAGATTGTGTCTGGAGGTCTTACAAATCTCAAAATCTTTGAATGCGCCTCCTAATCAGAGGCAATCAAACTTTGAAAATTTGAAAATCTTTTTAAACATAGCTTTCGCCTGATTAGAGATTTTGAAACTCTAAGGGTCTTTTCTGAAGAAGGTTACTTCTAAACAGAAGCTTTGAAATCTTGATTGAAATTGGTTCCTCTTAAACAGAGGTTTTGAAATCTTGATTGAAAATGGTTTCTTTTAAATAAAGAGTTTAAAACTTTAAAAACATGCCTCTTTTTTTCTTTTTTTTTTATTTTTAATACTTACAAAATTGATAAATGCAATCATGATACAAATGTCTATTCTCATCAAATGATGCTAATGGAAATGTTGATGCAAATTTCAATGCCAATGCAAGAATACGAATGTTTGATACATTTGACTTTTTCACAATGCAAATGACAATGTCCTTTTCATGTGGATACTCCTACAAATACCTTCTTAAGATGCAAATGCCATGATGCAAATGCAAATTCTTCTTATGGTGTGAATGTAAATGTCTTATATAAGTGCAAATGCAAATAATGCAAATACGAATGTCTTTTTTATGATATAGATGCATGCGATGCAAATGCAAATATCCCTTTCATGATGCACAAGCAAGTGATGCAATTATGAATTTCTTTTTTTTTTATTCTTTTATTTGTAGGTCAAACATCTTTCTCATGGTACAAGCAAAGCAAATACAAAGACTCTTTATGCCCCTTTTTTTTTCTTTTGAAAAATCTCTATTCAAATTTTCAATGTTTCATTTTCACAAAAATGATCTCAGTATTATGTACAAAATATTTAAATAATCTCTAAAATTTCAAAAATGATTAAAAAAATTACCCCACATAAAGATCTTTGCAATCAAATGAAAAAGTTTAAAGCTCATGACTTCTGAATCTCTTGGAAATTGATTACTACTATTTAGAATGCTTATAGGTGGGGAAAATTGACAATTCAATTCTTTTCACTAGTGGGCATGTCTCATGGAAAGCTCGACGAGGGTTACAAGGATTTCTCTTGGGCTCACGAAAGAGATAATTTTTTTTAAACACTTTTCTTTTACTGAAAATGTGATACTTCAATACGAGTCAAAACTAGCCATTACTTTTCAAACAAGATTCGAAAAGAGGACAAGGCTAATTTTTTTTCAAAAAAGAGAAGGTCTTTAATGGGTACTAGTATTTCAAAAGGCTTTGCATCGAGATTATTTTATTTCAGATAGAACCTTGAAACTCTAAAATTTATCGGGACCTCAAAAATGACTTTAGCTCTAAACTGCCATCTTGGAGTTTTCACCTAGAGCTATATTTTTTGTCAATGAAGATTCAACAAGTATATACAAATTTAAGGACATTGCTCTTCAATCCAAGTGTCCACATTTGATCAAAATGAACTTTTCAAGGTGTGTAATGTAGGTCGAGGTTAGGGCTTCTGAAAGAATGGATAAATAGGCTCAAAATATATTATTCAGGGTAATTAGGCCAAGGATCCTGAAGAGCATTCTCTGACTTTCTTCCTTTGCTTTTTTTTTTTATTTGAAATATTTGACTTTAATTTCAGCAACTTTATTCATCCTTTTTTTCTTTGCCTTGAATTCTCATTTTCAGGGTACATATTTTTTATTTTTTATTTTTTTTGAATTATAATTGAAACTTCAGATTCTTATCTCCAAAGTTTCTTTTTTCTTCCTTGAAAATACCCAACTTCATCTTTAACTGTTCACTCTCTCAAATCGTTAGGATTCCAATTGAAGTCCTATTCCCTTTTTGCCTCAAACTTTCATTTTTGAAGGGTATGTTAGATACTTTCAATATCGAATACTTTTCTTGAAATTGATTTCTTGAAATGTCCTAATTTTGCCCCCCAATGTAGAAAATGATCATTGGCCGGGGTTTATTTTGAGAAAGAAGAAAAAAAATTTAATAGGCCCAAATGGATAGCAAATGGATAAATTTTATGTATGAGAAAGATAGAGAAAAATGGTCATTCATCATTTTAAACATGATCACTTGTCTAGAAGAGCAAATCATTGAAAATGTCCTTTTTTTTCTTTTTCTTTATTTTTAATTTTTTTCTTTTTGTTTATTTTTTTTATTTTTTTATGCCCCATCTTGTTTTTTCACTCAAAGTTCTAATAACGATCAAGTTATATAAAATCGATCGCATAGTTCAAAAGCTCTTTAGGCTAAAAAAATTTTTTCTGGCATTTTCTTGGTGAAAAAAAAAGTATAAAGGTATGAAACAAATTGTCTTAGGTAAAAAGGGATTATTTTTTCTTTTTCTCAATGTGCCTTAAGACATGGAACAAAAGTTATTTAAGAGAGAAAAAAAATTTAGGTATTTTTGTGTCTATGGTCATGGCAAATTTTTGACACACATTGAATTATCAATTTGAAAAAGTATTTGATTTTTGAAATTCAAAACAAACTTTCAAAATTAATCTATTTTATTCTTTGCCCAAGAAAAGATTATTGACCCTTTAAGGTATGAACTCAAACTCACATTCTCTGAAATGTTATGGTTGATGAGTCCAATCATTTGAATGATTAAGGGCAGCATGAAAGTATTTTAAAAGGTGTGGAGTTATCTGATGAGCTTTTTTCTAATAGTAATCATCATTTCCCTTAAGAATCTTTCCATCTTTATTGCAAAAGAAAACTTTTTTTTCTCTTTTTTCTTTTTTTGATTTTGTTTTGATTTTGATTTTTTTTTTTTGAAATCTTGAAAGTTACTTATGTGGGACTTTTTATTCAAACAAATGCATAAAGAGAAAATTCATAAAAAAAGATCCAAAACATTCAATTCTTTTAAAATAAGTTAGATAACTCCTAGAGACGCAACGCACAGGTCATACATACATAGTAAAAAGATTAAAAAAAAAATCATCCTATCCTGATTTTCAAAACTTGAAACCTCCCTCTTCATCTCAACTCCTCACATTTAACAATTGGATGGAGTCAACAACTTTCATTGTTCTATTACCTCTAGAGTCAGAATATCATTATTGATAAGATCTTCAACCTTTTCTTTCAATTATCTGTATTTTTCAATTGAGTGGCCAATTGCCTTTATATGATAATCACACTTGCCATTGGGATCATAATTCCTTACTGATGGATTTGATGTTGTTTTTAGAGGCACAAAAGTGAGATACCGACTTTCTATTAGCAAAGGTAAAATGTGAAAAATAGGGATGGATAATTTCTCTTGATCATTCCTTGGTCTCTTTCAATTCTTTGTTAGTTAGGTGGTGGGTTCAAATGTAGGAACAAGATCATGAATGACCATTTGAGGATAAAAATTTACTAGAAAGCCCAAATGGTGGCTTGGTTGGCAAAGGTATGAGTTTTAAGAGATATGGCTTATAGCAAGGTGATGAGGTTAATAAACAGGATAAGGATTGTGCGGGATAAAACTATTAGATAGATGCCCTTCCATTGTGACTGCTTGCACCTTTCTTTTATTCTTTTCTGATGTACTTTCCTCTTCAACATTCGTCACATCTTTTAACTTAATCTTGCCATTATTGATTGCATTTTCTATAATTTCACAAAAAATTCACCATGTCCGAAAAATTTTTGAAGACATTCCCAATCATTTTTTCATAATAGGGAGTGTTCAAAGAATTGACAAACAGAATAGTAATTTTTTTCTCTGATAAAGGTGGTTATACTTAAGCTACTATGTCTCTCCATCTGTGTGCATATTCTTTGAAAGTTTCAGTTGATCTTTTCTTTATGTTTTGCAAGAACAACCTATTTGGCATTATATCTTCAATATGCTTGTATTATGCTAGGAGGGCCCTAGCCAAATCATTCCAAGAGCAAATCTTACTTTGGTCTAACTGAGCATACCATCTTGTTATAGGTCTAGTGAGACTATCTTGAAAGCAATGGATTAACAACTTATCATCATGAGTGTACCTGTCATTTGTCAACAGTACATGGTGATGTGTGTTAAAGGGCATTTTGTTTCATCATACTTTTTAAAATTTAAGATTTTAAATTTTGATGTAATAACAAGATCAGGCACTAAACTAAACTCGTTGGCATCAACATTTTCATACACATTATGGCTTTTAATTGCTTTCAATCTCTCTTTTAACATATCAAATTCATCTTTCATCACTGTATCTCTTGATGGATCTAGCACCCTTTTTAATTTCTTTTATTCTTTAGGATCATCCACATTAGGCACAGCAGTGAACTCATGAAGAGTACGCTTGGGGTTGACATTTGTCTAAACTGAGGGTAACTCGACAGAAATGTTAGTAAAAGGTTGATGAGTAGTTGGAGGTGCTTGTGGCATATGAAGGTCTTGAACATATATGGATCTAGATGGATACAATGGTGTTTCAACAACTATTTCCTCCTTTGCCTCATATGTTTCAACAACTTTTTTTCTTTTGTCAACTCTGCTAACATCTGCTTTAATTCTACCAATTGTCTATTTATGTTCTGTTGCATTTCGATAACTATTTTGTTGATCTCTCATTGGGCCTTTTCTGCTCTGTCCATTCGACTTGCATCTTTATTTTTCATGATTCTGATATTGACTCGAGTGCTATAAGTGTGCAGACTCGACTGACCTCGTTTCCTAGGATAGCTATCCTTAATTATCAAAACTCATAAATGTATGACATGAATTTTTATTATAAAAAATCTTTTGGCTTTGAAGGTTTAACAAAAGCATATTCATAATCATAATCTTTTGTGTTTAGCTAGAACAATGAATTCAAACAGATGATGCATGATGTGCAAGTCAAATTTTTTATTATTAAGAAGGGGAAACTAGAGTTCTATCATATATTCTAGCTAGGTTATCTAAAGACATTCATTCCTTCTTATAAGTTCGATGAAGGCATATTCACACATCACTTTTTCACAGGCTCCTTTAGACATTCAATTATTAAAAGTGGACAGAGGCATCAATTCATAAAAAATTTGGGTCAAAAAAAGTTTTCATTCATTCCCAAAAGTACCAAGTTTACACATCACGAACCATTCTAGGGCTAGGACCAAAAAGTGCTAGACTTATTCTTACTCCCTATTGTTTCGCTTAAGAAACCTAAAAATAGTTGACTATGATGTTAGGAAGGACAACCTTTGACTTTAAAAGCTTTTTATTCATCATCTTGACCAACCTTACTATTACCTATAGCACTACTTGTTATCTTAATATGGATCGATGAAGGATTCTTATGAATAACTGACTTCATTTTGATATCAAAACCCAAATATCTGACTTTTATTAGTCCTTGTACCCTATGCTTCAAAGTCGTGCAGTCTTTAAGAGAATGGCCTGTGATGCCAAAATGGTATTCACATCGGGCATTAGGATTGTACCATTTGGAAAAAAGTAGTTTACGAGGTTCAGCAAGGATAGGGGCAATGAGATAATTTTTTATGAGCAATGAATATAACTCTGTGTAGGACATGGGTATTAGATCAATAGGGACTTTTCCTTTAGTGTTGCCAGAGTTTTTCTATCCTATGGTTGGTTTGCTTTGCTAAAAAATTGGTGGTATTGTTGGTCTCCAGAAGAATTGAGAAACTTTGGGTTAAAGATTGGGCTCATAAGGTAGTGACTAGATAGCATGCTGAACAAACGATTGTGAAGTGTGAGGTGTGGGACATGGGTTCAAGTGTGAAATTTTTGAAAGTTGCATGACAGTTGGGGGCCTAATCCTAGGTGCTTGGAAAAGAGGTTAAAAGTATTCATAAGAAGGATTTAGGTACGAGTTGGACTCGAAATAGTTGGTGATGGTTGGTTAAAGCCAGGTGACTCCTTCTTGGAAATCAAACTTTTGAGCTCAGTCATTTACGTGGTTAGTTCACCCATTCCTCTCTTGAGTTTGCCCAAACTTCGATCACTGTTTAAATCACCCAATACCTTAGTTTGTTCTGAAAAAGTGCTAAGACGAACAAGAGCCGATTGATCTTGACTTAATGAAATCGAAAGTGACAACAATCCTCAATGAGGAACAAACTCAACTATACCACTACCTTTAACCATTTCTATCAATTGAGTCATCTGTTGTTTCATCTCTCGAAGCTTGAGCCATAATTCCTCTTGATTTAACTCCAAAGCACTAATTATTGTTTCTAATCGATCTTTCATTTTTGGCATTCTAATTTCTACTAAGACAGATATTTTATTCTAAGACTTAGACCAAAATTCTAGATTACTACCCTTATTGAATGAATATCACAAAAACAATGACACAAAGTATGTTTATGAACACATGAATATGATGGCTAAAGGATGTCATGAAATGCATATATGCCTATGACAATGGATTTTTATATGTACAAGGACCCAAATGAAATTTTTCGTCAATCATGAATGTGTATGCAAGGAATATAATGTTCTATTGTAGGGATAGTGGGATATGAAATGCAATGTATGTTCCATACGACCTTATTATTCATGAATCTATATGCATGAAATGCAATGACATATTTACATGAATGATAAGATATATTCTTATGACTAATTCAACATAGTTGTATGGAATGCATGAACCTATCAAGTGCATGTTATATTTTTACATGGAATGCAATGCTTGTGTTATGCCAACCTAGTAAAACTAACACTACCTTTAAACATGTAATGAGATGGAATGTGCACACTACTTATTAAGATGTGTATGGTAGGCATGTATCATTTATCAGCAAGTGTACAACATGGGATGCATGCGCTGTCCATTGATATGGATGGGATGGAATGCTCATATTATTCTATCATGATGTGCACGGGATCGAATACATGTATTATTTATTGTGATTTATAAAATGCAAAAGATGAAACAAAATATGAAAGAAAAATTTTGAAAAGGAAAAATAAAAGAACTAGGACTTGAAAATTAATTTTATTTGGCCAATAAACAAAGAAGTTTTTTTTTTTTTAAAACAATCTTTAATTTTTTGAAAACTTTTTTTTTGGCTTGTTGGATAAATGCTAAAAATAATTCATTCTATTCTAAAATATTTTATGGAAATGTAAATTTTGGATAACTACCAAAGGAATGAAATACATGTCAAAAGAAAAAAATCTTCAAGAAAATGCTATTATCTTATTTCTACAAAAGGGCAATGCTCTATCGAAGGCTGGTCCCCTAAGGTTCACTATATGCTGAGTGAAGATTTGTTCATCTAAAGGTTCTTAAATTGTTCCTCACTAGCATCCACACTAGACTAGTAAAGAATCTCAATCCTCACCAATTATAGGCTACGAACGAAAATGGTTCAATTTGAGTAGAAGTGTTTCATTAGCAAATGCAAAGGTTATCACCTCATGAGAGCGTAACTACTTCACTTCCTCCTAAAAGGGATGGAGCCTAGGTATAGAGCTTATGCATGTGAGTGAATATTCAAAGTGTATGCAAAGTAATGTATTAATCAAAATAACATAAATAAATAATAGACATATAATCAAAATAAAGTAATGAACATCATGCAATTTATTTTATTTATTAACTTGTATATATATATTTTATGAAAAATTAAAATAAAAGAAATTAAATTAAATATCAAATAAAATCAATTAAATCCAATCATTGTAAATAGCACATAATTAAAGTTTTGGCCTGACTTTCAAACTTTCCCAGCGGAGTCACCAAGCTGTCATAATGGTTTTGGGACTGCTAGACGTAAAGTGTTTTAAAATGGAGAAAAATAAAAAGGGAGTCATCACCAATTTTTGTTATGGTGTGATTAGTCACCCAAAAGTTTATCTTTTTAATAAGACTGTAAAATCAGGTTTAAAATTTATCAAAAAGATAAATTTTGGTTTACGAAAATTAGGTTGGGTTCGAAAGTCAATTACGTGTGGGAAAGGATTAGCACCTCCAAAACGCCCATAAATTGGTATCATTTAATCATGCGCTATTTTTTATATTGGATAAAATGGTTTTGACTTGAAATTTAATACTAATTCTCTTTGTTTAAAAAAATATTTTTGCTAAAATATTGATTTAGAAACATTGAGAAAATCTTTAAGTTAAAGAATTATCTTAAAATTCTTCAACATTTAGGCAAAATTTAAAATAACTCTTTTCACTTAAGATTTAGTACAACAATCCTTAAAATGAAATAACAATCTTTATAGAAGATAATTGTTAGTGACTCTCCAACATCTAAGTAGAGTACCAAGAATTATTTCCTCTGAAAAGTTATTTTTTATTTTATAATATCAAAATTTTAAAATATGTATTTTTTTGGTAAAAATTTTATATAAGAAAATAAATAACGGTATTGTCAGGTAGCAAATAAATGTTAAAGACAGAGAGATACAACACAAATAGCATGATAATGTATGTATGTCAATGAATATTATGTAAGATGAAATGCAATTTTAAAGTTAGGTTCTTAAGTATAATAAGATCATCCCGACTCTCCAACATCTAGGCAGAGCTTAGATGCGACTATTCATATTTAAAATCCCATTTTATGTTATTATACTTTTTATTTATTAAAGTTTTTGATTCATTATTAAAACGCATTAAGGATTTGCAAGAAAAACTTAACGGAATAAAGTTTCTTAAAAACCCCATCATCTAGGCAGCATTCGAGAATAAATTACTTCACTTGAGATTTTTGTACATATCCTTAAAGTTTTAGAATGGTTTTAAACTTGGGTATGGGTCAAGGTTTTAAAGATTTGGTGAGTTTTGGGCAATGATTTGGGATTTTGTACCAAAATTTGGGGTTTTCAAAATTTTAGATTTTAGGGTTAGGGTTTCAAGTTTTAGATTTTAGGGTTTAGGTTTTTTATTTTAAGGTTTGAAAAATTTAGAGTTTCATTTTTAGGGTTTGGATTTTAGGGTTTTGGATTTGAGGGTTTGAATTTGAGGGTTTGGAAGTTTTAAGGTTTAGATTTTTTATTTTAAGGTTTAGAGGGTTTAGGGTAATTTTAGGATTTAAAGAAAATGCGAACATCTCTAAAAATCTCCGACATCTAGGCAGATTTTTGGAGTAAGTTCAATTTTCATAAATTTTAAACATTAATGAAAATTTTTTCATATATTTTTTTATGAAAATTTATTATTATTATTATTATTATTATTATTTAATTTTTTTTAAAATTTTTTTATAATTCCCCAACATCTAGGCGAAATTATATTTTGAGATATGTTTTTATTCCCCCCAACATATAGGCAGGAAAAATAAAAAATATTATTCTTATTATAATTTTTTAGATTTTAAGCATTTTTAATATATTTTTATTAGTTATCTTGTTTTCATTTTTATTATTATTAAAAATAAAAAAATTATTCTAACAAATTTAAAAAAATTTATCATGCATGAATATTGAAAAAAAAACTCAAAATAACAAAAATAATAATATAAAAAAATTGAAAATAAAAAAATTTTTTTTACCTGAACCGGACCGGACAACGGTCTGGTCAACGTTGGTCTGGACTGGTCTGATCGGTTCGATGGTTTAATCAAAGGTTTGGGCAATCCAAAGGTTCAGATCGGTTCGATCGGTTCACTAGCAGTTCGTCTGGATCAGTTCAATGCTGGCTGAAACAGGTCATGGGTTGGGTTACACGAATCTTGATTCCACGCGCGGATCCTCCTTGGTCTAAACGATGTTGTTTTGGGCCTCCTTAACCCTATATAAAACCTAATTTTTTTTAACTCATTTCACCTTTCTGGCCCAAAAAAAAATTTCAGAGCTCTAAAATCCTCTCTGGCTTCGGCCAGAATTCGACATTGGACTGGTGCATCGACCATCACTTGGGTCGCTGTCGGCAGTTGTCGATGGTTGAAAAATGCTAAAAATACTCCTAAAAGCGCTTTTCAATGTGCTCTTCCTGGATTTGATCTTTTTTTTTGTCGAAAATAACCCTAATCATCGGGGCTCAAAGTTTATGTTTTCCCCTTTTTTTTAGAACAAGATTGATGTGATTTTTTTTGCTTTTGCAAGTAACTTTGGCTCGGGGTTTCTTTCTACAGGGAGGACTGTTTGTCTTTATTTTTTTATTTTTATTTGGGTATGGGTTTGGTGAGGGTTAAGGTTCAGACTGGGGTGTTAGTGTGGGTACTGAGCTTGTTGAAATGGGGGTTAGGTAATGATGAAGGTAAGTTCTTGGTGTGTTCGAGAAGAGGTCCCAAGGGGAACAAGCTTGAGGGTTTTTAAGGAGCTTCAAAGGGGGAACAGAAAGTGGTTGTAGGGTGGCTGTAGGGGTAGGCTGTAAGTGGGCTGGGTAAGTTGTAGAGGGTGGCTGTAGGGGTAGGTTGTAAGTGGGCTGGGTAAGTTGTAGAGGGTGGCTAATCGGGGGCGGCAGAAGCGCCGTACACCAGCCACCCTACTTTCTGTTTTCTTTTCTTTTTTTTTTTAATCAATTTTTTTTAAAAATATATTATTATTATTATTATTATTATTATTATTATTTTATTAATTTTAATATAAAAAATTCAGACAAAATTTGATGTCTACAATAACCTGTGTAATACACAAATATAATTTCATTTGTTTTATATGTATGTGTGTATGTGTGTGTGTGTATATATATATATATATTAGTATTCTTTTTAAATTTATATTCAAATTTTCAAAATTTATAAATATATAAAATTTTATATCTTACTAACTTGTCATAAAAAAAAATAAATTTAAAAAAGTAAGAAGAAAATAACATGTCTTCACTTTACACCATTCTTGTTTCCAATAATATTTATATACCTAAAATTTATATCAAATAAAAATAAATTACATGTCTTTCTTAAAAAAAATAAAAACATAATGTAATGATGAATTAAATAATAAAAAAGTATAGACATACTTTCACTTTTGTGATTTTGTTCAAATTATTATACCAAATATGAAAAATGTTACGAGAGGTGTAAGAAAAAGAAAAATAAATTGAAAAAATATTAAGTTTCATAAGAACAAATTTGCAATAGTAATAAAATATACTTTGAAAAAAGAAAGATGCAAATCGAAAAAGTAAATTGCAATAGCAATACAATTCCAAAAAGCTGCAAACCAAAAAAATGAAAAGATTGATATAACACGTTATATTCATAGTCTTTAATTTGTAAAATAACTCTTGGATGACATTTAAGATTAAATAGGTAACTTGTAAATTGATAGTTTAAAAAATTAAAAGGATATAATAAATGATGGGAATTAAATCAAATTTATTGTCAATTTTTTTAAATATAAAATTGATAATTAGAGTTAAAATGGATATAAATCCTATTATTTAGAGATTTAATATGAAAAGACTATTCAAATTTTTAATATTTTACATAAAATTTTGAAAAGTTAATTTTTGTTTTGATACAAATTAAGGTAAAAAAAATATAGTGAGTTTTTGCAAGATTCAAATAAATTTAATTTTTGTAGTTTTAAAACATGATAAAAGATTCTTCTAATTAAATAATTTATAAAATAAGATTATCTAGGAAAAAACTAAAATTATTTGGATAAAATTCATATTTCAAAATTTTAATTCAAAAAAAAATATCTTTAGATTAATTTGATTTGCAATTATAATTTGAATAATTTTGATATTTGAATAAATTCAAGATTATGTAATTTGTAATTAAAAAAAAAACTATACTCTTTAAAAAAATTTATCCTACATGTCATCTAAAGAAGTTATCTATATAAGCATTCATGTCACAAAATTTATAAGGTGTTTATATATGTTGTAATATAATATATATATATATATATAATTATAATTATATTTATATATATGATACGGATCTACTTACCACTTAAAGCAGAAAATATTCAATAAATTTTTTTTAAAAATTTTTTGAACTATTATCCCCTAAAAATACTACTTCATTATTTACAATAAAAATAAAAGTAAAAACGTAAAATGACAAATTTTCAAAATTCATTATTTTACAATTATCAAATAATATATTTATATTCAACATTTAATTTTCAGCAAAATATCAAATAATTTTTATAATTCAAATCAATATTAATAACTTTTAATTGATTAAACAGAACTTTAGACTCTTTTATTTTGCAAACCAATAAATATGTAATCTAACTATATAGCTGAGGATACGATCTCTCATATTTGTTTTTCCCCTAACTATATAATTGCCAGAGATGTCACATCTTATATATTTTTTTATGAGAATATTTTTTATTAAACAAACTTAGAGAACATCCAAAATGATCATATAAATATATAAAAGATCACCAAACATTAAGAAATAATCATAGCGCATGCGCCAAATGATTCTTCCTCATGACCATGATCAAGGAAAGAACATTTCTCAAAAATTAACAGCAATTTTTAAAATCTTCGTTCCATTATAAGTTTTTTCCTATTTTCATAGCGTTTTTGAAAGAAAAGCTGAGAGATAATAAAAGAAAATAATTCTCAACTCTTTTCGTAGAAAATTTTTTTTTCATATTGCTTACTTTTCATTACATCGTTTTCATAGAAAAGAAATTCTCAACTCTTTTCGCGGAAAGAAAAAAGTCATCACATCGTTTACTTTTCATTAGTGGAGAAAAGAAGAACCATGGACGAAATTTCTCATGGAAAATACTTTTGAAGAAATCCCTTTAATGAATTTTCTAAGAAACATGCATGGTTTGCTTCCTTCTATATATAGAAACCAAGTTAGTGTTGTTCCATGATGCATTGAGATTGAACTATACTAGCTATATCATAGTTACAGAAATACTTTTACGAGTATTTCACTAGAAATTGACATGTTATGTTTTTCTTCCAAATTATTATAATATTTTTGTTCAATTATTTATTAAATTTTAACATAATATGAAATTAACGTCATGTTAAATTATTAATATGTCCTTGTCATTATTTTATAAAAATTTAACTTTTGACACTTTATTTTAAAATTACTATAATACTCCTATTAAATTTCATATAAAATTTTAATATAATATAAAATTAACAACATATTAAATTAGTAAATACCCTTGCCATTGCTTTATAAATATTTGACATGTGAAATTTAATTTTAAATTTACTATAATATCCTTATTATATTACTTATTAAATAGTTAATAACATAAATTTAAAACAATTCCCATGGAAATTACTATAATGCTCTTTTGTTTATTTAATATGATGTTAATATGTATCAAATTTGCTATAACGTCTTTCTACATTAATTACGAAAATACCTCTCTTTTCATAATTGTTGGCCTTGAATTGATTTTTATTTTGAAATGACAAAACATTAAAGCTAAATAAACTTGATCAAGATTTTAAAAAATGATTTATTTAGTACATATTCTTAAGTTTTATATTTTGGTACTAAATAAATAATATGATTTTCAAAGCTTAAACAAACCTTTCTTTGTTTTCATATTTCTAAAACCAAATCTATCTTTAAAGATGATTTATTTGAGCTTAAATGAAAGTCCAATTGTTGTTTTTAAAGTGAACTTATTCATTTTGGACTTAATACAATTTTAATAATATTGATTTTGAGAAATAGATTAACTTAAGAAAGCTATTTTACAAGAATAAAGTTTTCTAATATTGAATTTGTTTTATTTTTCTGTTTTAATTCACAAAGTATTAATATTTGAATTTTATATGGTTGGAAAGCTCTTTGAGTCTACTTTTTAAAGGATCAAATAAAATCAAAATCCAAATTTTCTAAGAAAAGATTTTGAATTTTTACTAGACACTCTACAATTGTCAGAAAAACTGCACAAGGTGTAACTTTAAAAATTTACTATAATTCGTATACAGTTGATTAGGTGATTAACTTTACATGGATAGAAAGCCCTTTAAATCTATTTCTAAATCTTCAAACGGTTTTGTGATTTGGATTTGTATAACTCAAGTTATGATCAAATTAGTAAGTAGAGTGTAAAATGAGAAATTACCACCCAGCATGGACAGGATTGATCCTCTTTAGAAGGGATCGGTTGGTTTTCAAATAGAATGCTCCTAGGACCCAAAATTCAAAAAAGGGATCAATTGGTTAGGCTATTTTCAAAGGAAAATTGGTTCAAAACATGAACCAATCGATCCCTTAAGGGAGGGGCCAAAATCACTCCAACGGCTATTTTATCAAGGATTCAATGGCTACTTTCACTTCCCAAACACTTTTAACGGCTACCTCTTCAGTTTCTCTATAAATTAAGCACTCCAACACACCAAGAACATTGATTAATTAAAAGAGCAAGAGCCAATAAGTAATATTTTCATTCTCTCAAATAATCGAGAGTGTTTAGAGCTTCAAAGTCCATATTTTTATATTTATTGTATCCAATTTTTATTTGTTGTTCATTCATCATTTTTTTGTACTTAAACTTAGCAAACACTTAGCCTTAGAGAGATTATTTTATTGTTTGTAAAATTACCTTTGATATACAATGGTGAAAGAGAATAAGAAGTAAGGTATCTTCTTGAAAGCTTTGTAGTGAGATTAGGTAAAATACTATAAAGGGTAAAGGTTTCTATCTTATGCCTTAGAAATAAAAAGATAGGTTGTATTTTCAATTCAAGAATAGTGGATTGAAGCCTTGGTGTGGACAACCAAGAAGAGAGGACGTAGGTGCCTTGTGGAGAATGACTGAATATAAATCATTGTGTTTGATTTTTCTATCCCTATCTCTTTACAATTTATTGTTGTTTATATTTGATTTTAGATTCATTAATTGTTATTGTTTGCATTATATTTTCATCAAAAGTGCTTATTGTTTTAATTTTCATTCAACTATATTGAAATCATTTGTTTGGAAAGAATTTGAAGAAATCCAATTCACCCCCCTCTTGGATCACCATCTCACCTATAAAGCTAACAATAATTAGCCAAAATTATTATAATGTTATCTTATCATAATTATAAAAGTGCCTCTCATATTATAATTGATTAAAATTACTATAATACTCCTTATACCATACTTACAAAAATGTCCATCCACTATAATTGATCAAAATTACTATGATGCCCTTTACACCATAATTACATAAATGCCTTTATGAGTGCTTTATAAGTTAACATGTGACATTTTGTTTTAAAATTATTATAATATTTCTATTAAATTACGTATTAAATTTTAATATAATATAAAATTAATCATATATTAAATTATTAAAATACCTTTGCCATTAGTTTATAAAATTAAATATGTAGCATTTTATTAAAAATAATCAAAACTAAATGATCAAGTGGGCTAGATAATTAAAATAATTTATATTTTAAAATAAAAAATTATTTAATCCCTCACATAGTAGGGACCACACACTAATACTATGTATAAAATGACTTAGTTTCAATAAAAGAGGAAAAAAAGAAATGAATTGTGAATAGTGACCCAGACCCAACCCGATAACCCCTGAATTGACCAGAATTTCACCCCAAACCTACATTTGATCTAAATTAGGCCCAAGTTGAAGGTCGCTTATTTGGATCCTTCCTTGAATTAGGTTAACCCAACTTGTGGTAAATTTATTTTAATTTTATTTGTTTATTGTTTTTTCATACATATTTTAGAATATACATATATGTAAGTATTTTAAATTGTCAAAAAATAATAACCTTAAAAGATGGTTAGATAGTTAAGATGATAAATGTAATTTTACTGAGTGTGATTATTATAAAAATAAATAGAGATTTTTTCGAGGATGAAATTTTTAAAGATATTTGAGTAGTAATTTTTAAGAAATATTTAAATAGAGAAATTTTTTTAAATGTCGTCAAAGTATTGAGATATTGAGAATAATTTTTAATATAAAAAAATTTTCCATTTATTTGTTTTTAGCAAAAATAAGAAAAAAAATTATGAAAATTAAAAATAGTGATTTGGTACAAATTAATTCATAAGCACCCTATTTTATTATTCGTCTTTTTATATATGTGCATTAATTTTGTAAATATATGAACAAAAGCCTCTAAGGATAAAAATTTATAAAAATCTGAATAATAATTCTCAAAAAAACTTTAGGTGAAAATTTTTTTCTAAAATACCATCAACATATTAGAATATTTAGAGGAATATTCAATACAAAAGGCTTATGATTGTTTTCAATTTAATTATAAAAAATATTTATTCTTAAAAATAAAATTGCATTAATTAGTGCAAAAATTTTATGTTTGCATCTCATGAACATATATTAATTATGAAAATTAACAAGAGTATACAAAGGATGAGATTATAAAAATGTCAAAATAGTGATTCTTAAGAAATTTTTAGATGAGAAAATGTCTCTTTCCATTGTCAGAGTATTGGGATATTTTGAGATTTTTCAATCCATTAGGTTTTTATATGTTTTTCAAACAAAATAAAATTTTCTTTTATAAAAATGATAAAAATTAAATAAAATTAATTAAAAAAGATGTTTTTGGTTGCAATAAGTAAATCGAAGAAAATATTTTTAAATAACAAAATTAAAATCACTTTTATCAAAATTAAAATATAACAAACGACTAATTTGTATCGTTTTTAAAACTGACACTGTGAGAATGTTAAGTTTTTTTTCACATTATCGTACACTTGAATTTAACTTTTTTTTGACAAACCAAAAAAATTATTTCTAATAAGTTTTAATTAATTTTAAAATTTTATTAAAAAATTAGTTTTCTTATGTAATCAATCATATTTAAATAAAAAAAAATGATAATAACTTTTTGTGTTTTTAAAATCCTCTTAATGGTCTGAGTCTTTCGACAAAATCATTATGACTATATACGATATGTTTCATAATATTACTTGTATTGATTTTTAGTAATTAAAATTGATTTTTAACTATTAGCGTGTATCTTAGGCAAAAAATAATTAAAAATTTTAAAATTTAACTTCATAAGAGATTTTAAAATGCTATATATTGTGATAAAACTTTGATTTAATAAATATTTAAACTAATTAAGATCAAAGTTTATTTAAAAGTTATAAATAAAAAAAATGAAAATAATAATTATGAGAAAAAATATAATGAATGATAAAAATTTGAGTTTAGGGAGCCAGGATGCATGATAAAAATTACGCATAAAAAAGAAAACACGTTTTAGTGTCAACAATTCATATAAGACTCTGAAAGTGAACTTCGCAAGGAGTAAGACCTTTCTAACTTTGAAAGTCATTAGGTAGAGCTTTCAAACAGTAAGTGGGGCACTAAGAAAGAAAGAGAGATGGAAGAAATTTCTTCTGTTTTTGGTGTTTAACTAAAATGAGTTACCAGGTGCGTGATTTGTTGATAAATATTAGATTATTAATTTTAATAGTAATGATTCAAATTTTGATAATTTCAATCATCCAAAAAAAATTTAAACTGAGTCATGAGGAATTTTCCCCTATTTTCATAGCGTTTTTGAAAGAAAAGTGGAGATAATAAAAGAAAAAAAATTTCTCAACCCTTTCGTAGAAAAAAAAAAGCCATCTCATCGTTTACTTTTCATTAGTGGAGGAAAGAAGAAACATGGACGAAATTCTAGTGGGAAATACATTTCAAGAATTCCCTTTAATGAATTTTCTAAGAAACATGCATGGTTAGGGTCCTCCCACATATAAAAACCAAGTTAGTGTTGTTCCGTGATGCATTGAAGTATAGTAGCTATATCGAGTAATTAGCTGAATATATATATTGAGAATTTTGAGATGTGGGTCGTTTTGGTGCTAGTTTTTGTATTAGGTTTAGAAGGGTTGGGTGAGGGCTGTTGGGAACAAGAAAAACTGAGTCTTTTGCAACTCAAGCCTTTCTTCAATCTCCAGTACGATGTGTTCGGAAACAATAAGCAGTACGTTCTATACAACTGGGTGGAAGAGGAAGGAAAAAAGAGTACTTCTGATTGTTGTCAATGGGAAAGGGTGGAGTGCAATGCAACCACTGGACGAGTGATAGGACTTTCCCTTGCAAACAGATTGCGGGTAGAAACTTTCCCTTATAACCGGAAGTATAAGCCGAAATTGAATCGTCTCAACGCCTCTTTCTTTCTTCCCTTTGAGGAATTGAAGAGTCTTTCTCTGAGTGGGAACCATATAGTTGGTTGCCTTGACAATGAAGGTTATCCATTCACTACTACTTTATTAACTGCAAGCTAGTGAATTTTGTTATTATTATTATTATTTTTAATCGTTGACTTTAAATTTGAAGTTCAATTTTCATTGCGATCACAAATTTAATCTAATTTTAGGTCTGTTAATTTTAATTCATTTTATTTATTTTGGTTGGTTATATTGCAGGTTTTGAAAAGCTAGCATTGAAATTGAAGAATCTAGAGGTCCTTGACTTAAGTATCAATCATTTCAATGATAGCAGCATTTTATCATCTTTAGTTCAATTTTCATCCCTCAAGTTTCTAAATTTATCACACAACCTACTCAGTGGAGCGATCCATACAAATGGTAAAGTACTTACTAAAATATTACTATTGTTTATTTCAATATTCAAATATTGTGCCTGTCAATTTGAACGTTTTCCACTAGGTTTTGGAGGGCTATCGACAAAATTGATTAGAGCCGTAGAGATCCTTGACTTAAGTTTCAACTGCCTGGATAATGAATTCTTGTTACCTCTGATTGAGCTTTCATCTTTGAAGTATCTGGATCTCTCCTACAATTGGATGATAGGATCAAACCATACCAATGGTAATGTTAATAACATGTGAGAAAGATGATTTAGTTAGGTAGATTAATTAATGTTTGATTTTAAATTCCTGAAATAATTCTTAATACAAATAATTCTTTTTTTTTTTTTTTTGGGTATTTGAGATTATACCAATGAAATTTAACAACTTCTACAAACAGATTACATAGCTAACAGTAATACCAATTTTTTCTTCTCATTCTTTTTTTATATCGATGAGAGCAGGTTTCAAGGGGCTATCAAGATTAAGGAATTTGGAGACACTCTATTTAAGTGGTAACATATTAGAAAACAACATCTTATCATATCTTGGAAATCTTTCATCTTTAAAGGTTTTAGGGTTGAAGAATTGCGAATTAAAAGGAACCATTGATATGCAAGGTATGCATTAATTTCCTTCATTATAAATTTTCCTTCTTTACTTTCAAGTATATATTTTTGGCCAATTTAATTTCAGATACATTTAGTGGACTTATATATATATTTGATTGGGTTTGAACAGAATTGAATAATCTGGTAAGCTTGAAGGAGTTGTATTTAAACGACAATGAAATTAAGAGCTTTGGTTCTTTCCATGGTACCTTACAAACTCAATTCCCTCATGATCAATAGATATTTTTATTTTGGAAAGTTATGGGGTTTCATAAATTAATGGAAATCTTGTATACATATATATAGACAAGGATGATGAAAGACAATCAGGGTTGATCAATCTTGAGGTGCTTGATTTGACTCTTAATATCCTCAACAATAGCTTATTGTCATCCTTTGGGCCCTTCTCTAAAAGTCTGAAGCATCTCCATATAATTGCAGGTGAAGAGTTGATAGGATCTATAGATATTAAAGGTAAACAATTACATCTTTTTTGACCTCCCTTAAAAATTTAATGTGTGTTTTAATTAACATGCTTTGAGCAAATCCTGATGAAAACAATTAGCATTTGAATTTTCAAATATTACGATTATTCCATGAAGTACAATGTTGAATAAATTATTTTTAAATTTTTTAAAATATGATTTTATAAAGATTTTATATTTAGTAAAAACTTAAAAAAAATTTGACCGTAAGTTTATTTATATTTATAAAAAGAGATTTAAGTCATGTTTAATACATAAGATAATGGATACGATCGGATGATAATCATTTTATATTATCTTTGATTTGTATTTAAAGAAATGGATATGATTACAACGAGAATTATTATCTTTTTAGTATAAAATGATTTAATTCTTCAAAGTAAAAAATATTATTTTTAATCTGTGAAATTGAACTTACATGTCTATTATCTTCAATTTGGGAGAATTAAATCATCTTATGTCAAGAGGATAATTAATCTTTATTATAATCATATCTTTTTCTTTAGATAAAAATTAAACTTAATATAAAATGATTATCATTTTATCATTTCCATAAAATATGACCTTACTTATATTAGTACAACTTTTATATATTTTTTTTGGATTTTTGGATCAAAATTAAAATTTGTACTGTTTTTCATTTGACATTTCACTATAGAAAAAAAAAAACTAATTTCCCTGTATATGATACATATATTTATATATATTATGGCTTTGAGATTAACAGATGCAAGAGGTTTAAAGAATCTGAAAGGCCTTGATAGAGTGGCAGTTGTTGCGGCTGACAACGGTGTTCTACTAGAGTCATTGGGCTTATTCCCGTCTCTGAAGACGCTTCACTTTGAATCTGGTCTTACTGTTGGAACGGTGAATATTCAAGGTAAGTAAATTACAGTGATAATTTTTCCTTAGAAAAAGTAGCTTTCATGTATATGAATTTAGTTGTTTCTCTTGGAATCTATAGAATTGCGTAATTTGACCAACTTGGAAGAGTTGTACCTGGACAACACTTTTCTACACTCCGACTTTCTTGAAGACGCTGGGAAGCTCACTTCTCTTAGAGTTTTGTCATTGATTGGTTGTACAAGTACTGGCGGCCTCTCCATTCAAGGTAAATTAATTAATTTGGATCTTGCAACTTCCTATTCCTTAATTAAATAACACTAATAATTAAATAATTTATGTTGTTGTTCCGTTTCATAGGTCCACTTCATTTGAAGAATTTAGAATCCTTGAATATGGACGAAACTTCTCTCCAAAACAGCTTTCTTGAAAAGATTGGAGCAACGACTTCTCTCAAGATTTTGTCATTATCTACTTGTGGACTTACTGGCACCTTATCTACTCAAGGTCAAAGATAGATTTCTACTTTCCTTTTTCTCATTGGTTACAAACAATAAAGCTTCAGTAAATACTAATAATATTAATACTAAAATCTATAATTTAACTTTTTAAGAGGTGAAGTGTCTGAAATCATTTTTTTAATATTCTTCTAATAATAATAATAATGTACATTCACAGGTATTTGTCAACTAACAAGTCTGGAAAAGCTGAATATCCGTGAGAATAAGTTAAGGGGTACTTTCCCTAGTTGCTTCTCAAACCTCACCTTTCTTAGACATTTAGATTTCTCTTCCAACCAATTTTCTGGTAACTTAGCTGTGTCTCCCCTTCAAAGATTGACGTCCATGGAATACATTGACCTTTCAAATAATCAATTCCAAATCCCAAGTTCATTAGAACCCTTTTTCAACCATTCAAAACTCAAGTATTTTTATGGCTACAACAATAATTTATTTGCGGAGGCAGGGCTACATTCCTTGGCCCCAAGATTCCAATTGAACATCATCAGTTTGTCTTGTTGTGGAGATGCCGGACCATTGCCCAAATTCCTCCATCATCAACAGGAGTTGCAAACTGTTGATCTCTCCAACGTTAATTTGAGAGGGGAGTTTCCAAGCTGGTTGTTGGAAAACAATACAAAGCTAGAAAAACTTGCTCTTGGCAATAACTCTCTCTCGGGGCATTTGCCATTGCCATTTCATTCAGCCATGAAATTATTGGAATTAGATGTCTCCAACAATTTCTTTGATGGTCACATTCCAGTAGAAATTGGAGTGTATCTGCCAGGTTTAATGTCTCTAAACATTTCAAAAAATTCTTTGGATGGAAGCATTCCTACTTCAATTAGTGACATGAAGTTACTGGAAAAATTGGACTTATCCAACAACAGATTGTCTGGCGTAATACCCGAGTCCTTGGCCATGAGTTGTTCCTCCTTAAATGTCCTTGTATTATCAAACAATAATTTGCGAGGCCAGATATTCTCTGCAAACTTCAACTTGACAGACTTGAGGCAGTTAGAATTGGCTGGTAATAACTTCACAGGATCTATCCCAAATAGCTTGTCAAACTGCCCATTCCTGTTAAAAATCGACATCGGTCATAACCATCTTTCCGGTGCAATCCCAAGGTGGATGGGGAATCTGTCTTATTTAATCGAAGTTATCATTCCCGATAATCATATTGAAGGTCCCATCCCAAAGGAGTTTTGTGGACTTCACATACTAGGAGTTTTGGACCTTTCTATGACCAACATATCTGGGACAATACCTTCATGCTTCAATAGATCATTGATCAACCATGTTCATCTGTCTAAAAACAGGCTACGAGGACCAATACCAAACAGAATTTGCAAGAGCCCTAGACTGGTGACGTTGGATCTCAGTGATAACCAGTTCACTGGCAATATCCCAAATTGCATCGAAAAACTTGTTGGCTTGAGTTATCTTGTCTTGAGGCACAATAATCTTGAAGGTGAGATTCCAAATCAGCTTTGTCAGTTGCGCAGATTAAGTGTGATTGACCTTTCTCATAATAATCTTTCTGGTCGCATCCCAAATTGCCTGAATGTTACCGCATATGTGGAAGTACCTAGAGATTATTATACAACTTACTACATTCCATATGGCTTAACGGATGGATCAATAGATTTGACAACAAAGAGCATATCTTACTCCTATAGGGGAAGAATCCTCGGATACTTGTGTGGAATCGATCTCTCCGCCAACAAGCTGACTGGTGAGATTCCTCACAATTTGGGAAACTTGCACAAGATGGTCATGTTGAACCTATCTCACAATTGTTTGACAGGACAAATCCCACCATCGCTTTCTAACCTCAGCGAAATTGAGAGTTTAGATCTTTCTTACAACAACTTGAGCGGGAATATCCCTCTTCGATTTGTTGAGTTATATTCCTTGGCTTATTTCAATGTGTCATACAACAATTTATCTGGGAATCCACCTCCAAGGACTGCGCAGTTTGCAAGTGATTTTGATGAGAACAGTTACTGGGGAAATCCTTTTCTTTGTGGAAAACCGTTGCCTAGAAACTGTTCAACAGCTGAACCATCACCAATGACGCCAAGTGGAAAACATGTTGGCTTAATTGACATTGAATCCTTTTATATGACTTTCACCGCGTCTTACATAATGGTGCTATTGACTATTGCAGCGGTTCTGTATATAAATCCTCATTGGAGACGAGCATGGTTCTATCTCATAGAAATAGGCATCAATTCTTGCTTGTATTTTGTCGTAGACAATCTCCCCAAACAATTCCGTTGTGGTAATATTTAATGTAGCCAAGCAATATTATATATTCATCTCTCTTAAATAAAATCCAGACAATCTCCCCAAACAATTCCGTTGTTGTAATATTTAATGTAGCCAAGCAATATTATATATTCATCTCTCTTAAATAAAATCCAGTTTTGGAATTTTACGATAGTTGGTTTGAAATATTCAAAGCTAATAGAATAAAATATCTTTAATAATTGCATCCAACTCTTTGTTTATATTTGGATTGAGAGGAGGTGAGGGAAAGGAAAAAGAATGAAGAAAAATAAGAAACATTTTCTTTGGTTTTTATTTTAAATTAAAATAGAAACTACCTCAAATTAGGTGAAAAACTAAAAATTAAAAAAAGAAAGGATTAATTCATTTTCTCATTGAAATTAAATGAGAAAAATATAATTGTACAAGAATAATTCCAGACCTACATTAGTTTATGGATTAATAAAAGTTCATCTCTTTTATTGAAAATTTTTTCTTTCTTTTATATTTAAAGCAATTAATTTTGATATCATTTATATGGTAAATGAAATATTTAAAGGTATAATTGAAAAAATATTACAATAAATCATTTATTTTTCTTTCTGCTTTTTAACTAAACAATAGTTATTAGGAATTAAGATTTATTTTTTTTCCTTTATTAATTTTAACTATCCAAATAAATGATAAATATATAATTTCTTTTCCTTTCCCTTAACATTTTTTTTTTTTTTTTTACTTTTCTTTGCTTCCTTTTCTTTGTCTTTATTACTGTCTATTCAAACATAGTGCAAGGGTGCATCTAGAGAAAGATAAAGAAAAAAAAATCATCAATGAATTTTTTGTGCCAATTCCATATAAGTAAAATCTACTTAATAAATCCAATGAAATCACTTTATGAGTGAAATTAATGTCAGATCATCAAAGTCAATAGATATTTTAACATATTTGACAAAACAAAATTAGTGCTTGGACTTAAATTACTAAATCAAAATAGTAAAAATATTTAATTTTTATGAATTATACTTAAAGGGATTAAAATTTTAATTTTATGTAGATATAAGGATTAATTATATAATTTGACAAAAGAAACTATTTTCTTTTTTTTTTATTCTTGGTACTCAAAACTAATTTTTTTAAAAATAAAAACTAATTTTGTTAGTGATTTGTTAAAAAATTAAAAGGATCAAGTTAGATGGTAATCAAACACATTTTCTCTATAAAAAATACATTTTTAAATATTTAAAAAATCTTAAAGTACTAATTTTAATAAAAAATTGCATTATATATAGTAGTAACATAAAAAGATTTTTCTTTCATTTAAACAGATAAAAATAAATAAAAAATATAGATAGGCCAAAATCCATAATATAAATTTTGATCATGTACGATCAACAATACATAATCAAAATTTATACCAGATGGCACTCTTTATTATGTTTTTTTTTTATTTCTGGTTTTTTAACCTTTTTGATTTTTTTATTTTTTTGTCAAAATCATTTTATATTTAATAAATATTTTTTAAAGATTTTATTTTTTAAATGTGGGTTTCAATTTATACCAAGCTTTTTTTTTCAAGATTTTAAAATTGTTTTTTATGGGATTCACTTGAGACTAAAGGTATGTTAGTATTTTTTAAAATTTTTTATCATTTTCTATTTTATATATGTAATAAATATTTTAAAAAAATTTTAGATTCTTTTTTGTCCACCAACTTGATACCAATGGTGATGTACTCTATCTTTGAGATATTTTGGAGGCTGATGTGATTCATGATGCTTAAGAGTATCAATACCCTATTGTGCCTTCATTAGGTCGTATTACTCGATCTAGGGCTAAAAAGCTATAATTGATCCTTAACTTGTTACTTAGACAGAATTCAGTCCAAATGAAAAACTTGGATAATTAAGCTATAGAGAAAAAACCCATGATGATTACATTATTTACTTACAAAGACACTTTGGCAAAATTAAGCTTTTATCGACTTTTGCATGAAAGTAAACTAAATTGGGCTTTTGCATATCATAAGCCTTTCATATAAGTTTTTGTCTATAATAAGCCTCACTTCTAAGCTTTACGTGTAATGGGCCTCACATATGGGTTATTGTATGTAGAAGATTGAAAGTTTGAATATTTGTGACTGAAAGAACAAAATCTGAAGATTTGTGGCAAACTTCAAAGATTATTAGGTTTATTACTTGTAATCTTTTTTATTTTAGTTTTAGTATGTGTAGACACTTAATTTTATTCAGAATATTTTATCATATTAACCTGGACTCGATTTTGTAATTGTACCATGACTATAATTTTTTGGGCCCATTACATTGTTCATTTTCAAATGCCCATGATAAGGCCCATTATTAGCCATTAAAAAAATAAATACAAAAATATAAATAAAAAATATAATATATAATATAAAAATAAAATAAATAATAAAATATAAAATAAATAATAAAAATTTTAAAAAAGCTTGACCTAAAATGGCCAAGATGGGAGTCCAAATTAGCCACAAAGAAGAATGAAGCCTAAATAAATGTAAGGCCAGAACCTTGTTGAAGGCTTGAGACTTGGTCAAAAAAGGGGTTTACTTGACCAATTACAAATTTTGCATAAAAACCTTGGATGGGATGGAAAAGAAAAAAAAAATGGCATGCTAGGCAATGTGGGAAACTACTTCAAGAAAACTACAAAAAAAAATTTGTATGAGAAATGGCTCGATAACATGATGAAATGGTGAAGAAGTAGCAAAGACTAGAAAGAAAAACTGGCAAAAAAGAAAAGAATAGAGAAGAGAAAAAAAAACAAGAGAAATATCTTTACAAAAAAAAAAGACAGTAGCAGTAGGTATAGGCGAAGACCAGTAGTAACAAAAAAGAAACTAAGCAAGAAAGAAGTACGTTGAATCAAAAGTAAAAAAAAAAAAAAACTAAGTAGTAATGAGAGTTGGATAAATAGTAAAAAAAAGTGAAACTAGTAGTGAAAAAGTTAAGACTAGGAAAAGAAAAAACAAAAAACCTAAAGTAGAAAAACTAGAAAAAAATGAAGCAAAAACCATAAGAAAAATATGAAAAGAAGACGTGAGCAAAAGGAAAGAAGTAGAATAAAAACCTAATGTGAACAACAAAAAAGAAGAAAAGAAAGAGAATAATAGCTTATAGAAGAAAAATAGCAACGTGAAACAAAAACAAAATGAATTAGAAAAGAAGCAGAGACCAACAGGTATCCTTTTTTTTTTTCTTGTTCATCTTATATGAATATATGTGATTAGATTTTGTTTGACATGCCAAGTTTGAAAGAATAAAAAAAATGCTTGACTTACTTTTTTTTTTTTATTTTAAAGACCTTGATCATAAATCATTTCATTTTTTAGGTATAGGTTTTAGGTCTAATGTGAAAAATTGAAAAAGGAAAGTTTTTCCTGTTGATAGAAGGCTAATGCAAAAACAGGGGCTGAAAGAATGAAAACAGAGGGGCTTTTCAAGCTTCATTCTTGAAAGGAAAAACCTTACTTTTCAGTTTGGTTTCCTAGCTTTATTCATAACATTTAGGATCTATTTTTTATCTTACTTTTTACTTCAATGTGTGTTTAAAGTTTAGGGCTTCAAGTTTTCAAAAAAAATAATAAAACCAAGAATCAACAATAAATAAGATGAACAAGGATTTTCTAATTAGGAGAAGTAGGAATTATGCAGTTAGGGTGTCTAGCTTGTTTTGCATGGGTTTGCATGAAAGAGTTCAAAGCTCTTATGTTCTTTCTTTTGCATGTTGGCTGTGTTAAGTAAATAATGACATTTCTAGTTTCTTAGTTCCTTGTTTTAAAAAATAAAAACTTTAAGGAAACATAATATTGGTGCCGAGCTTCAATTTGAGGGTATTCTTATGAATGCAAAAGAAAAAAATAGTTAGGCAAAAATAAGGGGTGTTTCCTGTATTTACACTTTAACACGTAAGTTAGTAAAAATCATGTTAGCAAAAAAGTAAGAAAAAGAGAGAAAGAGAAGTGAATGGGATGAACATGTCTTCATGGTACCTAAGTCTTCATATTTATAGGTAAGCTTAAAAAGACTATAAGGAGAAAATTAGGATGGGGTCGAGCAAAGGTGGCACTGACCATGTCAGGTTGACTTGACATGTCTGGTCAACACAAATGATAAAGATACCTTTAGTTGTCTGCTAAAGGCTTTGAGAAGGAAAAAGACCATTATATCATTTTGACCATCAAATGCCCCTAACACTCTATCCCCTCATCAGGTGGCATAAGTATCAAATCACCAAATTTTTTATCAACATCTCTGATATAGGACAGATTGGCTGAAAGAACAGATTGGTAGCTTGGTTTGTTAAAGGTTGACGTTATAAAGAGAGGTCAGTTTTGGATAATAACTAGCTTTGAGCCACGATCCGACCTAGTGAATATCTAATCTTGCACATGTATTCTGGATTGAGTGCATAATTGGTTTAAAGGTTGTTGATGTGATAATTGTCTGGAGTGATTTGAGATTAGTGCTAGAATTTATTTAGCCATGGTGAGACTTTATTTTCTTTCAAAAATTTAGATTTGAACCTCTATTTTAGAACTTGAAGGTGAATTGGGCTCTCGATTTACCCTTACAATTATTCAGTTTAGATGGCTTGACTTGAGATTCATCTAGTTAGGCTGGTCTGACATCATTATATAAGGAGATAGGTGGTTTGAACAAACAAATTTAAAGCAAAAAAATAACAAGATGTCGTTTCGTCTATGCTCCGACACATGGCGCAGAACGTATCATCCATATAGTCTAAGGCGTGTTTATATAAAGGGCTGGTAGGGCTTTAATTTTTCACATTTTTCTTTCTTTGCATTCAATCTAAACTAAAATTTTTTATCTTAATAGCTTTCTAGCCTTTAAAGTTTTTTTACACCCACTTTGATACGTATTTCTAACTATGTCTTCTAGTCCGAGTTTTGGAAAAGCTAAAAGTTATAGGGTAAAGCCAAAAAAGAGGCCAATGAAGGTAGCAAGATGACAACCTAATCTTTCATATTATCAAAGTCTAGAATTATGCAAAGATGGCTTATTGGTTTAACTCGATGCTTGAGAAAGGATAGTGGTGCAATGAAGAGAATGTTCGAGCAAAAGGTGAATGAGTTTTGAGCACGAAAGAACTGTGTGCTCAAACTAACTTTGATCTTCAACATTCACCTGTTTTTTTTATCTCTCAAGTTAGTCCATATTTTATGGCTAACCTTTTTTTTTTTTATCATTCTCCCTTTTAGGGTTTGATCTCTTCCACCTCTTATCATTTTTACTTTCTCTCTCTTTAATTAGTTTTTATAGATATCTCATCCTTTCCTGAGAGGTTTCCACTTCATCATTTTTTTTTAAGATCAAACTATTTTCATTTATTGCTCTTCCTTAAGATTTATCTCTCACCCAAAAGTTAAATTTTTCTGACGATAGGGGTTAAATGAGGAATAAAATGAAGGAGCACTTCGATTGGAGAAAGTAACAACAAGGGGTAGAGTCTTGTGGTGCAGGAAGAACTCACTAAAGTCCTTGTATATATTCCCTGTGACCTCAACATGATTCTAAAAAACATGATGAATAAGCTAAAGGGTAGGATAAATCTATAAGATTGTCCTAACATGTGCTTGGCATATTACTTTCATGCTCTGGGTACCATTTTCTTTTTTTTTTTTTCCAAAAAGAGGTATAGTATAATAATGTTGAGCTCCTCAAACTAAGTCACTGATAGATTAGACTTACATTAACTTTATATATATTGGGATTCGTTCATGATCAGTCTGAGATTTTTAGTTCATTTTTTATTCATTTTAATTTTTAATTCTTATAATTTGACCATCATTCAACTCACCCCAAATTCTGTTTGGTACATAGTCACTTTTATTATTCTTACATAGTCGCTTTTATTATTCTTTGCCAACAACTAAATATTATTTCTTTCTTCATTCAATTAAAGAGTTTTTTTCTCTTAAAAAATATCTTAGTGACAATAGGTAATTTTATATCATAACTTGGCCAAATAAAAGACATCTCACTGATGTTCGAACTCAATAAAGAATTGAAAGTTACTTTTTTTATGCCTTGAGAAGCAAAAGGTAAATAAAAATGGTGAGCCTAAGGTTAAGGCTTAAAAAATAAGAAGTATGTCTGGCTTTTTTGTAGATGTACTAGTGGCCCTTTCCATCTTTGATCTGTCAAATTGAGATAAGATTTTAGATTTTACATGTAAAGAAAGCTCGTCATTGGTACTCATGGGCTGACTTCTCCAATAATAATAAATGGGATGAAGTATTGGGGTAGGTTTGAGGTAACCCTTTAGGGTTTTGTTTTAAGTTAATTTTTTTATCTGACTATTAACTTGATTTTATAGAAATGGTTGGTAGTGATGACTTTAATGTCTCTCTATACCAACATGCCTTAAGGCCCAAAAAAGGCTAAAAAAAGATCCAGCTTAGGGCACTATTAATGGGGGAGACAAGGTCGTTAACACCTCTATGCCATACTCTCTCTCAGGTTGAAAGTTAAATCCACCACTTTAACACCGACACCACCACATTTAGCCAAAAGACCATGGGTGAAGATCTCTTCTTTTGCTTTTAAAAACTTCAAAGCTAGGATACTAAAGCTTAACTCAAAGAGAATATTTATAAGGTTAGAGTATACTCTAATTAATGACCATATCTCTAACTTTAATGTAGCTATGAGGTTATGTAAGGTTGCGGTTCCATACTTTTGGTGAGTGTTTCCTAACATTCGCTTGATTTTTGTTATTATTTTTTTTATTTTTCTAAGTTTAAGATCTTTTTGTGTAGTCTAAAAAACATTTTCACCTTAGCCTACGAAGAATAGCAACCAAACCTTCTACTATACTTATCTTACTATCGGACATATACTAAAGGTTAAGAAGTATATAGCTACTACCTTTGTCGAAGAACACCAAAAAAAACTCAAAAGCATTGGACAACATTAGGTTAAGCCTCAGCATGTCCCATAAGAAGAAGGTCGAGTTGAGAAAAAAAATACACGAATTGATAGTAAAGTTAAAGGCTATCTCGATTAACAAGGCCTCAATCGAATATATGAAAGAATAGATTAAGCTGAAGTTTAATGATGCTTAGGTCAAAACTGTAAGGTTAAGGTCTGAGCTTGAGGCCTGAGATAAGAGAGAGAATGAGCTAAAAGTGAAGTTGTGGAGGAGTATAAGGGCTCTGATGATTGTCTTAGGATAAAGGTAAAGTTTTAAAAAAAAAACATATTGGTGCTTTACAGTTGGCCGAAGATAAGGTATAGTCTAAATTCTTTTCTCTCAACCTTGACCTTTTTGATATTGACATCAATAATATTAGATCACAGACTTATCCAAATCAGCCTAAGGAGGATGAGGAAGAGAAAGAGAAAAATGAAGATAAGGCCTTAAAAGGCTAGTTAGAGGCCATCTTAGGGACCAAAAAAGAACTTGTGGTGATCATTAAAGGTGAGGTCGTCCTTCTTGCTCCTACTGATAAGAGTGCTTCTTCCATTGTTGCTGTTGTAAATGAATAATTTTATAATCTTTTGTTTTTGACTTTGTCAAAATTTTCTTTGTGTGAGGTCAATTTTTTGTAATGACCTCCCATACTTTAACCGATGTATTTTGTTACAATAAAATAAAAAAGAAAATTTTCTCACATTCTAGCTCAAATTTATTGTCATTTTTTTCTTATTTGCACAAGTTTGAGAACAATTAGCTGAACTAAAAGTGAATAATTGGAATGAAAACTTATAAAATTACTTAGATCAAATAAACATAGTTACAAGTTCTAGGTTAGATTTCTTCAAATCACTTGAAACAAGCTTACTGAATATAATTTAATTCATGTGTTCGTGTACAAAATTACAAGTGTAAGCTCAGTTTGCACTGATTTATTGGTAATAGACTTGATTTGCATTTCACATCTTTAGGATGAAAATGCCATTCACAAAATAATGCAAGTGTAAGCTCGGTTAATAAATTTTTAAGTTATCTACGTTCCATGTCTTTAGGATGATATCACCATTTAGATCCTATAATTTGTAGGTCGTATCGTGAATGACCTTTTTAACAATATATGATCCTTCCCATGTTGAGGCCAATTTGCCACCTTCGTCATCTACTCCTGAAGCTTTAATTTTTTGAAGTACCAGGTCATCTTTTCTTATATGCTTACATTGGACCCTTTTATTATAATAGTTGACTACCTTTTATTAGTAGGTTACAATCTGTGTTAAAGCTGTGTCTCTTTGTCCTTCGATAAAATCGAGGTCAACCCTAGACATCTATTTATTTTTTTTCGATGCCAATTCGACTCTTAAGCTTGGCAGGCTGATTTCAACCAGCACTACAACTTCTATTTCAAATGCTAAATGAAAAAAGGTTTCACCAGTGGGTACCTTTATGGATGTCTTTAGGGCTGACAGAACTTCAAGTAGCTCTTCGACCTACTTTCTGTTTATCGCATCGAGCTTTTTTTTTTTAAGTTTCTAATATTGTCTTATTTGTAACTTTGGCCTACTTATTAGACTAAGGGTAGGTAATTGACATGAATTTGAGGTCAATGTGAAAATTTAAGCACCATTCCCTGAACCTTGGATTTTTGAATAGTTTGTCATTGTTGGTTATTATAGACCGAGGTAATCTGAATCTATAAACTATATTTTTACACGAATTTCTTAACTTGTGCTTCCATGATAGTGGCTAAAGCTTAAGCTTCCAACTATTTTGTAAAGTAATCTATTGCCACTAAAACAAATCTTTTCTAACCTATAGCTGGGGTGAATGGTCCGAGGACATCCATTTCTCACTTTTTTATGGCAATGGGCTGATGATAAAAGTGAGCTCTATTAAGGGGAAATGTTGCATGTAGGTATATCTCTGACACTGGTCATATCTTTTTACCAATTTGGTCATATCTCTCTTAATGGTGGGTCAATAATAGCCCTATCTCAGCATTTTATAAGCCAAAGACCAAGGTCCGAGGTGAATTCCACATATTCCTTTATGGATTTCTTACAAGACATATTCTGTCTCTTTTTCATCAACACATCTTAAGTAAAGTACATTAAAGGATCTTTTGTATAATTTTTTTTTAATCATTGTATACTGAAGGCCCTTTCTCATCAATGCCTTAGCTCGGACTCTTTTGTCGGGTAACAATCTCGTGGTTAGGTATGCTTTAATTGGCATCATCTAAGTTTCTTTCTTTGTGACTTGTCCCATAAACTTGTCCTCAATGCTTTTATATGCTAGTTCTTCTACTAGACCTCAATCTGGACTTTTTATTGCTACTCCAAAAACAAACTTAGATAAAGAGTCTGCTATTGAATTTTTTAATCTTGGTATCTTTTTTACCTTGGCTTTCTTAAAGCTAGCTACCAAGGTTAGCACTTTGTCAAGATACTTTTCAATTTTATCTCTTTAAACTCTTCGTTTATCTGATCAACCACTAGTTGGAAGTCACTATAAGTGGTTATGTATTGAACATTCAACTTGGTTGCCAACCTTAGGCTAGTTATCAACACTTCATATTTTGGTTCATTGTTAGATATCCTCAACTTGAATATCAAAGCATATAGGTATTGTAACCCTTCTAGGTTAATTAGAATGAGGCTGGCTCTTTTACCCTAGCTTGTAGCTAATCTGTTGACATAGAGCTTCCAATCATTTTTATCCAGAGTCTTTTTTTTTCTCAAACTGTCTTTTTGGTTGTACCAAGATGCATTTTACGATAAAGTTTGCTAGCACATGTGATTTTAATACCGATTTAGGTGAAATGTGTAGGTTAAATTCGTTGAGCTTTGCTGCCCATTTGATTAGCTTTTCTAACATTTTAGGTTTCTATAAAATTAGCCTCAGTGGTTAATCAGTCAAGACATGAATCGTGTAGGCTTAGAAGTATGGCTTGACTTTCATGGTTGAAGTGACAATGGTATAGCCTAATTTTTTTTATACCCTTGTAGTTAACTTCAGAACAACTTAAAAGTGCACTTTTTCTAGGTTGATCTTACATTTTGTATTTTTGTTGGTGATTTTTTTCTTGTTATCAATTTTTTGTGTTGGTTTTTCTTTGCTTTCAACCTTGATATCGACTGAGTTGCCTATCTGCTTCCTAGTCTTATCCTTCATTATTGTGACATAACATTACTGTGTCATGGACTGGTCTTCTCAAACTTTTTTAACCTTTCAAGGTGTTGGGAATTTCACTTTCAAATGGGGAGCTGAGCTTATAAGCCATATAATAGATTGGCTAGGTCAGTCCAATACCATGTTATAGGTAGATGTGACATTTATGATTTAGTTTAATACCATGAATTCTACGACTGAGGTAATTATCGTTGGTTCAGTCCCTAAAGAGATCAAAAGCTTGATAGTTTCTCTTACAAGCACCAGCTCATTCCCAAACCCCACTAATGTGGTGGTGATCGACTTCAACTAATATTTACCAATCCTTATTTTCTTCAAATAGCCATAGTACATGACATTGGTCAAACTCTTATTATCAAATAAGATTTTTTTTAACCACAAAGTTATACACCAAGGCTGTGATCACTATAGCTTCATCATATAGTTATTGTATTTTCTTCAGATCTTTCGAGTTAAATGAGATCAACTCGTCTCTCTACCTTTTTCTTTTTTGGTCGAGGTGGCTACTACCATTACCATGCCTAAGTTAAACTTTTTTTTGGGTGAGGTGGAGTTACCTTCTATGATCACGTTAATCACCCTAAAATTTGGCCTACTATTGTTAGCTTGACCCTCTTCTTGATTCAACTCTTTTCGCTGGACATCCTTTCTCCCTTGCTCTACTCTTTTCTTTTTGCCTTCAGTGGGCATTCTATGGTCTTGTTTGTAGTCCATTTTATGTTAGTCTTGTCTTCTTTTTTCTATAAATCTCAACAATTGATCTCGTCATATTAGAGTTTCAATCTCATTTTTTATGTTGACACAATCTTCAATATTATGGTTGATGTCCATATGAAAGGCACACTTTTTTGTTGAATCCCTTATTATGTTATGTCTTAGTGGCTTAAGTCATCTAAGGTTGAAATTTCTTTCAATTTGTATCAGAATCCTTTCACAGGAAGTATTCAATATAGTGTAGCTTTTTCTCCACCAGGACTTCTAGCCCTAAGTTATCTCTTTCTTAAGGGAGGATCATAGAAATTCTTACCTCTTTTACGATCAAAGAAGAGGGATAAGTCTCTCTCACCTCAATTTGTTTTTATTGTAGCTTCAACATTAATGTATTTTTCTACTATTAGCAAGACATCAACTAGAATTTTTTATGGTTCTAGCAATGATCTTAGTTTTAAATGGTGTTAGTTTTAAATGGTACTCCTTATCATTGAGTCCATTTGTTAATGTGGCAATAGTGGCTATTTGTTCTAGGTCTTTAACCTATAGAGTTTTCACATTAAAATGCATGATATAGCTTTTCAAAGTTTCATTTCACCCTTAGTGAATTGACATAAAGCTTAAGGTTATTTTCTTTCCTCTTAAGCTACTCACAAATTTGGACAAGAACGAGTGGCTGAGCTCCTTGAATGTGGTGATTAACCTTAGCTCCAAATTGCTATACCAAGACTGAGCTACGTCTTGTAACATAGTGGTTAAACCTTTGCACATTAAAGCCCTATTTGCTTTCCATATCATCATGTTAGTTTTATAAAATTTCAAATGATTAAAAAGGTTAAAAGTATCATCATATGTCTTCAAGGTTGGCATTTTAAATCCTTTAGGAGGCAAAGCTTTGTCAATTTCTTCAATAAAAGGTGAGGTATTCTGGAACTTGAGCTCATCTTCAAATGCCACTACTTTCATTTTCAGCTCTTTTTTCATGGCTTTTATCTGAGCTTCCAAATCTTTATTCAGTTGGAATTCACCTTATGTTTGTTTCAATTTTTGGGTTTGTAGCATGTGTGAAATTATGAGTAGGGCGGTGATGAGTTGGATTTGTGTGTTCTTTCTCTCTGGAGGTTGAGAAGGCCTTCACCTCTTCGTAGCTTGGTTGTTCGACGTGGCTTCTCGACCAAATGTGATTAAGTCTGATTCTTTTGAAACTTATGGCGAGGTTATAGTTTGCAGTATCTACTTGAAAGCTTGTACTTGTTTAGTCAAGGCTTAAAATTGTTCCATAGTTGATCTCACTTGTGGTTGAGTTGGACGGACAAAATGTTGGCTAAGGTGAGTTTCTATTCCAATCGGGGTGGCTACCTTTCCTTCCTCTTGGATTTTTTTTCTTGGTGGCATTGTTTTATGCTCAGCTAATATGAGATGTCCCCTACTTGGCACCCCAAATGTTGGTGCTGAGGTCTGACCTAAGGGTATTCCCATGAATGTAAAAAGAAAGAACAATTAAAGGTAAAGGCAATAAATGTTCTTTGCGTTTGCACTCTAACGAACAAGTCAACAAAGATCAAATCGATAAAAAAGTAAAAAAATAGGAAGGAAAAAGATAAGTGAATAAGATGAATCTGCCTTTATGATGCTTGAGTTTTTATATTTATAAGTAAACGGAGAGAGACTATAAAGGGAACAATTAGAACAGGGCTGAGTTAAGGTAGTATTGATCATGTCAGATCAGGTCGACACAAATGACACAGATGCCTTTTGATTAAAAGATTTAAAGAATCTAAAGGCCTTGATATAGTGGCAGTTCTCGCAGCTAACAACAGCGTTCTACTAGAGTCATTGGGCTTATTCCCGTCGCTGAAGACTCTTCAGTTGGGATCTCATAGTTTTATTAATGGAATGGTGAATATTTAAGGTATGTATATTACAGTGATAATTTTTCTTTAGAACAAATAGCTTATATATGAATTTAGTTGTTTCTCCTGGAATCTACAGAGCTGCGTAATTTGACCAACTTCGAAGAGTTGTACTTGGAATACACTTTTCTATACTCCGACTTTCTTGAAGACGCAGGAAAGCTCACTTCTCTTAGAGTTTTGTCATTGATTGGTTGTGCAAATAGCGGCAGCCTTTCCATTCAAGGTAAATTAATTAATTTCGATCTTACAACTTCCTATTCCTTAATTAAATAGCACTAATAATTAAATAATATATGTTGTTTTTCCGTTTCATAGGTCCACTTCATTTGGAGAATTTAGAATCCTTGAATATGGACGGAATTTCTCTGAAAAACAGCTTTCTTGAAAAAATTGGAGCAATGACTTCTCTCAAGATTTTGTCATTATCTACTTGTGGACTTAGTGGCACCTTATCCAATCAAGGTCAAAGATATATAAACTCCATTTTTACTTGCCTCTTTCTCTTTGGTTGCAAACAATAAAGCTTTAATAAATACTAATAATATTAAGAGATATTATTTGATACGTTCATAGTGAAATTTTTTAATTTTGATAAGTAAGATTAAAATAATAATATATTTTTTAAAAATTATTTTTTTATTTTTTAAATATAGATTAAAAAATATGTGCTACAATTTTAACATCACTTATAAAATTAAAAAATTTTATTATGATAGTTTTTTGTAATATCAATATTAAAATCTAAAATTTAACTTTATACAAGTGACACTGTCTGCAGCCACTTTTCCAATACGTTAATATTAATATAATGTACATTCACAGGTATTTGTTAACCGACGAGTTTCGAAAAGTTAAAAATCAGAAAGAATAAGTTAAGGGGTGTCTTGCCTAACTGCTTCTCAAACCTTACATTTCTTGAATATTTAGATCTCTTTTCCAATCAATTTTCGGATAACTTAGCTGTGTCTCCCCCTCAGAGTTTGACATCCGTGGAATACGTTGACCCTTCAAACAATCAATTCCAAATCCCAAGTTCATTAGAACCCTTTTTCAACCATTCAAAACTCAAGCATTTTTATGGCGACAATAATAATATATTTGCGGAGGCGGGCCTGCATGCCATGGCTCCAAGATTCCAATTGAACATCATCAATTTGTCTTGTTGTGGAGATGCCGGACCATTGCCCAAATCCCTACAACATCAACATGAGTTGCGAACTGTTGATCTCTCCAACGTTAATTCGACATGGGAGTTTCCAAGCTGGTTGTTGGGCAACAATACAAAGCTAGAAAGACTTGCTCTTGGCAATAACTCTCTCTTGGGGCATTTTCGATTGCCATTTCATTCACCCATGAAATTATTGGAATTAGATGTCTCCAACAATTTCTTTGATGGTCATATTCCAGTAGAAATTGGAGTGTATCTGCCAGGTTTAACGTTTCTAAACATTTCAAAAAATTCTTTGGATGGAAGCATTCCTACTTCAGTTGGTGACATGAAGTTACTGGACTTTTCCAAACAACAGATTGTCTGGCGTAATACCCGAGTCCTTCGCCATGAGTTGCTCCTCCTTAAATGTCCTTGTATTATTAAACAATAATTTGCAAGGCCAGATATTCTTTTTAAACTTCAACCCGAAAAACTTGTGGCAGTTAGAATTGGCTGGTAACCAGATAGCTTGTCAAAGTGCCCATTCCTGTCAAAAATCGACATCGGTCATAAACATCTCTCTGTTAGAATCCAAGGTGGATGGGGTGTCTGTCTTATTTAACCGAATATTGAAGGTCCCATGCCAATGGAGTTTTGTGGACTTGATATAGGAGTTTTGGACCTTTCTTTGAACAACATATCTGGGACAATACCTGCATGCTTAAGCCCATCATTGATCGACCATGTTCATTTGTCCAAAAACAGGCTACGAGGTCCAATACCAAACGGAATATGCGACAGCGCTAGACTGGTGATGTTGGATCTCAGTGATAACCAGCTCACTGGCAATATCCCAAATTGCTTCGGCAAGCTTTTTGACTTGAGTTATCTTGTCTTGAGGCACAATAATCTTGAAGGTGAGATTCCAAATCAGCTTTGTCAGTTGGACAAATTAAGATTGATTGACCTTTCTCATAATAATCTTTCCGGTTGCATCCCAAATTGCGTGAATGTTACCGCATATAAGGAAGTAACTGGAGATTCTATAACTGACTACACTCCATAAGATGCTGTTGTTTCTATGCCTCCCGTTTCGAACGGATGGATCAATAGATTTGACGACAAAGAGCAATACTCCTATAGGGGAAGAATCCTCAGATACTTGTCTGGAATCGATCTCTCCTCTCTCCTCCAACAAACAGACGGGTGAGATTGCTCATGAAATGGGAAACTTCCACAAGATCGTCATGTTGAACCTCTCTCACAATTTTTTGACAGGACAAATCCCACCATCGCTTTCTAACCTCAGAGCAATTGAGAGTTTAGATCTTTCTTACAACAACTTGGGCTGGGTAATCCCTCTTCAAGTGGTTGGTATATTTCTTGGCTTATTTCAAGTGTGTACATTACAGACAATTTATCTGGGAATCCACCTCCAAGGAGTGCGCAGTTTGCAAGTGATTTTGATTTGAACAGTTACTGGGGAAATCCTTTTCTTTGTGGAAAACCGTTGCGTAGAAACTGTTCAACAGCTGAACCAACACCAATGACGCCAAGTGGAAAACATGTTGGCTTTATTAACATTGAATCCTTTTATGTGACTTTCACCGCGTCCTACATAATGGTGCTATTGATTATTGCAGCGGTTCTGTATATAAATCCTCACTGGAGACAAGCATGGTTCTGTCTCATAGAAATAGGCATCAATTCTTGCTTGTATTTTGTTGTAGCAATCTCTCCGAACAACGCCGTTGTTTTAATATTTAATGTAGCCAAGCAATATTATATATTCATCTCTCTTAAATAAAATCCAGTTTTGGAATTTTACGATGGTTGGTTTGAAATATTCATAGCTAATAGAATAAAATATCTTTATAATTGCACCTAACTCTTTGTTCATATTTGGATTTAGAGGAGGTGAGGGAAAGGAAAAAGAATGAAGAAAAATAAGAAACATTTTCTTTGATTTTTATTTTAAATTAAAATAGGAACTACCTCAAATTGGGGGAAATACTAAAAAATGAAAGGGATTAATTCATTTTGTAACCGAGAAAAATATAATTGTATAAGAATAATTCTAAACCTTCATTAGTTTATGGATTAAAAAAAGTTCATCTCTTTTATTGAATTTTTTCTTTCCTTTATAATTAAAGCAATTAATTTCAATATTATTTACATAGTAAATGAAATATTAAAAGGTATTGTAGACACCCTAATTGGTCCAGGTCCAAGCTCATTAAGCCTAATTCAATGGGGTCCGAGCCTATGCCCATTGGGCCCAATTCAATGGGATCCAAGTGATAGGCGCAATTGTTTATTTTTATTCTGGTTTTTATTTTGATTTCTTTTATTATTTTAAAGTGATAGGATATTAGTCAAAAAAAAAAAAAAAAGGACAAATTGCAAATTCTGTCGTACATAAGCACTAGCAGAATTGCAATTGGTTTCAATCTCTCTAGGATAATTCTTGGAGTTTCTGATAATGTGAAAATCCAATTAAAGAGGAATTCCTAATTGATCAAGAACTCTGTTGAGTGATCTCTATAAATACAACCCAAAAGCAAATCATAGAGGACATGACGGAGAGAGATTACACAAAACGGAAAAGAGAAACACAAAAAAAGGGAGAGAACAAAAAAAAAGACACACAGAAAGAAAACGGAGAGAAAATAAAAGGCAGAAGTGTGAAAAAATGTTTAAGAAGGCTATAGGAATCCTAGTACTTTTAGAATTTTTTTAGAATTTTTGGGCATTTTTTTCTAAAAATTTCTAAAAATTTCATATTCCTGTTGAATTTTTTAGCGCCGGTTGAATTTTTTGGTGACTCTTTCGATGCCAGTTGAATTTTTCGACCAGTTACCCAGTTTTCAACATAACATCTCCAGAAATCATTGAACTTTTCGATCAACTTCCGACGAAAAACCTATATTCTGGTCAAATTTTTCAAAATTCAATGAAATTCAACCATTGTTCTTGGCGTTTAGAGAGAGAATAAAAGAACAAAAAGGGGTAGAAAAAGAGAGGAAAGGAGATATCTGAAGCAAAAAGAAGGAATTTAGCATTTTATAGGGCCCCAAAATGATGTTGTTTTAGAGTTAAGTGATTTTTCAAGATCCGCGCGTTTTCATTCGGACAACCCGACCTGGGCACTAACCCACGTTTCAACCCACTTCCCAGATGCTATTGCTAAGCTGAGCCGAGCCGTGCTTTCTAGCCTCCTTCTATGTCTTAAGTCCAGCCGTTTTAGCCGTTGAGCCGAATCGCGTTAAGGTTTTTTTTTTTCATTTTTTTTTATTATTATTATTATTATTATTATTATTATTATTATTATTATTATTATTATTTACGTCTATTTATTTATTCATTAAATTGGAATTATTTTTCTTCATTTTTCAATAATTTTCTTAAAAATAAATTTTCAAAAAAATTTATTTTTAAGAAAAAGTTGAAAGTATCAATTTTTCTTAAAAATAAAAAATAAAAATTTTAAAAACATATTTTTAAGGACAAGTTAAAAGTATCAATTTTCCTTGAAAATCAAATTTAAAAAAAAATTAAGGGAAAGTTGAAAATATCAATTTTTCTTGAAAAAAACATTATTAAAAAAAAGTTGAAAGTATCAATTTTCCTTGAATAAAGACATTAATCCTTAAAAAAATAATAACAATAATAGAGTAAGAAAAAGAAATTTCAAGAAAAATTTGAAGTACTAATTTTCTTTCCTAAAATTTTTTTTTAATAATCTGACGACGGAGCCTCTGCAAGAGAAATAGTAGTATTCTTACATACTCTTGAGGTAAGGAGATTTTTCTTAATTTTCTACCAAAAGTATTAAAGTTAATTAAAAATAATTTTCAATAATAATTACTTGATAAAATTTTTAAGACTTATCGGATAACACAAAATTGAACTGCTACTATCTTTCGATGGGCGTTATGAAGGTACTATAACATTCCTCACTCGTAATCGAACTTTGGAACCCTATTATGGTTAATAGACCTGAACATATTCTTTTAAGGACTCTTAGTCAAGCTTAGGTGTTCTTTGATAGAATAGATTCTTTAGGTGGCCAATCGCACATAAATAAAAAAAGATTGGTGGCGACTCCTTAAGTCAGTGTCTAACGATAGCTATACAGATCTAAACATTATAACAGTTTGGTGACTCCACTTGGGAAAGCCGAGAGTCCAGCTAGCAAATAAATTTGCTTTATCTAAAAAAGCCTAATAAAATTGAATTGTTTGTAAGGATTTCTTTTTCTTTTTCTTTCTTTTCCATTCATTTTATTTATTTATGTTACAAACTATGTCATTCATATGCATATGCATAACATGAGCTCTATACTAGAGTTTCATCCCTCTATAAGGGAGTAAAGTAACTATGCTTTCGTGAGGTTCTAATGCTTTCGCAGTGGCTAACGAAATACTCTCACTCAAATTGAATCCTTTCTGTTGGTAGCCTATGATGAGTGAGATTTGGATTGCCTTACTAATCTATGATGAAGATGATGAAAGGAATAATTTAAAAACCTTTAGTGGTCAAAATTGTCTAACCTAGCATATAATGTACACTTAAAAGGTCAACCCTAATATAGAGCCCTTCCTACCCAATGATAAATATACCCTGAAACTAGGACACAGGAAAAAAAGTTGTGTTTATCTAACCATTTTGATTGTCTGACTTTGTGCACTATTTTCATTATCATATGTAACATTGTGCATCTGTATCACTTTTATTTCATCCTTGAAACTAACCATGTTATTTTTTTATTTTATGCATCTACATCATTTTCATGATCATGTTTTAACATTATCATTTGCATTATTCTCATTTCATCCATAAAGATCCACATTTCATTCATGCATCAACATATCATACATAAAGCATAGTATAGCATTTCTAATCATAATTATGGTGCTAAAAGTTCAAAGATAGCTCCACCAAGTAACCTTACTCACCAATACAATACAAATGTTAAAGCTAGACAAATGGAACAAGAAAATTTCATTCATCTTGAAAGGATAGAGAAAGCCCAAAAGAAGCTTGAAAGGGAATTAAACAGAATTCTAAAGGCCTTGCATAAGTTAAACAAAAGAAAAGCAATAAAGGAGAATGCTGGCTAACAAGACCATCCCTTACAAGAGAAGGATGACCCATGTACTATTTTGGTTTAAGGGAAGGCAATAAAAGAGAATGCTAGCCAATAAAACCATCACTTACAAGAGAAGGATGACCCATGTACTATTCTGGTTTTGGGCCACATCAAGTCCAGCCCGCTTAAGGTCCACCACCATAGTAGTTCACCGATCTAGTCGGGCACACATACCCTAGAATGCCATCAACTTCAAATCTTAGATAGCATCAGAATTATGTAAATCTTATCTTTACAAAAAAGACAGTAGAATTAGTTCAAGTCCCTGATTTAGACAATCTAAAGGAAAACAAAAAGTTAAAATCAGAAAGGTATGAGTCACTAAGGGATTTGAAAGCTGACCAGAAGATTAGTGTGCTGGAAAATATGCTGCGAGTAGTGGAAGGAGTTAGTTTTTATGGTTTAGTGGATGTAGCTGGGCTTTGTTTAATCCCGGATGTTGTTATTCCTTTAAAGTTCAAAGTGCTGAAGTTTGAGAAATATGAGGGTATAAAATGTCCAAAGACCTACATTACCATGTATTGTCAAAAAATGGTTGCCCATGCTAATAATGAGTAGCTATTAATGCATATGTTCCAAGATAGCCTCATGGGCTCTGCTGCTAGGTGGTATGTTGAGTTGGATAGGACCTACATTCGTTCTTAGAGTGATATGGCCTATGCCTTCATTAATCAGTACCGACATATTATAGACTTAGCCCCTAATCGCCTTTCTTTGTAGAATATAGAGAAGAAAGTAACTGAATCATTTAAAAAATATGCCCAGAGATGAAAGGACATAGCTTCTCAAGTACAGCCTCTGTTAATTGAGAAAGAAATCATAGTATTATTTGTCGACACTTTGAAATCTCCTTATTATGAAAAAATGATAGGGAATGCCATAAAAAATTTCGTCGACATGATAATCTCAAACAAAATCATTGAGAATGCCATTAAAAATGGCAAGTTAAAAAGAGGAGAAACCAAAATGTGACAAAGAAAAAAGAGACTGAAACCCAAGTCGCGAGCCTTGATAGACAGTTCAAGGGATATTAACCCTATCTACCACAAGGTTATGCCTCATACTATCCTGCTAAGAACAATATCTCACCTTACCCTTACCAATCATATCTATAATCAGCATACCCATAATTAATCTTTCGAGTACCTGCATCATCTTCAAAGCCTAACAACCAAGCAATGGGTTTAAAAAGGTCTCGAGATAACCAAGAAAGGCACATATTAACCCTATCCCCATGACCTATACTGAATTATTCCCAGAATTGATCAAGAACAACTCGGTATCTTCAGTTATTCTAGAACCATTAAAGCCACCCTATCCAAAGTGATATGATGCTAATGCGACGTGCCACTATCATAATGAAAATATGGGTCATTCTATTGAAACCTGCCTTACTTTCAAACATAAAGTGCAAAGTTTGATCCAGAAAGGCTTAGTGAGCTTTGACAAATCAAGGGGGCAAAATGTCAATAATAATCTTTCATCTGATTACATTGAGACATAATTTTGAGAAAGATGTTAAGGTCGGTTAAAAGTTACTTATCATTTTAGGATTTCTTTTAGAGTAATGTTAAGATTTCTTTTATGCAATAGAATTTCATTTGTTATCATTTTAAATAAAAGGCAAGCTAATGTATTTCATTACATTTTCTCTTTCATTCACCCATTGTTCCATTCTTTGTCACCTTACATAACTTTTCATTCTCATTCTCAAATTTCAGATGATGAATGTTTAGCAATGATAATAATAATTATGGGATTTAATTTTGAGAACTCATTCACATTAATCTGAGGAGATTATGTGAGCAAAAGAAGCTAGTTACTAGCAGATGTGAAATAGGTGTGTCATGAATATGTGTAGTCTGTTATAAAGATCCATGATCTTTTTTTTTGTTGAATAGATGATCTTCAAAGAAAGCATTCACATTTGAGATGAAAAATGGTCATCTTTTTTTTACCATTCAAAAGACTATTCATTGCTATCCCTTTGAGCCTATTACGATCATCTTTAAAAAACCCCCAACCAAGGACCACCTTCCATATTGGGGGGTAATTTAAAAAAAAGGTAAAATATCACAAAAGGTCTCAAAGATGGAAAGAGAAAGAAAAGCAAAAGAAAAAAAAAAGAGAAAATGAATACCACACATGATTTGGGGCAAAGTAAGAAGAATCATTTTGTGAAGAATGAGATCAATGAAGTAGTGAAATAATATGGAATGGGGCAAATGATCTTTTGGTTTTGAACCCTTTAAACACATATTTTAAGCCTATTTTATCTATTTATTTCATAACCCCTCACCATAGCCTATATTATAACCTTGAAAAGTTTATTTGGATCAAGTGTGAATCCTTGAATTGAATGATCATATGTTGGGCAAAGGCATGCTCATGATGGAATAATGAAATCATACTATATTGCTCTAAAGATTAATGTGTGAGAGATACTACCAATGGATGAAAAATGAAAAAAATAGGATGAAAAAAAAATGAAAAGGGAAAGAAAAAATGGATGAAAAAATAAGAAAAAATGAAAAAATAAAAAATGAAAAAAAATAAGAAAAAAATAAGAAAAAATAAGAAAAAATAAGAAAAAAAAAATAAGGATAAAAATAAATATTCAAATTGAAAATCCGAAAGGGCAATTTGGGGTAAACAAATCTCTGAGCTAAAAGTTGGATGAATACTTCAAATATAAAAAAGATCAAGGTATCTAAAAATCCTCTAAAGCTGGGGTAAAGTTTAATGAGCTCAAAATGATTCCAATAGTTAATGAATGAGTTTTTGAAAAAAAGAATCCTGGATTAATGTTTAGAATTGTCTGAATATTCATTGTTTGGATATACCATTGGTCCCAATGGCACGCATCCAACTTGTTTCTTTTCTCATTTGTTTTACTAGACTCACTTCCTATTGATTGCCTTTTTTTTAATGCACCTTGTGCTCTTTTATTTGCACATCTTTAGAATGAATCGAGAAAATGTATGATTGCATTGTATTTATCAAGAATTGAAATGATAATTAATGAATGAATGAATATGTGTTTAAGAGGTTCTTGCATTCCTTTAAAAAGAAATCCAGAATGATCGAAGGCAAAAATGATGAAAAGATGGCAAAAACTTGAAAAATGACACATGGGATGGCCAAATGTTGAACGTGGGGATAGATTGCTCAATAAGCTCTAAAAAGATGATGTGATTAAGAGATGAATATAGTGATAGATTGGTCGACATAACCTATGTATTGTGATCAAATGATGAGAATCAATGGACAAAATTCATTTTGAAATGGCTAGTGCTGATAAACCTGATAGAATTTATTCTGAGACTTACTATTGAGAAGCCTATGAATGATGGTCAAGTGATGAAAATAATATAGATCAGTTGATGAAACTCATGAAATGTGAGATGGTGGGGTCTTGAAAACCATATTACCATAATTTCATGACATTTATCTGCATTACATGCATTATATTTGCTTCATCATTTGAACAGTATATGTACATGATTTGGTGAATATTTAAAGTTTTGTTTAGACAGACATCAGCCAGCAAGCATTGGAATAATGATTTAGGATATGGCATCTACATTATTATGTGAATCCAGATTATCACACTTGCATCCTTGATCATGACATATAAAATTTTGAGTCACTTGAAAAAGAAATTATGATTTTTTTTATAAAAATCCTAATTTCTTAAATGAAAATTTTTAAGAAATCCTCAAATGAGAATCTTTGAGTGTCAAATAAGAATCTTTGAATTTCAAATAAGAATCTTTGAGGTGTGAAACCTAAAATTTATTGAATATGAATCTTTAAATTCAAATGAGAATCTTTGAAGAGTGAAACCCAAAATTTGTTGAATGTGAATATTCGAATTCAAATGAGAATCTTTGAATTTCAAATAAGAATCTTTGAATGAGAATCTTTGAGATGTGAAATCCAAAATTTGTCGAATGTGAATCTCTAAAATTCAAACGAAAAGCTTTGAACTTAACTTTTGGATGCGAATCTCCAAATTTTTTGGTGAGAACCTGTGAACTTAGACGTGAAACTCTAATATTTCTTTTAAATGAAAAGCTTTGAACTTTTGGATGAGAATCTCCATAATTCGAATGACAATCTTTAAATGTTGGGTGTGATTATTGCAAATTTGAATTTTAAGATCCTTTAAAATTAAATTCTTGCATATCTGAAATTTTGAGAATCAAATTTTAGTGAGTCCTTGCAAAGTTGAAAAGTTCTTGTAAATCTAAACCTTTGAATTTTGAGTTTCCATGATAAATTTCATCAGGTCTGATCTACAACTCCTCTGGACATGATTGTCGATGAGCCTTTTACTTTTCAAAGTTATGGTGCCTCTGTTTAGAAGAGCACTTATTTTTTTTCAAAGTCGTTAAGCCTCTATTTAGAGGAACTTTGTTTACTTTTTCATAAAAAAAAAGAAAAAATAAATAAATAAAATGAATGTGTTAGGATGAACATATGCAAGGTGTCTACGTCTTTGCACAATTCCTATTGCATAGGAAATGTGCAAAGAGGGGCAATTGTAGACACCCTAATTGGTCCGGGTCCAAGCCCATTGAGCTTGATTCAATAGGTCCAGGCCTAAGCGCATTGGGCTCGATTCAATAGGATCCAAATAATAGGCGCAACTGTTTGTTTTTATTTTATTTTATTTTATTTTTATTCTGGTTTTTATTTTGATTTCTTTTATTATTTTAAGGTGATAGGATATTAGTCAAAAAAAAGAAGGAAAAATTACAAATTTTACCGTGCATAGGCACAGGTAAAATTGCAATTGGTTTAATTTCTCTAAGATAATTCTTGGAGTTTTTGATAATGTGGAAATCCAATTGAAGAGGAATTCCTATTGATCAAGAACTCTGTTGAGTGATCTCCATAAATACAACCCAGAAGCAAATCATAGAGGACATGAGGGAGAAAGATCATATAAAATAGAAAAGAAAAACATAAAAAAAAGGGAAAGAACAAAAAAAAAAAAACACAAAAAGAAAACGAAGAGCAAATAGAAGGTAGAAGTGGGGAAAAGTGTTTAAGAAGGGCTATGGGAATCCCAGTATTTTTAAAAAAATTTTAAAAATTTTTAGGCATTTTTTTTTGGAAAATTTTTGAAAATTTCAGATTCTGGTTGAATTTTTCAGTGCCGATTGAATTTTTCAATGACTTTTTCGGTGTCGATTGAATTTTTCGATCAATTACCTAGTTTTTGGCATAAAATCTCCAGAAACTGTTAAACTTTTCAATCAACTTTCGATAAAAAACCTAGATTTTGATCAGATTTTTCAGAATCTGATGAAATTTAATCGATGTTCTTGGGGTTTAGAGAGAGAAAGAGAGAAAAGAAAAGGGTAGAATGAGAGAGGGAATGAGAGATATGAAGCAAAAAGAAAGAATTTAGCTTTTTATAGGGCCATGAAATGACGTCATTTTGGAGTCAAGTGATTTCCTAGGATCAGTGTGTTTTCATTCGGACAACCTGACCTAAATGCTGACTTGAGTTTCAACTCGCTTCCCAGACGATGTTGCTGAGCCGAGCCGTGCACCTCGAGCCACGCTTTCCAACCTCTTCTTGTGTCTCAAGCCGAGCCGTTTTAGCCACTGAGCCAAGCCACGTTAAGATTTTTTTATTTATATATTTATTATTATATTTATTGTTATTATTATTATTATTATTATTATTATTATTATTATTATTTCTGTCATTTATTAATTGATTAAATTGGAATTATTTTTCTTCATTTGTCAATAATTTTTTTAAAGATAAAATTTTAAAAAATATATTTTTAAAGAAAAGTTGAAAGTATCAATTTTCCTTGAAAAATAAATTTAAAAAATATATATTTTTAAGGGAAAGTTGAAAATATCAATTTTTCTTGAAAATAAAATTTTAAGGAAAAAACATTGTTAAGGAAAAGTTGAAAGTATCAATTTTTCTTGAAAATAAAATTTTCAAAAAAAAATTTTTTTAAGGAAAAGTTGAAAATATCAATTTTCTTTGAAAAATAAATTTTCAATAAAAAAAGATATTTTTGAGAAAAAGTTGAAAGTATCATTTTTCTTTGAAAATAAAATTTTCAAAAAATGTGTTTTTTTAAGGAAAAGTTGAAAGTATCAATTTTTCTTGGATAAAGGCATTAATCCTTAAAAAAATAATAACAATAATAAAGTAAAAAAAAGAAATTTCAAGAAAAATTTGAAGTATTAATTTTTCTTCTTGAAAATTTTTTTAATAATCTGACGACGGAGTCTCTGCAAGAGAAACAGTAGTATTCTTGTATACTCTTGAGATGAGGGTTTTTTCTTAATTTTCTGTCAAAAGTATTAGAGTTAATTAAGAATAATTTACAATAATAATTACTTGGTAAAATTTTTAAGGCTTATCGAATAACATAAAATTGAGTTGGTATCATTTTTTTATGGATGTTGTGAGGGTGCTATAACCTTCCTCACTCGTAACCAAACTTCAAAACTTTATTCTAGTTAATAGACCTGAACCTATTTTTTAGGGATCCTTAGTCAAGCTTAGGTGTTCCTCGAAAGGATAAATTCTTTAGGTATCCAATCACACCTAAACAATAAAAGATTGGTGGCAACTTATCAAGTTAATGTCTAACGATAGGTCTACAGATCTAAACATTATGACAAGTATAATTGAAAAAATATTATAATGAATTATTTCTCTTCTTTTCTACTTTTAATCAAATAATAGTTATTAAAAATTACAATTCATTTTCTTTCCTTTATTAATTTTAGCTGTCCAAATAAATGATAAATATATATATATATATCATTTTCTTTCCTTTCTTTTAAAAAAAATTTCTTTTCCTTTTATTTGCTTCTTTTTCTTTGTCCTTATTATTGCGTATTCAAACATAGTGTAAAAGTGCACTTAGAGAAAGATAAAGAAAAAGAAACATCAATAAATTTTTTATGCCTATTCCATATAAGTGAAATCTATTTAATAAATCCAATGAAATAACTCTATAAGCAAAGTTAATGTCAGATAGGGGTGAGCATATATCAGTTTTAACCGATTTAACCGATTGAAATTATGAAATATGGTCATTTCGGTTCGGTTTAATCGGTTTTCGATTGTAATCAGTTTTAAGATCGGTTAAATTAGTTAAATCTGTCGGTTATCGGTTTTTAAAATTGATAACCGAATTAATCGATCTTATAATAACTAAGGGTAAATATGTAAATTCTCTTAGAAAAAACCTAAATTTAACTTACCTTTTTTAACTCATCCACCCAGCCGTTTCCTATTTCTGCTCTTTGCTCCTCCTCTGTTGCAATTTACCGTGTCTCTGCCCTTTGCAGTTTGCTCTCCTTCAATCTCCTGCATCTTTGCCTCCCTCTTACTCTCTTGCTTGGCTACTTGCCTCATAATCTCTTGCTCCCTCTAATTTGCTACACAAGATCCACAGTTGTAGAAATCAATCTGCCCAAGACGCCATCGTAAGTTCTTAAATCTTAATAAACTTTATTTTTGCTTTTAGCGTGATGTTTAGAGCTATATTTTTCCTATATGTTTTAAGCTAAAGCATAACCCAAACGACCAAACCTCAACCCCAGGGTGTGCCCATGGTAATGTTTTTTTTGCTGGTATGTTTTAGTACCTTTTATTGTTTACTTGTTTAGAGTGATTCGATAGATGGACACTATCTCTAGCCTGAAAGGAATAGGTCTAGGACTTTCAGTGGCTTGTTTACTCCTCCAGTTGATTGACTAGGTTCTGGAACAAAATGATCAAAAGTCAAAACCTTCCACACCCCACGTTGGATTTACAATATCTGTAGCAAGCTGTGAAAATACTTATTTTAGTCGAGGAAAGCACTTTAACTTATAAAAATGAAAGGAGCAAGATTTTCAATAACAGTTTCTGTCAGTTTCGACTTGCTTCGTTAAATTACCAAAAGAAAGCAACAACTATTCGAACTAAGACGATGTGGACAATGGACTCAAGAAAAAGTAAAAAGAAATGCTATTTTCTAGCATGGAGGTCGACTGGGGAAACCAATTCATGTGTGGTGAAGCGCACCTTTCTCAGATTGATGAATTTTATCTGCTGATTCAGTTAAGTCTATTCCCCAAGCAAAATTCAAACTTTACAATTATAAGGATACTGCAAATACAGCTAGAGACCAGGCAACAAATGCTACTCAATCAGCTCAAGAGTCTGCTCAACAAGGATAGCAGCAGACTGCTGGTTTCTTGCAGCAGACTGCTGGTTTCCTTCAGCAGGTTTTTTCTTTACCTATCATTCCCTTTCATCAATTCTTTTGCTTTTCAATAATAATAATACCTCATTTTAGGGTACATTAAATAGATAATTGATAAAGTTTACGTTATTTTGAGCTTTGGTTAGGAAACTAATGAAATAGGAATTCGTACTGTTGCAGACTTAAAAACAAATGAAGGGCATGGCTCAAGGTGCTGTGGAAAGTGTGAAGAACACACTTGGAATGAATGAGAAGAAATGAAATCAAAGGATTGATGAGATCATTTGGTTATGAAATGAGATGCAGCTGTAATAAATGCAGATTTTGTTGCTTTCTTTTGGTAATTTAGGGATGACTGATGGTATGGCAACATGGTAATGATGTGGACTAAGACGATTAGAAGATGGTCCCACAACTCACAAGTGAAAGACAGAAATAGTTTAAGTGATTTACACCTTGAAGTAGAGTGTGTAAATACTGGATGTATACATAGAGAAATAAGTTTAAAACACAACTATTCGGGAATAAAGATTTTAAAGAAATCTATTGTCAGAGATCTAGCACTTTTAAGTTTTAACTTTCTTACTAGATCTAGCAACTAATTAATCTAAATTATGCTAGATACTTAAATTAAAAGTTAAAATAAATTAGCCTAAACTATGCTAGACACTTACATTGTTTGTTGATAAAATAAGCAACTAATATATAGTTTGATTAACAAACTATTTCATTATTTGAATATCCAATGTGTTTAATAATTGTGTGAATATTACTTTATTATTTTTTCATTATTTGAATATAATTTTATTTTTATTTATTATTTTAATATAATTTAATTATTTATTTTTTATTGTTTGGATATAATTTGATCACTTGTTTTTTTTTTTTTTAAGATGTCAAATGAAGTGAATGATATGATTTTAGATTCTACAACTAATCAAACACAATTGGCCTCTCAACTTCCTGCATATGATGAGGTAATAAAAAGTGAAACTACAAATTCCAAAGTGATGAAACGAGCATCTAAGCCATGGTCAGAGGTATGGGACCACTTTACTAAATTTGTTAATGAGGAAGGTAATCGTAAAGCTAGGTGTAATTATTGTGACAGAGAATTTTTTGCTGATCCTAAAATGAATGGAACCACCACTTTAAAGAATCACATGAATTCTTGTAAAAAGGTTTCTCGTGTTAATGGGGATGATGGTACTCAAACAGAATTGGTGTTACCGTCAGAAGGAGTGGAATCTTTAGGCACTTGGAAATTTAATCAAGATGTTGTTAGAAAAACTTTAGCTAAAAGGATCATTCTGAATGAGTTGCCATTTAGATTTGTGGAGTCGAAAGGATTTAGGCATTGCATGTCAGTTGCATGTCCTAGATTTCGTGTACCATCACGATGGACAGTTGCTAAGGATTGCTATCAGCTTTATATTGATAAAAAGACTCATTTGAAGTAATTCATGAAATCATCTTTTACAAGAGTATCTCTTACCACTGATACATGGACCTCATTACAAAAGGTCAATTATATGTGTCTTACGGCTCACTTCATAGACAAAAATTGGAAACTAAACAAAAAGATATTAAATTTTTATCCCATTTCTAGTCACAAAGGTGAAGCTATTGATAAGGCAGTTGAAAAATATTTGCGTGATTGGGGGATTGATAAGATTTTTACTGTTACAGTTGATAATGCTAGTTCTAATGATGTTGCAATTGCATATTTGAGGAAAAAATTTAACAATGCTGGAACTAGTATTTTGGGAGGCAAATATCTTCATTTAAGATACATTGCACATATTGTTAATCTTATTGTTTGTGATGGATTGAAGGAAATGAATGAAACAATTGCTCGTGTTAGAGGGGCAATAAGATATGTGAGACAATCACCTTCCAGGTTAGCTAAGTTTAAAGAGTGTATTGTGAATGAACATATTCAAACTAAAAGTTTATTTTGTTTGGATGTTAGCACTAGATGGAATTCTACTTATTTGATGTTGGATGCAGCTCAAAAGTTTGAAAGGGCATTTGATGCATTTGATGATGTTGATCCTTATTATAAAAGTGAGCTTTTGATGGGAGATGGGGTACCCGATCAAAATGATTGGGCAATTGTTAGGAAGTTTTACCTTTTCTTGCAACAATTTTATGATCTCACCGTGAAAGTTTCAGGTACTTCTTACATCACATCTAATACTTTTCTTGATGATATAAGTGATGTTTATTCCACTTTGCGAGAATGGCAATTAAATCCTAATGTTGAGTTGAATGCAATGGCAAAGAGAATGAAGGATAAATATGATAAGTATTGGGGAAATATATAGAAGATGAATATGTTGGTTTATATTGCTTCTCTTCTTGATTCTTCAAAAAAGTTTCCTTTTGTTGAATATTGCTTCATGAAAATGTATTCTTCTGATGAAGCTTCATTGATGATTAAAAAAGTACAACAAGCAATAGAGGACTTATTTAATGAATACAAAAGAATGTTAGAACCTCAGTCTGAGCAAGTTGGTGAAAGTAGTTAAGTGAGCCAAATGTCACAACCCACCGATGATGAAAATGGAAATGGAACGACAAAAAAAAAAGGAAAGCTTTAAGTCCAAGTACAAGAGGTATAGGATTGAACATGGCAAAGATGAACATAAATCAGAATTGGCTAAATATTTGAGTGAGGAACTTGATGATGATGATAGTGATGACTTTGATGTTTTAATTTGGTGGAAACTTAATAGCCATAGGTTTATTATCCTTTCCCATCTAGCTCGTGATGTGTTAGCAATTCCTATAACCATAGTTGCTTCCGAATCTACTTTTAGCACTGGTGGTCGTATGCTTGATGCATATAGGAGCTCTTTAACTCCTAAAATTGTGCAAGCCCTTATTTGTGCTCAAGATTGGTTACGTAGATCTTCTAATCTTGATTCATTTAAACCTGAAGATGATTTGATATAGCTTGACCAAATGGATTTAGGTAATATTTTATTTATACTATCATTTATTTTTTAAGGATTATTATTTTTTATTTTTTTATTTGTTTAAAGCTTACTTTTGTTATTTTTTGTTTATATATTTTTAGATTTGTCAAAAATTACCTTAGATCCAGTAATTGATTAAAACAAAGGTGCATGGACCTTTTGAGGTAATTTCATTATTAATTTCTATAAATATTTACATTTAAAAAATATTTATTGTATTCATTGACAACTAATTAAGGTTTTAATCTCTTTAACATTTTAGGAAAAAATGAAAGATGTGCACCAAAGTTATGGGATTCATGTATGAAGAATGTTGTTAGAACTTGGAATGTCCTTTAATTAGCTTATTTTATGTTTTTTTTGAACTTTTATATCTATTTGTCAACTCGGAGTGTTCTTAGCTTGTTTTATGTTTTGTATGAGTTGTTAGCTCAATTTGTCAACTTAAAATGTCTTTTATGTTTTGCACCAAAGTTATGAGATGCATATTTGCTTGATTTGCTTTTTCAAGTTGGCTTGTTAATCCTTGAAAACTTGTTTATGTGTTGAAATGACAATTATTATGTATTGATGGCTTTGTTGGTTCTTTGATATATGTTAAAGTAATATTTTTTAAAACTTATTGTTTAATTTATTTTGATTAAATAAGTTTAAATGAGTATTTATTTGTCTTTTTTCTTGTAAAATATTGTAGAAATTATTAAATTCTTTAGTGATTTAGTTTGAATGGTATGTCAATTTGAGTTTTATTATATTGAATTTGTAGCTAAATAATTATTCAAAATAAAAGAAAAAATGATGAAAAATTCTGTTATTTAACCGAACTAATCGAATCGAACCGATTTTTTATCGATTCGGTTAAATCGGTTAGCTAAAATTTTGTTGGTCGGTTCGGTTACTGATAAAATAAAAATCAGTTAATTCGGTTATTGATTTTTTCAGACCGAATTAACCAAATTAACCCCCTGCACACCCCTAATGTCAGATCATCAAAATCAATAAATATATTAACATATTTCACAAACAAAATTAGTGCTTGGACTTAAATCACTAAATCAAAATAGTAAAAATATTTAATTTTATGAATTATACTAAAAGGGATTAAAATTTTAATTTTATATTAATATAAGAGTTAATTGTATAATTTGACAAAAAAACTATTTTCTTTGTTTTTTCTTAGCACTCAGAACTAATTTTTTTAAGATAAAAACTAATTTTGTTAGTGATTTGTTGAAAAATTAAAAGCATCTAGTTAGATGGTAATCAAACACATTTTGCTATAAAAAATACATTTTTAAATATTTTAAAATATGAAGTACTAATTTTAATAAAAGAAATTGCATTACATATAGTAGTAACATAAAAAGATTTATCTTTCATTTAAATAGATACAAAATAAATAAAAAGTATAGATAGGGCAAAATCCATAATATAAATTTTGATCATGTACTGCCAACAATACATTATCAAAATTTATGCCAGATGGCACTCTTTATAAATGTTTTTGTTTTTTTTTTTTCTCTTTGTTTTGTACTTTTTGGTTTTTTTTAACTTTTTTGTTTTTTATTTTTTTGTCAAAATCTTTTTATATTTAATAAATATTTTTTAAAAATTTTATTTTTTAAAGGTGGGTTTCACTTTATACCAAGATTTTTTTTCTTTTTTCAAGATTTTAAATTTGTTTTTTGTATGGATTCACTTGATACTAAAGGTATGTTAGTATTTTTTTAAAATTTTTTTATTATTTTCCATTTTTATACATTTAATAAGTATTTTGTATGATTTAAAAATTGTTTTTTGTCTCACTAACTTAATACCAATGGTGATGTGATCCATCATTGAGATATTATAGAGGTTGATGTGATTCATGATGCTTGGGAAGATCGAGACTCTATTGTGCCTTCATTGGGTCCTATTACTTGTTCTAGGGCTAAAAAGCTATAATCGATCCTTAACTTCTTACTTAGAATTTAGTCTAAATGAAAAACTTAGATAATAAAGTCATAAAGAAGAAGGCTGTGATGATTGCATTGTTTACTTACAAGGATATTTTGATAAAATTGGGCTTTTATTGGTTTTTGTGTGAAAGTAAATTGAATTGGGCTTTTGTGTATCATGAGCCTCTCATATGGGTTTTTGCATGCAATAGGCCTCACTTATGGGTTTTATGTGTAATGGGCTTCACATATGGGCTATTGTATGTAAGAGATTGAAGGTTTGAATATTTATGGCTAGAAAAATAAAAGTTTGAAGATTTGTGGCTAAACTTGGAATATTATCAAATTTATTACATGTAATCTTTTCTATTTTAGTTTTAGTATTTTATCTTTCTTATTTTAGTTTTACATATTTTATCTTTGGTCAAATCTTGTAAAGATCTTATTAATTAGGAATATCTTAGATTTTTCCTTTTTTTTAATCAAAAGTATATCTTAGATTCTAGGGTTATTATAGTAGGTATTATAAATATGCCTTAGTAATGTAATAGTCATACAACATTTTATTGAGAATAATAACCAGAATTGCATTCTTGCAATCTTTTTCAATTTTTATCAAAATAATGCATTTCTTTTGTGGTGAATTACCCAAATTTTTATCGCCTTTCCTTTTTTCTTTTCAAAAAGTGTGACAAATCAACCCATTGATTGATTGTGGGGTGCAAACTTATCAGTCAATTGAGCTTTAGTTTATTTTCTTTTTCTTTTTTTATTTAAATCGATCCTTACACAAACCACTACTTAGCTTTTGTGTTTGGGGCACATTATATTAGTATCAGAGCATAGGTTTCTATGGTTTGCAAGTTGAATCTTGATTAATTTGCTATTTATTAGAGATATGACTAACTTGGAGTACATATCAATGGAATTATTTTGGAATCAAGCACAATTATTAGAATTCCAATGAAAATAAGACAAGATGAAGTAATAGCTTGTCCATTTAATGCAAGTGGTTGAAAAAATGGTTGAGAATCAACTAAATGAGTAGTGAGAGCCTCAAGTACCAAGAAGATGAATTGAGTGTCTAAAAAAGAAAATGATGATCATTCAAGAAACTCAAGAAGAGATAGTGAGTGAAGATGAAACAATTTTAGACAATAAAAAAGATGAATGTGTGAAAGATATCGAGGACTTTGATTTAAGGACAAATCATTCTTAACCAAGGGAAATGATGTGATCCATTTAGAGATATTATAGAGGCTAATGTGATTCATGATGCTTAGGAGATATTGTGGAGCCTTCATTAGGTCTTACTGTTCATTCTATAGCCAAAAAACTACAATCAATCCTTAACTTGTTACTTCCACAAAATTTAGTCCAAACGAAAAACTTGGATACTAAAACCATAGAGAAGAAGCTTGTGATGATTGCATTGTTCACTTTGAAAGACACTATAACAAAATTGGGCTTTTATAGGCTTTTACATGAAAGTAAGTTGAATTGGACTTGCACATATCATGAGCCTCTTATATAGGCTTTTGCGTATAATAGGCCTTACTTTATGGGCTTTATGTGTAATAGGCTTCACATATGGGTTGTTACATGTAGGAGATTAAAAGTTAAAAGGTTTACAATTGAAAGAATGATAGTCTAAAGATTTGTGGCTAAGCTCAAAAGATTATTTGGTTTATTACTAGGAATATCTCCTACTTTAGCTTTAGTATGGTATCTTTCTTATTTTAGTTTTATAGATTCTATCTTTGACCAAATCTGGTAAAGATCTTGTTAATTATGAATATCCTAGATTTTCTTTTTCCTAGATTTTTCTTTTACCTTAATTAAAAGTATATCTTATATTCTAGGGTTATTATAGTAAGGATTATAAATATACCTTAATACTGTAATAACCATACAACATCTTTATTATGAATAATAACCAGAATTGTTTTCTTGGATTCTTTTTCAATTCTTATCAAAACAATACCTTTATTTTGTAGTGAATTATCTAGATTCTTATCACTCTTCTTTCTTTTCTAATAGTATAGTGAATCAACACATTATTTACTTAATTATGGCATGCAAACTTATCAATCAATTGAACTTTGGTTATCTTCTTTTTCTTTTCTTGTTTAAACCTGTTACAACATCTCGGGGTCTAAGAGTAGGTGACCCAAAACCTAAATGACTGGAGAATTTGAAAACGAGGCTAAGAATATTATTAATGTAAATCAAAATAATGAGTCACTACCAATCTTTTTCAAAATGTGATTGGCTACTCAAAAATTTTATCCTTTTAATAAAACATTTAAAACGGGTTTAAAAGTTTTAAAAGATTTTGTAGTATTGAAATCAAAATTTGTGTCTAAGAGTTAGTTACGCTTGGGAAAGGATTAACACCCCTTAGCATCCTTTAAAGACAGTACTAATTAATTACATGTTATCCATTAATTTTGATTAAAACGATCTTTTTTTATTATATTTTAAATTAATTCCTTTTTTTTTGCTTGAAAACAAATCAAATTTTTTAAAAAATTAAACATTTTTTTCATTCTTTTGGATTAAAATGAAAACTCCTTAAATATTGAAACACCTATTTCACTCTCCTATAATTAGGTAGAGTTTCAAAAATATTTTTAATTTAAGGGTTTTTAAATTACTCACCAAAACTAAAATAACATATCGCATAAATAATAATTACCGAGAATCCTCCTATAGTTAGACCAAATCTCGATAACTATATTTATTTGAAATATTCTCTTATTTTAAAACATTTTACTTTTAAAAATATATTTTTGAAAATTGATGCATGAGTGTGATATTACGATAAATGGATGACAATATAACATCAATGGTAAAGTATGAATGCATAATAATATAAAAATATATGTGATGACAAGGTAAAATGAAATGCAAATGCATTATTGTTTTAGGGTTTGAGGGTTGGATTGAGCTTTAAGGTTTGGGTTAGTTTAGTGTCTAGGTTTAGATTTAGGGTTTGATTTAGGTTTTAAGGTTTGATATAGGGTTTAGGATTTAAGGTTTAGGGTTTCATGAAATTTAGGGTTTCATGGGATTTCGGATTTCATCAAATTATGCATGTGATAAAATCAAATTCAAAGATGCCATTAACTAATGCATGTGACAAAAGCATGACATGAAAAAAAATTAAAAACCACGGTATTTAAAAAATTAAATCACAAACAGGATATGTATGAAAATTCAAGAGACAAATAGATCAAACATGAAAAAATTTTGAAATTGGATTCAATGTTCCACCTTTTTGTTCTTTGAAAACTCGACCAAACAAACTTAAAAAAATCACAAAAATTACTTACTAAATTAGCATTTTTTTTCCTTGAAAATTTGTTCCAAAACTTTGAAAACTTGGAAAATCCCATCAAAAACACAATCAAATACATATATCAAGGCAAGAATCAACCTTAAAATGAGGAGGAAATATTGGCCAAACTAAGAACCACCCATAGTCGAACCTTTCATGTCATTCCATCACCACAATTTCACTTTATTCAAACAAAACATACCTTATTTACCTTCCAAATCATCATGTGAGAGCATTCACATCATAAGGAAAATTTTATCAAATTAACATAAAACAAACTAAAAATAATAAAGAAATTATGAATAATTAGAACATGGGCCAAACACTATCACATACCATTAACCAAGCAAAATTTATATAAAACACAAGTGAACTAGTCATTTAACCTTTATAAACAACATTTAAAAGCAAATAAAACATTAACAAGTGCCAAAAGAAGGTTCAACCATGGTAGGGGAGTCTTGGCCGAACCTCCAACTTAGTTTGTAATGTTGGATTGTGTTTTGTTTTTGCTTGTTCTCTAGCTTCAATCCAACTATTAACTAGTTGGATGGAAGTTTGAATCAAGTTTTGAGAAAAAAAAATGAATTATAAAACTTTCAAGAAAACAAAAAAAAGAAATGTAGAGAAAAATATGAGAATGCTTATGAAAAATGGAATTAGAATGCCAAGAATCGAAGATGAAAATTGAAGAGATTATATCTTCTAGCTTCCTTCATAAAGATTTTTTACTATTTTTTTCACATTTTTCTCTTAATTATTTTCTTCCTCTATTTTTTCACATCCTTTCCCAACTCCAATTGTAAAAAAATGCCCCTCCTTAGTGAAGATGGTGGAGAAATATCTTAACAAAATTAAATTTAGGCCTTTTAATAAAAAAAAAAATCTAATGTCTTACAATTCACCCTTGTTTTGGTTTCACAGAGCCAATTTTAGCCATTGGATCAAAGTTTCTAGTGTGATTCAACAGTCCAAATTGTTTACTGCCAAAGATATAATTTTTAAAGCTCTTGGATTAAGTAAAAAGACTATTTTGCCATCAATACAAAGTTTTTGGTCATTAGGCCATTTACTTGGAAATCAATGTTTTCATGCTTATTTTTTATATTTTAAAACACAAAAAAAATCATGAAATAATATAAAATTGAGACTTAAAATTTTTTTTGAAAATCCAACCTCAAGCAAGTTAAATTACGAAATTACCCTTAAAAGGTATTTTGGTAATTTCACACCTCCTGATGTACTTTTGTAGTTTCAATGCACAAAAAATCATCAAATATTATAAAACATGATCGAAAAAGTTATGCAAAAAATCAATTTCAAGAAGGCTAAATTAAGAAATTACTTATAAAGAGTCTTTTAATAATTTTATACTTCTCAAGGTGCAATTTAAGTTTTTAATGCATCAAAATCATGAAAATATATTCAATTATGATTTGAAAGTTTTTACAAAAACCTGACTTCCTAAGTGTACTTAACCTTTTTAATGTTTTAAAATCTCAAATTTCAATCTTAATCCACATTGATTCTAACTTGGTTGTGAAATTTGAATGTTAACCCAAGGTTTATCTATTTTAACCAAGTTTGATTAATTTTGATTTTGTTTAACTAAGTTTGACTAGGTTTAACTAGTGTTGACTTTAAAACCTTTTAGTTAAATTAGTCTCAAATTCAATTTTAGAAATTTGTCAAAATCAAAGAAATGCTATACCTGAATCAGATTGAATTTTAAACGCTTCACAAATAGTTGAGATTTTTCCTAAATAAAATTAGGAGTTTATAAAACCGACCCTTATACAAACCACAACTCAGTTTCCATGTTTGAAGCACATCTAATGGTACATCATGTTTTAAGTTATTTCTTTCATTTTTTCCTTTTTGTTTATTTTTATCATCTTTATCATTTTTTCTTTTTTTTTCTTTTTAAATTTTTATTAATTTTTATAAATATTTTAACCTTCTTATGTGGAGATCATTTGATATTATTGATTTAAAAAACTATTTTTTTTGTTTATCTTAATTTGATAATTTTTAAAGCTTATCATTGCTAACGTTGAGTGGCAAATCAATTATTCTTCATTTTTTTTGTTTTTTGTCCTTTTTTTTAATTTTGTCTTTATTTTTTAATTAGATAATTTTATTGAAAAAGACAAAAGATGTGTCTACGTGGCACTCAATTCTTTTTTCTTGCTTTTTAGATTTTTTATTTTTTTAATAATATATACAACAAAAAATCGATAAAGAAATTTTTTAAGAAAAATATCAATGGAGGAATGGATAACAAAACAACCCATGTCCAATGGGTTTCAATTTGTTTGAATCTTATAGGTGCATTTTTTATTTGATATCGAATTAAGATTTTTTTCTCAAAAATCAAGGCCAAGTTAGAGGCAGGTTCATGGTATTCTATTTTGGCTTGACTGTTTATATTAAAATAAATTTTAATTATTTATTTAATTATATATTTATATATGTATTGTATTAATAAAGATATTATTTAATATCTTAATTCAATAAAAATACTATATTTATATAGAATTAAGATGTAATCCATCTATTACATAAATTTGACTCATTTTTACTTTTTTATTACCCTTATTCAAGGTTTAACGTACTACCTTTCTTTTTTTTACATTTTTTTTCATTTTTCATCTTTTCAGCTTTTTTATTTTTTTATTTTTAAAATTTAGATAAATTTTGGGAAAAAATTATGTAGGTATCCATTTGACACCCCAATTTTGTTTTTTTATTCTTTTTTTAATTAAATAAATTTTACAAAAAAAAGTTGATTGATAGGAATAACAAAACAATTTGTATCCGATGGATCTTCATTTGATTAAGATGTCCATATAGTACTCCATGAGTTTTTTTTCCTTTTTAAATTTTTTTTTTGTATTTTTATCTCTTTATTAAAGTAATTTTGTGAAAACAATTCAATTAAGCTATCAATGTGTCACCTTATTTTGTTGTTTTCTCTCTTTTTTTGTATTTTTTAATTAAATAAATTTTGCAACTAAAGATATTAATTGATAAATATGTCAAAACAATCCATATTTGATATATTTCGATCCATCTCAATTTGATAAGGAATGATTTTTGAAAATTGGGATTGACTTAAAAGGGATCAAGTTTTTTAAAGAAAAATGAACTTAGGTTAGAAGATTTAAGGTGCTTTGTTTGATCTATTTCAAGGTATCTATAAAAGTATATATTTTATTATTTATTTAACTTTATACATATAGATCATGTTTAGTGCATTTGATGATGGATAGGATAAGATGATAATTATCTTATATTATGTTTGATTTGTGTCTAAAGTAAATGATAGGATTACAAAGAGAATTATTATCCTCTTGGTATTGGATTATTCAATTCTCTCAAAGTGAAAAGAATTATTTCTAATCCATAGGATTGAACTTACATGTTCTATTATACCCTTAAAAATTACACCAATAATTTAAATTGTATAAGCTTTAAGAAAGGATAATTTTGATTAATAAATAAATTATTTTATCATAATCTTTGCATACATCAAACATAAGATATGATGACATTATTTAATTTAATCATATTCATAATATCATCTTATTATATTCTATCATAATCTTAAGTACCAAACATGATTATAAATGTATTATATTAATAAAGTTATTTTTTACCTTAATTTAGAAAATTAATATTTTAAACTACTACTACCACTACTACTACTACTACTACTACTACTACTACTACTACTACTACTACTACTACTACTACTACTACTACTACTACTACTACTACTACTACTACTACAACTACTACTACTAATAGATCATGGTCAAAAGGGTTTATGATACGAATCACTAGGCCTTTAATTTGATCCTAAGCATTAGCAAGAATTCAACCCTAAGATCACGCTCAGACAAAATCCAATCCCAAGAAATAAGCTTAGGATGATCCTGTCCATTTCCTAAATATGCTTCTAAAAACTGCATATAAATTAGACTCACAATCAAAAGGACAGGAGATAATGAAAAAATAGAAAAAATTGCTAGTGACAACAGTTTTGAGAAATTTTTGGCAATGGGGTTTTGGTCTCGATTTTAAGAAGTTTTGGAATTCTAGGTTGGTTTTAGAGGGAAGTTATGGGAAAATTTTGAATCCTTCTGAAAAAATTTGAGGCTTTTTGGGTTTTTTTGTTTTTTGGTTTTTTTGGATCTTTTGGTTTTTGGATTAATATTTGAAGTTCCTAGTTGAATTTTCCAACGAAGGTTGAATTTTTTGATGGGATTCTAGCAAAAATTTCATAAATCGATGACTAATTTTAGTTTTCGGTGAGGTTCTCGACTAGGTTCTAAATAGAGGTTAGAGGATTTTTTTTGTACAAAGAGAGAGGGTTAGGATTTCTATGGAAAAGCTTAAGTGGTAGTATTTATTTAGGGCAAAAATAGTAGCATTCTAAACACCCCATATCAACGTGTCTACTCGATGACCTACACGCCGACCCGCACGTTGAATCGACCTAATCACAAGTATTCTTTTTCCATTTTCTTTTTATTTTTCAATTTTATTTTATTTTATTTTTTTAATTTTTAATTTTAATTTTAGTTTTTTATTTAATTTTAATATTATTTATTTATTTATTTGTATTTAGTAATTCATTAAAAAAAATCTTTTCTTGTTGAAAAACAAAATAGAAAGGCAAAAACAAAAAAAAAAGAATAAAAAAATCTTTTCAAATAGATTTATGGAATCTACCAAACTATTAAAAAATTTCATAAATCAATTTTCTAAAACAAAAAAAAATAAAAAAATTTTTTATTCTCCTAATTATTGGAGGATTTCATTTCAAATTAAGTCCTGCCAAACTATTAGGAGACTTAATGAAATTTGCAAAATTTTCAAAATATTTTCATAATAAAATCTCACCAAACTATTAGAAGATCTACTTTAAAGTAAGTCCTACTAAACATTGGGAGACTTTACTAATTTTTTAAAATAAAATAAATCAAAAAATCTGATGATGGAGCCTCTTCAAATTAGGACACTAGTTTCTATGAATACTCTTGAGGTGAGAAAATCATCTTAAATTGCTACCAAAATATTGGGACAATTTTAAGAGTAATTTTCAATATTGAATATTTTGGCAAAGCATAAACATTTTTTGGTTTAGATAATTTGAAATCTAACTGGTACTATCTTTTGGATAGGCACTATAGAGATGCTATAACCTTCTCTATGCATAATCATACTCTCGAACTTGAACTCTGATTTCATAAATCATAATCTATTATTTAAAGATACTTAAGTTAATCTTGGGACTCCTCTTTAAATAGGATAGATTCAATCAGGTGGTCAATTACACCTAAATAAAAAATATTAATGACGACTCCTTTAATCGATGTCTAGTATTAGGTCCACAAATCTATACGTTATGACAGTTTGACAACTCCACTGGGGACATCAAGAGTTAGGCCAGTAAATAATTTCTTATTATTCAAGCCTACCTTAATAAATTTGAGATTTTTTTTTCCTTTTCATTACTTATACTTGCTTAATTATTCATTTATTATTTATTCCTTTTCATTGCTTATACTTGCTTAATTATTCATTTATATTTTTCTTTTCATTGCATATACTTGGTTAATTATTTATTTATTGTATATATATCTCTGTCATTTATTTGCATATGCATAACATAAGCTCTCCACCCAAGCTTTACCTTTAAGAGGGAGTGAAGTACTTATGCCCTTGTGAGATTTCATGTTTTCGCATGGGCCTACGAAACACTTCCACTCAAATAGAACCCTTTCTACTTGTAACCTATGATGGACGAGGATCGAAATGCCTTACTAGTCTGTGATGGATGATGATGTAATGAACAATTTAGGGACCTTTTAGAATTAACCCAAACTGTATATAGTTAACCTTAAGAGCCCAACCATAGATAGAGCCTTATTCTTCCACCCTTTATAGTCAATCTAAAATTCAAGGTCATGCTATTATCTCACTTGCTATATGGTGATTATTTTATGTTTTTCATTATTGAAGTGACTAACTAATTTCCTTGTTTTCTTTTATTTCTTTTCCTCTTGTGCATATTTATAAACATACATGCAGATTGCATAGTGTTCTTGCCCTCAAAGTCATTTCAACAAAAGCTCTCATGGAATCCACAAAACATCAGGTTTATGCCTTATTTATACTTTTCAAATGTGACTCACCTACAAATGTGAAGCTAAAATCAGATAAAAGGTAGTGAGAAGAAGGAGATTGTTTACTATTAGGTTATATCTCTACACTATCAAAAGAAGTTTGCTTGCTCCTCAAATAGAATGATTTCCAAGGCCTATCAGACATATGGAATAGCACAACTCCTTTAAGGCAGGAAACTTTTTGTCAGAAGTTTGGGCATATTGCATATCTCTTGTCAATAGAGGTCAACAACTCATTTATCAAGGTAATGGTACAATTTTGGGATCCTTCCTATTGTTGTTTCATCTTTAATGAGGTTGATTTGATGTCAATGATAGAAAAGTATTCGATTCTAATGGATATGCATCTACTGTATTTAGACATAATATATGTGAAAAAGCACAAATCAAGAAATCGTAGAAAACTGCCTCAGATTCTAAAAGTGGGAAAAGAGATCATAGATTCATATATTTTAAAAAAAAAAAAAGAGATCATAAATGTATTCCATGAGAGGTTCTCCAAGATTTCATTGTCAAAAATCCATATAATGATTAGGAAATGAATGTGTTTGTTCTAGCCATATATGGGTTAGTCATTTTCCCCAAGGTTTTAGGCCACATTAAGATAGAAGTGGTTGATTTGTTTGAATAAGTTGAAAATAGTTGTAATCCTTCACAAGTTATTTTAGCAGAAACTATCAGATCTTTGAACTTTGTAGATAGAATGACAAAGCACGCTTCATGGTTTGCACACCACTACTATATTTATAGATGAAGAGCCATTTTAAATGCAAAAAGAGTGTTTTTTCCAAGCTTTATTTTCACAATCGAACCCCAATAAGAGAATTCTATTAAAGTATTTAGCTAAAAGCAAGAACTTAGATGGAATGAGAATATCTACTACAAAAGCTCACAGCCAATCAGGTAAATGGTTGGCTTTGTGGATGAATCAAAAACTTATGTTATATCAATATGGAGATGATACTAGGGTTGCACTCTTAAGATTAAATGAGTCAACTAGTTATGCACCGCTAATGGTAAGAAAACAACATAGGGCCAAATAGTTTATTCTTATGACTTATAAGCTCAACTAGTTTGACTATTTGTATAGAGAGCTTAAAACTTTTCAAAAGATTAATAGTATGAGCAAGGCCTGGAAGAAGCCTAAGAAAATGAGCCCTAGACCATTTACTGATAAAGTCACTCATGGGTATCTAATTTGGAGAACCAAAAGGGGTTAAGAGATTACACCTATGCTTAAAGACCATTGCCAGTCAATGAACCAAGAACCAGACAATACGCTTTTAGAGTCAGAAAATGAAATGGAGAAAGATAAATTGAAACAAAAAATTTTGGGGCTCCAAAAAGAAAAAGAATAGTGGCAAAACAAAGCAAAAAAAATTAAAAGTCCAAGTCCACAAGATTTCTAAGGAATACAACAAAACTCAAAAGGTTATCCAAGAACAGGATGATGCCCTTAAAGAATTGAAAGAGCTACGATAAGAGCATAAGAGATTAGGCATATTGGTGTAGGCCAAAGAAATAAATAACATAGATCTAGCTTATAAGAATGAAGAGTTGAAAAAAAATGTGCATAAATAAAAAATGATTATGTTAAAGTTCAGAAGGAAAATGAAATGCTCTCAAATTACATATTGACCTTAAAACTGAAGTTGGAAGAACAAAAAAACCACATCAAAACATTCATGAAAAAAAATAAGGAATTATCCTATTAGGTTTGGTTCAACAAAAGAGAAGGGTTGTGAAAACAATGATATATAAAGCATCTCACAACTCAGATAGGCAAAACATAATCAAGGCAAGCGAAATGGTGGAAAAGGCTAAGGCATTGAGAGCTTCGGTCACACCAATAGGGTAGCAGGGATAGAGATTGCTAAACTTCATTGAGGAGGCTAAAGATCAGTATGAGCAAGTTAGGTGCTTTTATAGAGGGACAGTATTATATTTGATGTAAAACAAACTCCTGTGGAATAAATAAAAGTTTACTTCTTTGAAATTTTTGCAAAAGGCAAATATTTTCATTTTTTCTTTTTTTTCATGCACTGCATCACCTTTATTCATTATTATGATATGATCATTGATTTTAAATCATGGTACTAAGGTACCAAAATAGCTACACATTCATACAATTCTAGGGTTAAAGCCAAGATGATGAAGTAGGATAATACAAGTCGTTTTGAAAAGATAGAAAAGGCTCAGAACATACTTGAAAAAAAATTAAGCAAAATTCTAGTAGCCTTGAAAAAAGTAAATACAGGAAAGGCAATAGAGGAAGGTACTTCACTTGAAGCTACTAAATTAACATATCATTTAGGTTTTGGTCCATATCAGACTCAAATTGCCCTAATCTTTCAACCATAACAAGCAACCTTTCCAAATTATAACTACCCTAGAATGACTCATGCCCCTGGTTATGAGAACATCCAGAGTTATAGTAATCTTGTTTTCGTTAAAAAGGTAGCTAAGCCCATTTAATTTTGTACTTCGGATGAGACAAAAGAGAAAGAAAAGTTATAGGCAGTGATGCCTTTAAAAAATTCTAAGACCAATCAAACCATGAACAGGATCGAGAAAAGATTGTAAGCTATGGAAGGAATTTATTTCTATAGATCTATGGATGCATTAGGGCTTTGTTTAGTACCAAACGTGGTGATGCCACCCAAATTCAAAGTATCAAAATTTAAAAAGTATAAAGGTACTAAATAGCCTATCATACATATCATAATGTACTGTCGTAAGATGGTAGCACAAGCTAGCAATAAAAAGCTATTCATGCATGTTTTTTAGAATAACTTAATTGGGTTTACAGTAAGGTGGTATGTTCAGTTGGACAAAACTCGCACAAAGTCATGAAAAGATTTGACCCAATCTTTTATTAATCAATACCACCACATCATTGATAGGGCCTCTGATTACTTTTCCTTGCAAGGAATAGAAAAAAAAGCATCTGAATCCTTCAAACAATATGCCTAAAGGTAACGGGATGTAACTGCTCAGTACAACCTCCTTTAAGGGAAAAGAAAACTACAGTGCTATTCATGAGCACTTTAAATTCACCATATTATGGAAGAATGATAGGAAACACGACTAAAAACTTTACTAATATAGTGATTTTGGGAGATATCATCGAAAATGATATCAAAAATGGCAAACTTGAAAAAGGAAAATCTTCTAAAAAAGCACCTAAGAAGAAAAAGAGTGAGACTCAAGTTGTGAGTCTTAAAGGATAGTAATTTAAAAACTACTTTCAGCCAACCTATCTCACATATCACCACATTATGAACCATACTTCCATTTTCCCTTACCAACCAACTACACGACTTTCTTATCCATCTTCAACACAATCATCTGTTCACCTAATTGGCACAACAAGTAGTGCTCGAGAACTATGGATAAGGGAAAAACCCATATTTGATTTTATACCTATAAGCTAAATTGAGTTATATCAAGAGCTCTATAAAAATCACCTCATTTCCCATATTCCTATAAAACAACCTAAATCTCCCTATCCCAAGTGGTATGATTCCATCACTTATTGTGGCTACATTATGGGGTAACAGGCCATTCTATAAAGAATTACATTTCTTTGAAGCAAAAAATGTAACATCTAATAAAAAAGGGTTAATAAGTTTTTTGTACTAGTGGGAATTTAGCACCCAACATCAATAAGAATCCTTTACCCAATCATATAGTTAATGCCTTGGACAAAAACAAAAAACATATGAAAAGAAGGGTGGAAAAGTTTAAAATGTCATTTAACCAATTATATGATGCTTTATATGAGGTTGGGTTAATACAACCAGTAGCTTCATGCACCTATATAAGAAAATATGTCCCCAATCAAATATGTAAGTATGATAATGGAACTCTGGGGCATTTTATTGACATCTATAAGAAATTCCACAATGAGGTGCAAAAACTAATGGTCTCCTATCAAATAGAGTTATATGAAGAGTTAGAAGCTTTAGAAAATACTGAAGTGGCCATGACAGACAGATAGGTGCCAAAGCTTATCATCATCCGCTACAATGAAAAGATAAAATTAGTTGGGAATAAGTTTGTTCCCAAACTAGTTGCTTTCAAAGTCTTATGCCCATTCCCCTACAAAGATGATAGGGTGGTACCTTGGAGATGTAATTGTGAAATGATGACCCAAGGACAGGAAAAGGTGATGCCAAAATTGGAAACTGCCAACATAATAGGTGTATAAGGCATAACTAAAAGTGAAAGATGTTATACTCTTGAAACCTTAGAAAAAACAAGAAGAGGGATGGAAAAGAAGACTAAACTAAAAAAAAATTTAGAGAAAGATACCTCAAAGTTTGTGCCAAAAAAGAAGGCTTGTGAGTTTTTAAAGCTAGTAAAGCATAGTGAATACTCTATGGTAGAGTAATTGAATAAGATGCTAGCTAAAATTTCTCTCTATCGCTTCTTCTGAACTCTGAATCATATCGCAATGCCTTACTAAAGGTATTGAATCAAGCTTATGTGATTTATAATATTTTTGTAAAATATGTGAATCACTGGGTAAAAAATCTAATGGTGTCGTATCACATCTCTTTTAGTGATAATAAGATCCCACCTAAAGGAAGAGAGAACACCAAGGCTTTGCACATCACTATTAAATGCAAAAGCTATATAATAGCCAAAGTTTTTATTGATAATGGATCGAGTTTCAATGTTATACCCATGTCTACCCTGACCAAATTGCCTTTCAATAAGTCTTACATCCAAAGTAATCATATAGTGGCTTGAGTATTCAATGAGACCAAATAAGAAGTCTTAAGAGATATTAAGTTGCCCATACAGATTAGGCCATGTGTTTTTATCGTAAAGTTCTAAGTCATGGATATCTTCCTATCGTATAGTCACTTATTAGAAAGATCGTGGATCCATAAGATAAGTACTGTCCCTTTTTTACTACATCAAAAAATCAAATTTAATATAAAAGGACAATTGGTAATTGTGGTTGGTAAAAAAGATCTATTGGTGACTCAACCTATAAATATCCCATACACAAAAGTGGCAAAAGAGTCATTAGAATGCTTCTATTGATCTTTTGAACCTATCAATACAGTAGGTGAAGGGAACAAATTCAATCAAATTGTAATCAATCAGATGATTAATAAGGGTTAGAGTATTGGGTTCAGCTTGGGCAAAAGCTTTTAAGGGATAATAGAGCCTCCAAAAATTGAAGACAACAGTGGCCGATTGGGATTGGGTTATGAGGTGGAAGAAATAAAAAACAGCAGCAAGAGGACGAAGAATAAGATAATGGTTATTTTCCATCTAAATGAAACTTTTACTTTTTGAGGATACATGCACCTGAGAGCTAAAGAGGATACAAAAGAAGAATCAAAATTGGAGGAAACTTTTGCCAAATTGTCCATTCACATGGTAAGAAACAAATGCCAAAATAAGGAAGCTTCAGTCTACCCATGCCCGCCCGACTATGAACTATAAAATTGGAGTGATATCTGGATGCCTATTATTTTTTATCTTTTCTCATTGTAATCACATCTCTTAAACTACTTATGCCCAAAAGTGTTGGGATGAACTTTTATGTTTGGGCCTTTTATTTTCCATTATTTCAATAAAAGTATAAGCATACATTTTATTCATTTCTTTTATTCCATCTATTATCCCATCAAAACATCTAGCCAATATTTCTTATTTCATTAACTTTCAAGTCCCCAAATGAATATAAAGGTAATCATGACAATGATCTGAGGTTTAATTTCAAATTTTTAATTAATATTAATAAACTCGATACTAAAAAGGAATCTAAAAATACACTTTGCCTTTGGATTTAATGAGATTAATTGAACAGGAGGATAAATCCATCGAGCTTCACCAAAAAGTTATTTAAATGGTCAATTTAGAGGATACTGAGAACAAAAAAAAAAATCAAGTTTGGTACTTCACTTTCAACGATTGATAGACAATGGTTAGAGGATCTACTATGAGAATTTGTAGATGTATTTACCTGGTATTACCAAGATATGCTTGGATTTAATATTGAAATAGTAAAACATAGGCTATCATTGAAGTCTGAATGCAAACCAGTCCAGCAAAAGTTAAGGAAAATGAAACTAGAGATATTATTGAAAATAAAAAAAGAAGTAAAGAAACAATTTGATGTAGGCTTTTCACAAAAGGTGAAGTATCCTTAATAGGTGGCTAATATAGTACCTATCCCTAAAAAAGATGGAAAAGTATGGATGTGTGTAGATTACCATGATCTAAACAGAGTTAACCCTAAAGATAATTTCTCTTTACCTTATATAGATACTTTGGTAAATAATACAGCTCGACACTTGGTATTTTCTTTTATGGATGGATTCTTTGATTACAATCAAATAAAAATGGCTTAAGTGGACATGAAAAAAACCACATTCATCATTATGTAAGAAACTTTTTGTTTCAAAGTCATGCCCTTTGGATTGAAAAATGCTAAGGCAACCTATTAAAAGGCTATGGTGACACTCTTCCATGATATGATGCATAAAGAGATTAAGGTATATGTGGATGACATGATAACAAAATCTTAAAAGAGAGATAATCATGTAGCCAATATCAAAAAATTGTTTGAGAGGTTAAAAAAGTTTTAGCTTAAACTGAATCTGTCAAAATGTATATTCAGAGCCAAGTCAGAGAAATTATTAGGATTCATAGTCAATGAAAAAGCAATATAAGTTGACTCAAACAAAATCCAAGCCATTTAGAACTTATCTTTGCCAAGCATGTAAAAAGAGGTTCAACGCTTCTTAGGCAGATTGAACTATATATTTTAATTCATTTCTCAACTCATCCTTAAATGTGATCCCATCTTTAAGCTTCTCTAAAAGAATGATCCCGATGAATGAAATAAGGAATGCCAAAAAGCTTTTAACAAGGTCAAGTAGTACTTATCAAATCCTCTAATATTAGTGCCACCTATTTCAAGAAAGCCATTAATTCTATATATAGTGGTACATAAAAAATCAATGAGATGTGTACCGAGGTAGTAAGATGAATCTAACAAGAATGAAAAAGCTATTTACTACTTGAGTAAGAAGTTTACGAAATATGAGTCCAAGTATTCATCACTTGAGAAAATATGTTGTGCTGTGGCTTAGACAGCTAAAAGATTCAAGTAGTACATGCTCTACCATATGACTTGGCTCATAGCTAAACTAGATTCAATCAAATACATTTTTAAGAAACCATCACTTTCAAGAAAAATTACAAGATGGCAAAGGATGCTCTCAAAATACGATATGTGAGCCAGAAAGCAATTAAAGGAAGCATCATTGTCGAATTCCTCACAAATCGAGCCACTAAAGATTATGAACCTATGAAACTAAATTTTTTAGATAAAGAATTAATGGCCATCTTAGGAATAGAAGAAGACAAAGATGCGAAAAAGACATAGAGAATGCATTTCGATTAATATCTATAGTAGAATATTACTGCCTCATAACAACAAGATTAAATTTCAATTGCACTCATAATATGGTTGAATATGAAGCTTGTGTTATGGGATTGCATGCTGCTTTGATATAAAAATTGAGACGTTAAAGGTGTTTAATGATTCAACCTTGGTTATCTATCAACTAAAAGATGAATGGGAGACAAGCAATTCAAAACTCATTCCTTATCATAAATACATTTTAGAGTTGTGTAAGCAATTCGAAAGCATCCATTTTAAGCATTTGCTTCGTGAAGATAATCAGATAGCATATGCTTTGGTAACTTTAGCTATGATGGTGCATATTGGCAACATGGCAAAAATTCAACCTATTAAATTAGATTTAAGGAATGTGTCAATGCTTTATGCCAACATAGATGAGCAAGAAGATGGTAATCCTTGGTATCATGACATTATGCGATATCTAAGGAATCAACAGTACCTAGATCAAGCAATAAAAAATGATAAGAGAGTCTTGAGAATATTAGTTATGGGATTTTTTTTAGATAGAGAAGTTTTATATTAAAAAAAGCAAATATCAAGTGTTATTGCATTGTGTAAGTACCTCTAAGACCAAAAAGATTATCGGGGAAGTCTATGATGGTGTATGTGATGCACATGCAAATGGACATATGATGGCTAGTTAGATAATACGGGCTGGATATTATTGGTTGACAATGTAAGAAGATTGCATTGATTACGCTTGAAAATGTCACAAGTGCCAGATTTATGCCAATAAAATTCATGCCTTACCTACCGTTCTACATGTTATAGTAACACCTTGGTCATTTTTTATGTGGGAGATAGATGTCATTGGTCCTATTACCCCAAAGGCATCAAATGGAAATAAATTCATTTTTGTGATGATTGATTACTTCACTAAATTGGTCAAAGCTACTTCTTTTATAAAAATGATTATATCAATGATTTGTAAGTTCATCAAAAGAGAGATAATTCGTAAATACAGGCTTTCAGAGATTATCATCTCAAATAATACAAATAATTTAAACAGTTAAATGATGCAAGAAATATGCGCTTAGTTTAAGATTAAGCATCATAATTAAGCTTCATATCGCCCAAAAATGAATGAGACAATGAAAGCTACAAATAAGAACATCAAAAAGATTCTGAAAAAGATGATTGAAATATATAAGAACTAGCACAAGAAATTATCTTTTGCTCTACATGCTTATCGAACCTCCATGCATACCTCTATCAGGGCAATTCTTTTTTTCTTGGTTTATGAAATAGAAGTTGTACTGCCAATAGAACTAGAAATCTCATCTCTAATAATTCTAAGGGAAATGGATTACAAGATGCTGAATGGGTTCAGGAATGCTATGAACAATGAAATTTCATTGAAAAAAAAGATTAACAGTGCTCTATCACAGCCAAAAATACCAAAAGAGAATGATGAGAGCTCACGACAAAAAGGTCCAACCTCGTCGATTTCAAAAAAAAGAGTTGGTATTAAAAAGAATTCTTCCAAGTCAATGTGATGATATGGAAAAATGGACTCTAAATTAGAAATAACCATATGTTGTAAAAAGAGTTTTTTCAGAAGTAACCTTAATTTTATCAAAAATGGATAGAGATGAGCTTTCTAATCCTATAATTCTGACGTTGTGAAGAAGTACTTTGCTTTAATTTAAAAAAAAAGAGTTCAAGTTAAAAACCTGAGATGATGGCTTGAACAAACAAAATAAGAATAAAAATAAAAAAAGAGAAGAGTTCAAGTCGAAAACCCAGAAGGGTAGCTTGAATTGAATAAAGGTAATTTGGATGAGTAGAATATAGCATCACTTGAAAGGCATACCAAAGTCGGTGAATTTTGAAGAACTCTAAAATGTTGGAGCATTATATTTTGGTTGAGTTTTTGAAGAAATCCAAGATTTGTTGTCATGATTATCTGGTCATTTGTCTTAAGGCATTGATATCTCAAACAACCATTCCTATGCACTTTCATTTTGTTTTTATGCCATCATCCATAATTTATTACTTATCCAAATAAATGATATTCATCATATTTTTCACTTTCAATTGCCCTTTCTTGTTCTACCTTGCCAATATATATTTGTTTTTTCTCTTTACACCTTCCCATGAATAGAAGAACTACATAACTTGCATATTATATTTTGAAATTAAGATAATGATTAATAATTGAGCAAAGTCATAAAAAATCATGTATTACTTTAAAAAAAATTAAAGGTGACAAAGATCAAGGATAAACTTTTCCAAATAAGAGAAAATCATTGATTTCAAAAGCTTTCCTCGAGATAAAGATAAATATTCAGGGTAACAAAGAATAGTTTCCTTGCTAAAAATATACAAAAATGAGAATGCAGATGAATGTTACGAAAACTTTAGATGTTCCATTTGCATCCTAGATAGGGCATACATTCATAACATTGTATGTTCATCATAGGTTCGAACCCTGGCTCAGTATGAAACATTTTTAAGACTCATAGCATCATCCTAGTTATTTGATTTCAGCTCAAGCTAGATCATTTTCTTGACTCATGGCATCATTTTAGTCATTTATCTACGACCTTGACTTGATCTTAGTTGCTTTCAGACTTGCAACATTGTCAGTTATCCAATTTCAGCTCAGGTTAGATCATTTTCTTGACTCATGGCATCACTTTGGTCATTTATCTACAACCTCAACTTGGTATTGGTCGTTTTTAGACTTGTGACATCATCCTATCATTTGATCTTGACTCAGTTTAAATTATTTTTTTAACTCGCAGCATCATTTTAATCATTCATCTACAACCTCAACTTGATCTTGATCATTTCTAAACTCACAACATTGTCCCAGTTATCTAATCTCAGCTTAGGCTAGATTATTTTCTTGACTCATGGCATCATCTCGATCATTCATTTATGACCTTGATTCGATTTTGAAGCTTTTAGACTCACGATATCATCCTAGTTATCTGATCTTATCTCGATTTAGATCATTTTTCTAACTCACAGCATCATTTTTGTCATTCCTTTATAATCTTAACTTGGTCTTGATTACTTTTAGACTCTCGATATCATCCTAGTCATCTTATCTTGGCCCGATCTAAATCATTTTTTTGACTCGTGACATCTTTAAGTCATTCATCTATAACCTCAACTCGGTCTTGGTTGTTTTCAAACTCATAGCATTATCCCAGTTATCCGATCTTAGTTAAGGCCAGATCATTTTTTTTACTCACGGTATCGTTTCAATCATTAATCTAAGACATTGATTCAATCTTAGTCACTTTCAAACTCGTGACATCATCTCAATCATTTGATTTTAGCTTAGTCCAGATCATTTTCCTAACACATGATATCGTTTCGATCATTCATCTACAACCTTGACTTGGTCTTGGTTAATTTCAGACTTACGACATCATCTCAGTCATCTGATCTTGGTTGATCCAAATCATTTTTTTGACTCATGGAATCATTTTGGTCATTCATCTTTGACCTTGACTTGATCTTGGTTGCTTTCAGACTCACGATATCATCGTAGTTATCCAATCTTAACTCAGTCCAAATCATTTTCCTAACTCGCTCTATCATCTCGGTCATTCATCTTTGACCTCAGCTTGATCTTGATCGCTTTTAGACTTACGACATTGTCCTAGTCATTCAATCTCGATTCAACCCAAATCATTTTTTCAACTAGCAGTTCAGTCCCAATTAGTTTCACTCATTGATTTGACTTAGACAAAACAGGTGTCTAGGTCTTTACATCATCTTTGTCTAATATGATGTGCAAAGAAGGGTAGTTATAGATACCCATATATGTTCGAGGCAAATCAGGGTAAATTTTTTCTGTTATTATTATTTTTATTTTTACTATAGTATAGTATGTTATCAGATGTTATAATATGTTATAGTATAATATTATAGTATAGTATTATTCTTAGTATTATTATAAGTATATAGTATAGCAAATTATATTATATATTGTTATATAGTAGTATTATTGTTTTTATATTATAGTATATTATACTAGTACTATTATTATTATTATTATTATTATTATTATTTATTTATTTTTATTTTTATTTTTATTTTTTTTCTTTTTGCTTTCCTTTCTTATTTAATCTGTGAGGATGATTTTGGAAACTGAAATCGATTCAACTAATCATGGTAAAAAAAAGGTTTATGATACGAATCACAAGACCTTTAATTTGATATTAGACATTAGCAAGAATTCAGCCCTAAGATCACGCTCGGATAGAGTCTAATCCTAAGATTCAACCTTGGAATGATTTTGTTCATTTTCGAAAGATGCTCTTAAAAGCTGCCTATAAATTGGACTCACAATCAAAAAGACAGGACACAACAAAAAAAATAGAAAAATTTGTTGGTGATAACAATTTTGGAAAATTTTTGGCAATAGGATTTTGGTCTCGATTCTAAGAAGTTTTGGAATTTTGGGTTGGTATTTAGATTCCTGGAGTTTAAAAGGAAGTTTTGGGAAATTTTTGGAGCTTTCCAAAAAAATTTGGGGTTTTTTAGGTTTTTTTTAGGGTTTTTCTAGATTTGCTAGGTTTTTGGATGAATATTTAAAGTTTTTGGTTGAATTGGTTAGTGAAGGTTGAATTGTTTTTATAGGATTCTGACAAAAATTTCAAAAATCGATGACTAATTCTAGTTTCCTGTGAAGTTCTCAACTGGGTTCTAAAGAAAGGTCTGAAGATTTTTTTTGTAGAAAGAGAGAAGGCTGAGATTTTTTAGGAAAAGCTGAATCCGATAGTATTTATTTAAGGTTGAAACAACAATATTTTGTATACCCAAAATCCACATTTCTACTCGGTGACCCATGCGTCAACCCACTCGTTGACCCAACTCGAATCATATGTATTCTTTTTCCACTTTCTTTTTATTTTTTGATTTCATTTTTTTTATTTTTTTATTTTTTTATTTTTTTTAATTTTTTAATTTTTAGTTTTTTATTTAATTTTAATGGCTTTTATTTATTTATTTATTTGTATTTAGTAATTCATTAAAAAAAATCTTTTCTTCCTAGAAAACATAATAGAAAGGAAAAAACCAAAAAAGGAATAAAAACATCTTTTCAAATAGACTTATAGAATCCATCAAACTATTAAAAAATTTCATAAATCAGTTTTCTAAAATAAAAAAATAAAAAAAATTTTTATTCTCCTAACTATTGGAGAATTTTGTTTCAAATTAAGTCTTATCAAACTATTGAAAAACTTAATAAAATTTTCAAAATTTTTAAAATATTTTCATAATAAAATTTTACCAAACTATTAGAAAATCTACGTTAAAATAAGTCTTACCAAACTATTGAAAGACTTTACTAATTTTTTAAAATAAAATAAATTAATAAATCCGACGATGAAGTCTCTTCTAAGTGGGACACTAGTCTTTATGAATACTCTTGAGGTGAAAAAATTATCTTAAATTGCTACCAAACTATTAGGACAATTTTAGGAGTAATTTTCAATATTAAATATTTTGGTGAAGCATAAACATTTTTTGGTTTGGATAATTTGAAATATGATCGGTACTATCCTTTGGATAGGTACTGCGAAGGTGTTATAACTTTCACCACACGTAATCGTACTCCCGAACTTGAACTATAGTTTCGTAGATCAGAATCTGCTATTTAAAGATGCCTAAGTTAATCTTAGAACTCCTCTTTAAATAGGATAGATTCAATCAGGTGGTTAATCATACCTAAACAAAAAATATTTGTGGTTGATCTATGTCTAGCTGTAGGTCTACAGATCTATATGTTATGACAATATCTATTTTTGATAAGTTCAATTTACTTTTAATCACTGAAAACCTTGATCATATGCTTATAAACCTATTTACTTGATCATAAGTGCAAATGGAACTGAAATCTATGTTCTCAACATGCATGGCATAAACTTGTGTTTTCTTTTGAGACTTCAGAAAATCAAGATCACCATTTTTTTAGTTTTCTAGTTTTGCATAGGCAAAAGGATGTCCTTGGTTTTCTAGTTGTCATAACATCTAGATCCAATTATTTATCGCTAGACATTGATCTAAGAAGTCACTACCAATTTTTTTTATTTAGGTGCTATTAGCCACCTAACTGAATCTGTCTCTTTCTAAAGAGAAATTCTAAGTTTGACTTAGATATCTTTAAAAGGTATAATCAATGTCTACAAAATCAAAACTAGGTTTAAAAGTACAGTTACGTATGAGAAAAATTATAGCACCCTCACAACGCCTATCAAAATATAGTACCAGCTCAATTTTGTATTATCCATCAAGCCTTAAAAATCTTACCAAATAATTAATTATTGAAAATTATTCTTAATTAACTCCAATATTTTGGTAAAAAATTAAGAAAATTTTCTCACCTCAAGAGTATACAAGAAAACTACTGTTTTTCCTGCAGAGGCTCCATCATCAGATTATTTCGTATTAAAAAAAATTCTAAGGAAAAAAAAATCAATACTTCAACTCTTTCCTTAGATTTCTTTTCTTGTTTTATTTCTTTTTTAAAAAAAAATTAACGCTTTTATTCAAGAAAAATTGATACTTTCAACTTTTTTTCAAAAAAAATATTTTTTGAAATTTTTATTTTCAAGACAAATTGATACTCTCAACTTTTCCTCGAAAATATTTGTTGAAAATTTTATCCTCAAGAAAAATTGATACTTTCAACTTTTCTTCAAAAAAAAATTTTTTTGGAAAGTTTCATTTACAAGAAAAATTGATACTTTCAACTTTTCCTTTAAAAATTTCTTGAAAAGTATAATTTTTTTAAATTTATTTTTTAAAAAAATTAATACTCTTAACTTTTCTCAAATATATTTTTTAAAATTTTACCTTCAAAAAAAATTGATACTTTTAACTTTTCTTTAAAATATTTTTTTAGAAATGTTTTTCTTTATTCATTAATCATTTTTTATTCATTCAAAAAATAACTGATAAATAATGAGCAAAATGAAAAAAATAAAAAAAAAATACTCAAAACAATTCGTGGGTCGACTCTGAAAAATCACCACAACTTGACTTCACACGCAATAACTCAGAAGCTGAGCCACTCGGCTAGCTACTAGTGCGGCTCGAAGTTGATTGGAACAGTTGGGTTAAGCCATGTGATTGGGTCACCCAATGGTTGATGCCCGGATCCTTGAAACGGGCCAAAGGGACCCAATTTCTCTAGCCAAAACTACACCATTTTATTAATCCTATAAAATCTCTTAAGCTTTTCTCTTCATTTTGTCGATTCTTTTTCTCTTTCTACAACTTACTCTCTGTCTTTCTCTCTCTAGGGAAAAATGAAAGTTGGTCAAAAACTCCACCAGTTTTCAGATTCCAACGAAATGCCACTATCATCGCCGTTGTTGGTCATCGTCGACCACCTTTGTTGATGATCATTCGAGCCCAAATTTCACTCAGAAACACATTTCAGCCTTCTATTTCATGTGGTGTAGTCAGTTTATCATGAAAACATCTCTAATTTCGTAGATCAAGTTTTGAAGATCACTTACCCAGCCTCTCGAATCTCCCCCTGTTGCTGCTCCTTTGGCCACTATTTTGTAATATGTTCTTCTCCTTTTCCTGGGTTGCCTTGTCATTGATTTTGAAAGCCCCAAAATGCCCTATGAAAGTACCTACTTGAAACCCAGAGAAGGTTCCTTTGTTTCTGGTTTTCCTTTAGGTTTCTGACTTTACCTTTTTAGCTTGGCATTGGCAGGGATTATTGAGAATGGATAAGTGTTTGTTAGAGATTTGATAAGGGCAATGACAAATTTTAGGTGTGGCTAGATGAGCCTCGTCTACGGTACAAGCAGTGGTTCAATGGCACGAGCTTAGGTGATTATCCTTGCTCACCGTAATCTCATTTCTATGTGATTGTGGTGCTTTCTCGGTTTGTAGGGAGTTAGGCTATGATTATTCTAAAAGCTCAAGCAATTGTGTCTGCGACAGTTGAACTTGGAACTAGCTACTGGTGGTTAGCAGTGATAGGGGAAGGGTTTTGGATCGTTGCTGTGATTTCTGTGTTAATGGTGAATTATAGGTGATTATTGATTCTGTTTGCAGGGTTATGGTTTCTCGAATACTGTGTATGGTGTTGAGGAAAGTGGGTTTCTAGAAATAATGGTTTCAATTAGAGCAGAAGTTCTTGCAATGGAATCAATTATCGAGTTTTTGGGTAGTTGCTATTGATATGGACAACAATGGGGAACTGGCAGTGGAAAAATGGGTTGAATGTGTTCTAAGGTGGATTGGATGATGGTTGACAACAAGCTAGGTGATTGTGATATTGTTTTCAGAATTGTGGCTTTAGATGGTTGGGTAATTGTGAAAATGTTTACAAGATTGCTGGTGGAGCCTAGCTGAATTGCTGGTGTGGCTGGATTGATTGGCAGCAACAATATGATATGAAGGGTAGTTGTCAATTTGGCAATGGTGTTTGCAATTTCACTCGGGGCTATTGCTGGTGATGGCAATGTAGTTTAGCAATAGAGCTGTAGGATGTAGTTTAGCAATAAAGCTGTAGGGTGATGGCAATGGCAGAAAAGGCAAAGATGGGTGAAAATCGTGGTCTGTTTTTTGCCTCCCCTTTTGGGTGGTCTGCCAATGATTAAATAATGGTGATGAGGATAGGATATCAACTTAAAACTGAGCATCATATCCTATTCAGTCTGGATTTTAATTTCAAAAAGCAATTGAATTTTAAACCAAATCTTATCACCTGTTTTATCTTTTCTGTTTTCTTTTTTAAATTATTTTATTCTTTTATTTACTTTCAGAAGAGTAGGGTGTCTACACTAGTCACACGGGATAAAAACACCTTTATGGCCATACATGCTTAAGAACTAGCATGTCTCTTTCATTCACAGAGATGATCAAGTAAAAATGGGCATAACGATGACTTATGTGTGTACATGTATACTAGTCCAGCATGAACACTCTATAAAATATTAATCCTGATAATATCATAGCAGACTGATAAATCTAATAATAAGAATCTTTAATCTTTTAGCCACCAATTTTTACTATCAAATTTATCAGTCTGTTGATAATATAATAAGTAGCCCAAAGATTAGAGGTCTCAATTGTCATAATTAAGTCATACATTAAAGAAATCATTAGAGATGTTTAGAGCTCCTAACACATTCAATTTTCTCATATTAGACAATGATAAAGAAATTGATTTATTTTATTTAAATTAAAATTAAACGTTATTAAGAGTTTACAATTAAAAACATATTTAAACAAAAAGTTATTTATTTTCAAAAATAAATTTTTAAAAATACAAGATGACTGTTAAAACTTCATTTCCAAGAAAGTAATAGAATTCTTAAAAATAAATTTTTGAGAATTATATTACATTTTCGAAAATATATTTTTGAAAATTATATTACTTTTTCGAAAATAGATTATCGAGAACACAAAGTAACTCTCAAAAATTAATTTTCAAAATTTACGAAGGTGATTTTTGGGTGTATAAGCTAATGGAGGTTATTTTGTAATTTATTAAAAGTTAAAATTTGTAGTTGCTATGTGGATATTTAAAAAAAAAAAAAATTTAAGGGTGCATAGAAAAATTTTTGTGATGTACTTAGAAACCCCTTTAGATGTACATGTAGCTAAACAACATCCAAGGAAAAATTGATAAAAAAAAAAAAAAAAAAGAAAAAAAAAAAGAAGCGGCAGCATAGTAAAAGTAACAATAATAGGATTCTTCTTCTAATTTATAAAAGCAAAACTGAGAGACAATCATATAACATAAAATAAATAAATAAATAAAGCACCAACAATTTTCAACATAGGAGCTCGCATTTTTTCCTGGTTGGTTTCCTTTCTTAGCATAGATTTGTTCCTGGCATTTTCAACATATTAATTCGATTCACGCCCATAAATTTGCTCTTGGAATTTACTTTAAAAAGTTGTCCATCGCTTGGATTATTCTTTTTATCTTCTTTTAGAAAAGTCAATAAAGAATTACAACCAGCAAATCTTCAGGACAGAATTAAGATATAATCTATTTATTATATAAATTTGATTTATTTTTTATTTTTTGTATTACCTTTATTCAAGGTCGTACATGCTACTTTTTTAACTTTTTTATTTTTTTATTTTTTTATTTTTTAACTTTTTTTGTTTTTCATTTCTTAGAATTTAGCTAAATTTTATGAAAAAATTATGTAAGTATCCACTTAACATCTCAACTTTTTTTTTCTTTTTTTTCACTTTTTTATTAAATAAATTTTATAAGAAACTAATACATAGGAATAATAAAATAATTCGTAATCAATGAGCTCCACTCAATTAAGATGTCCATATAGTATTCCATGAGGTTTTTTTTTTTTAAAGTTTTTTTCTTTTTTATCTTTCTATTAAAGTAATTTTATGAAAAAAAATTCAATTAGGCTGTCAACATGGCACCCCATTTAACAATTTTCTCTTTTACTTTTTTATATTTTTTTAATTAAATAAATTTTGTAATGAAAGATATTAATTGATAGATATGTCAAAATAATTTATATCTTATAGTTTTGTCCATCTTGATTTGATAAGGAACGATTTTTTAAATTGAAATTTACTTGAAAGGGATTGAATTTTTTTTTTAAGAGAAATGGACTTAGGTTAGAAGATTTAAGGAGCTTTGTATTGATCCAGTTCAAGGTATATATATTAAATTATTTTTTTATTATTTATTTAATTTTATACATATAAATATATGATATTAATAAAGTTATTTTTTATCTTAATTTAATAAATTAATATTTTAAATTCAATATGGGATACCAATGTGACACCATTTGTGAAAACTTTTTTCATTTTTTATTTTTTTCATTTTTTCTATTTTTCTATTTTATTTTTTTAGTATTTAATTTTTTTGGATAAGTTTTATAAAAAAAATGCCAATTAAGGTGCTACGCGTCATTCCAATTTATTTTTTTACTTTTATTTTTCTTTTTTAATTAAATAAAATTTTAAAAAATGACTAAACAAAAAATTTTGAATTAAAATTACAGATTTAGATTTACATGCAGCCAAACAACATCCAAGGAAAAACTGAAAAAAGAAAAAAAATGAAAGCAGCGGCGGCTCAGTAAAAGTAACAATAATTAGATTTTTCTTCTAATTTATAAAGCCAAAACTGAGAGACAATCATATAATATAAATAAATAAATAAATAAAGCACCAAAATTTTTCAACAGAAAAGCTCGTGATTTTTTCCTAGTTGGTTTCCTTTCTTAGCATTCTTATATTTTCCCAGTAATTCAATTCACGCCTTCAAAATTGTTATTGGAATTCACTTAAAACGATGTCCATTACTTGAATTATTCTTTTCATCTCCTTTTAAAAAAGTGAATAAATGAAGTCCCCTGATTTTATTCTTTTTTTTTTTGTTAGTTTATCTTTGAATAAAACCAATTTTGCAGCTTAATTGGAAGCAGGTCTTGACTTCAAATAAAAAAGGGTACACCAATGATCTGTTTGTTTTTATTTAATACATTTTTAATGCTTTTTTGTGTTAATTTAGGTCCTTTTTTTTTTTTCGCATTTATACAGATGTAGTATATTATTATGAGCCGCTGTAAAGAAAAAAAAAAGAAAAAAATTTGTGGCAATTTCAGTAATGTTTATTAATCTAATCTAATTGACACATAAAGAAACAGATATATGTTGTAGTTAGACAAATTTGATGGATTCTAAAAAGTCATGATAGCTTATAGATATTTGAAAGGATTAGTAGAAAGATGAAAGTTCTTTATTAAAAAATAAAATAAAAGTTGTAGAGCTAAGGTATTCGTAGGTTTAGTATATATGAATTGAAGGTCTAGTGGGAGGAGATTGAAACGGGGAAAGGTCGAGTTGGATATGTGGCAATATTGGTGATTGGGATCGCGGAGTATGGCGTTGTGATTAAATCTTGAGAAGTTAAAAACCGGTTTCATCACTTCTTTTTGGGATAAGGACAAATGTTACTAGGCTATATAGCACGGTCCCAGTGTTTCCTTATTCGTCAGATGTCACTATAAAGAAGGATCTAGTTCTAAGCTGGCTTGCGTTTATTTGAAAGTTCTCTGTTTATTTGGAGTTTTTTTTTTTTTTTTTAATAAGCTATTGATTTCATTTATTCAAAGAAGCAGAATAATTGCTACAAGAATTACAAGCTGCTAAGAGCAGGACAATATCTAGAACATTGTATTCACAATAAAATAAAGAATCAAAAATTGGTGGAAGATCTCTTGGGTGATCTTCGAGCTTTGACAAGAGGCATTGTTGACTTGGCCCTTGGCAATATGACTGTAGCAGCAAATCTTTCCTCTAATAGTGTCTTTGATGCTGGCTAAAATCGCTGAATTGGTGCTGGCCTTCTCACCAAATAGGCTGTTGCTCCTCTCCCTCCAAGATTAGTAACTGACCGCAATGAGGAACTCTAATAATTCTTCTAGATAAGGATTGGAAGAGTCGGTGTTATTAAATCAAATAAGATGTAAAAGCAAAATAGTCAAATATAGTTTGTTTTATTAGCCAAAGCTATATGTATGGAATACAAGAAATATATTGTTAATAGTCATTTAAGTTCAGTTTGTGCTTTCTATTTAATATGCAAGTTAAAGCATTTTATTGTTATATTTAAGTTTAGCCTTCAAACTTTGGATTGATTGCCACAACTTTTATAGGCTATGCACATTCGTGTGAAGCGTAGCAAGACAACATACTTTATCCAATGTGATCCTACTGAAACTACCCAAGGCATTAAGCAAAAGTTACATTCTCATTGATCAACCTGTTAAAGATGTTAGGAAAATGGGGTCCAGTCCCATGTAAGTGGTTTTGGACCAAGTAAAGGCCATGGGCCTTGATCTTTTATTTTACACAGAGCCCTAGCTACTTAATAAAAAAGAGGTGGGGTTGTTTAAGGTGTGTGTCGACAACCAAGCAGAAAAAGAAGAAAAGCCAGGAAAAGCAGAGAGAGAAAAAGGAGAAGGGAGAGTTGATTAAACGGAAGTCGATCCGTGGTCCGATTGAGTTGAAACCTTGTCAGGAGGTTTATGATTCAGAGTTATACATTCTGAACGGTGAAGATCGGGTTTGAAGCTCTCTAGGAACAAATCCAGGGTGTATTTGTTGAGTCACTTATTTGGTGAGATTTCTCCAATTGTTTCTCTAGTTGTTGATTAGCTCTAATTTTAGCTAGAGAAGAACTTTGTATAACTATTATTTGATAGTGAAGATTTTTCTGGTGGCCCGTGGTTTTTCCCTCTACACTGGAGGGTTTTCCACGTAAATCTTGGTGTGCTTTATTTTTCCTGCGCATTTGATTATTGATTGTTGTCTATTGCTTCTGTATTGTTGTGATTATTGCTTCAGGCGCAACAAGTGGTATCAGAGCGAGGGTTATTTTGAGACATCGATACAGAAGCATCCCAGGATAGAAGTAAATTCTGTTTGAGATCATGGAGGGTGATACAGGTTCCATGATAAAATTGACAGCATCAAATTATTCAATTTGGAAGCCTATGATGGAGGATCATCTATACTGCAAAGATTTGTATGAGCCAGTATTGGGTGATTCGGCTAAACCAGCAGATATGAAAGATGAAAGCTGGAAGAAGCTAGGTAGAAAGACGCTGGCTACAATCAGAAAATGGGTTGATATCAGCGTGTTTCATCATGTAGCGCAGGAGTCAGATGCTCACATTGTTTGGGAAAAATTGGCAGCATTGTATGAGAGAAAAACAGGTATGAATAAAGTTATGCTTGTTAAAAAAATTACAACTTTACAGTACAGGGATGGACGATCTGTTACAGAGCACTTGAGTGATTTTTAAGATATATTTAATCGGATGACTACTATGGAACTTAAGATGGATGATGAAATGAAGGCATTATTTCTTTTGGGTTCATTGCCAGACAGCTGGAATACTCTAGTTGTGACTGTTCTTAATTCAGCTCCTGATTATAAGGTGACATTAGAGATGGTAAAGGACAGTATGCTTAATGAAGAAGCGAGGCGAAAAGATGTAGACCCTGGGAATCAAGCTCTGGTCACAGAGAACAGGGGTAGAAACATCGACAGAAGTCAGGACTCAAAAGGCCGTGGTAAGTCTAAACATAGATCCAAGTCTAGAGGTAAAGTGAAGTGTTTCCATTGTGGTAAGGCGGGTCATATAAAACGAAACTGTAGAATCTTAAAGCAAGAGCGAAAAGATGAGAAAGGCAAGAGTTCAGATGATGGCAATGTTGCAGCAGTGAATTCAGATAGTGATTCAGTTACTTTGATTTGTACACATGGTGATTGTAATCATGTTAGTGATCCCGACATTGAGTGGATAGTTGACACAGGAGCGGCATATCATTGTGTTCCTAAGAGAGAGTTGTTTACAACTTACAAAGTAGGAGACTTTGGTTGTACCAAGATGGGAAACAAGAGTGTGTCACAGATTGTTGGGATTGGTGATATTGGTGTACAAACTAGTACAGGCTGCATGTTGACTTTAAGGGATGTCAGACACATTCCAGATATGAGAATGAACTTGCTTGCTATTAATGTCCTTGATAAGGAGGGATATGAAAGCCGACAAAAGAATAGACAGTGGAAGCTTCTCAAAGGATCTATGGTAGTTGCAAGGGGAAAACTATGCTGCACAATGTATAAGACATGGATGCAATTGAACGGTAACCAGGTAAATACCGTTGAAAATGATGCTTCAGCAAACTTGTGGCACAGGAGGCTGGCACACATGAGTGAAAAAGGGTTACAGGTTTTGGCAAGGCACTCTCTCATTCCCTTGACCAAAGGTATGTCTCTCGATTCATGTGATTATTGTTTGTTTGGTAAGCATCATAGAGTTTCTTTTCGTAAAAGTTCTCAGAGAAAAGAAAATATATTGGAATTAATTTATTCTGACGTATGTGGTCCCATTGAGGTTGAGTCATTAGGTGGTAGCAGATATTTTGTTACTTTTATTGATGATGCTTCACGTAAGACTTGGGTGTATATGTTGAAATATAAAAGTCAGGTACTGCAGTATTTTCAAAAATTTCATGCCATGGTTGAAAGGATGACAGGGTTACCCTTAAAGTGTATTCGAACTGATAATGGTGGGGAATACACATCTAAAAGCTTTGAAGAGTATTGCTCAAAGCATGGGATCAGGCATGAGAGGACAGAACCTGGAACACCGCAGCATAATGGTATAGCTGAAAGAATGAATCGCACCATTGTGGAAAAAGTCAGATGTATGTTGAGGATGGCAAAATTACCAAAGCCATTCTGGGGTGAAGCAGTCAACACAGCTTGTTATTTACTTAACAGGTCACCATCAGTTCCTTTGGGCTTTGACATTCCAGAAAGAGTGTGGACAGGAAAAGATGCTTCATACTCTCACTTAAAAATTTTTGGGTGTAAAGCATTCATGCATGTACCGAAAGAGCAGAGATCAAAGCTTGATAGTAAAGCTACACAGTGTGTGTTTGTAGGATATGGTGATGAGGAATTTGGCTACAGGGTATGGGATCCAGTAAAGAGAAAGACAGTCAGAAGCAGAGATGTGGTCTTTCATGAAAAAGAAACCATAGCAGACCTTGAGAAAAATGAGAAGACTACACGAGTTACTGTTGAGTGTGATGTTTCAACACCGACAGGGATTTCACAGGAAAGAGCCACAGATGGTGAAAATGAGCCAGAAACAGAACTTGAGGATATGAATGAGCCAGCCATAGTTGGTGATGAGCCAGATGCTATTAGTTTTGAGCAGGGGGAGCAATCCTCTCTACTTGAGAGTGTTGAGCAGGGGGAGCTACCTTCAGCATCAAGTGATGTAGAGTCTCAGCTCAGGAGATCTACTAGAGAGCGCAGGCCATCTACCAGGTATCCAAGTTCAGATTTTATTTTAGTTACCAGTGAAGGGGAGCCAGAAAGCTTTCAAGATATGCAGGCTACTCCGGATAGAGAGCACTGGTTAAAAGCAATGAAAGAAGAGATGGAGTCATTGCGAAAGAATGGTACTTATGATCTTGTTAAACTTCCAACAGGGAAGAGGCCATTAAAGAATAAATGGGTGTTCAAGTTGAAAAAGGATGGTGACAAACTAGTGAGGTACAAAGCTCGATTGGTAGTAAAAGGTTTTTCTCAGAAACCAGGCATCGATTTTGATGAGATTTTTGCTCCAGTTGTAAAAATGAGTTCTATTCGAGTGGTACTGGGATTGGCAGCTAGTTTGAATCTTGAGCTTGAGCAACTTGATGTTAAAACTGCATTTTTGCATGGTGATTTGCAAGAGGACATTTATATGAATCAGCCTGAGGGCTTTGAAGTGAAAGGGAAAGAGCACTTAGTTTGCAAATTGAAGAAAAGCTTGTATGGCTTGAAACAAGCTTCGCGACAGTGGTACAAGAAGTTTGATTCTTTTATGATGAGTCATAGCTATAAAAGAACAGCAACAGATTCTTGTGTGTATATTAAACAATTCCCTAATGGTAACTTCATTATCCTATTATTATATGTTGATGTTATGTTGATTGTAGGACAAGATGCTAGTATGGTTTGCAGGTTGAAAGAACAATTGTCTAAGTCCTTTGATATGAAGGATTTAGGTCCAGCAAAGCAGATTCTTGGTATGGACATTATCCGAGATAGGAGAGCTGGAAAGCTGTGGTTGTCAGAAGAAAAGTATGTTGAACGAGTGCTTGGTAGATTCAACATGCAACATGCTAAATCAGTTAGCAGTTCACTTGCCAACCATTTTCATCTAAGTAAGAAATCATGTCCAGTGTCTAAGGAAGAGCAACTAGCTATGTCTAGTATTCCTTATTCTTCTGCAGTCGGTTCTTTAATGTATCTTATGGTTTGTACAAGGCCTGACATTGCTCATGCAGTTGGTGTAGTGAGCAGATTTCTTTCTAATCCAGGGAAGGTTCACTGGGAAGTAGTAAAATGGATTTTTAGATATTTGAGGGGTACCTCAAAAATGTGTTTGACTTATGGAGTTTCACAACCAATTCTAGAAGGGTTTACTGATGCTGACATGGCATGCGATCTTGATGGTAGGAAATCTACTTCAGGGTATTTGTTCACTTTTGCAGGAGGAGCTGTATCTTGGCAGTCTAAGTTGCAGAAGTGTGTTGCTTTGTCAACTACAGAAGCTGAGTATATTGCAGCAACTGAAGCATGTAAAGAATGCTTTGGATGAAACGTTTTTCTTTTTGAATTGGGGTTGAATCAGAAAGAGTATGTGGTATTTTGTGATAGCCAGAGTGCTTTAGATTTGAGTAAGAATACCATGTACCATGCTAGAACAAAGCACATTGATGTTAGATATCATTGGTTACGTTCAGTGATTGAAGAACAGCAGATGCTATTGAAGAAAGTCCATACTGATAAAAATATGGCAGATATGTTGACTAAGATACTTCCCAGGGAAAAGCTTGAGCTTTGCAGTAACTTGGCCGGAATGAGTTCCCTGGCCAAGGTAAGTTCCAAATGAAATTGCTATGGTGATGAATCTCCTTCTAATGGGACTGGAGGGGGAGATTGTTAGGAAAATGGGGTCCAGTCCCATGTAAGTGGTTTTGGACCAAATAAAGGCCATGGGCCTTGATCTTTTATTTTACACAGAGCCCTAGCTACTTAATAAAAAAGAGGTGGGGTTGTTTAAGGTGTGTGTCGACAACCAAGCAGAAAAAGAAGAAAAGCCAGGAAAAGCAGAGAGAGAAAAAGGAGATGGGAGAGTTGATTAAACGGAAGTCGATCCGTGGTCCGATTGAGTTGGAACCTTGTCAGGAGGTTTATGATTCAGAGTTATACATTCTGAACGGTGAAGATCGGGTTTGAAGCTCTCTAGGAACAAATCCAGGGTGTATTTGTTGAGTCACTTATTTGGTGAGATTTCTCCAATTGTTTCTCTAGTTGTTGATTAGCTCTAGTTTTAGCTAGAGAAGAACTTTGTATAACTATTATTTGATAGTGAAGATTTTTCTGGTGGCCCGTGGTTTTTCCCTCTACATTGGAGGGTTTTCCACGTAAATCTTGGTGTGCTTTATTTTTCCTGCGCATTTGATTATTGATTGTTGTCTATTGCTTCTGTATTGTTGTGATTATTGCTTCAGGCGCAACAAAAGATCAGCGTTTGATCCTATTGAATACTAGGGAAATATTAGAGGATTTAAAAACTTTGGCAGATCAGAAGGTACAAGTTATATTCTCTCTTTCCTCCTCACCTTATGTGGGAAAATTTTTCTGCCAGCAGTTCGATAACTTACCACTGATTTGTTTGTATGAATCCTTAAGATTTTTGACATTTAATGTGCTCTATCCTTTCAGATCGAAAATGATGCTGTTGTGGCACTTACCTTAAGAAAAGGTTGTTCTTTATTAGCAGTTTTCTTCTTTTTCAGTTTTCATTTCTTTAAATGTTTCTTATTGCACGTATCATTTTAGGCTAGTTAGCATCCATAAACTATAATTCTTTCTTAGCTCAGGTGATTTGGATCAACAGAAGAGAAATTTTTTGAGAATTTCTTTTTGCCACAAGGCACAAGCTATAATAGATATATACTTTTTAACTTGTCTTAGAATATAGGTTGCAATGTGTTTATAAAGAAATACTGTTTTCTGGATTTCATTTAGTTGGTAGGTTATAAATGACAGTTTCGCATACAATCTTATGCAATAAGCAACGAAGCTTTCACTATCAGTGGAAGACTTCCAAACATACAATATATTTCTTAGGTTAGTGCTCTTACTGGCAATGAGTTATGGAGGTTTACTGCCTTGGGTGAATGTGTATTGTGCTGAACCCTTAAACTATTGTCTATTCTCAATATGGGGCAATACAGGTCCTGCTTAAGTTGTGGTAGCTTTTCTCCCATTTATATTGTCAAAGTCTGGAATAAAGTGGAATTTAGTTCATATGGAATATTCAGGAAGTAGCAGCAAGCCTCCGTTAAAGTTGTATCAACTTTTAGAAAACTGTGAAACATGTTTGAATACCTTCTTTTATTCTTGTAGATGCATGTTTGTGCATTCATCTTTTAGGCATGTACATATTATGCATTCATGGGAATGCGAGGGCCAGTATCTTGTTAAAGGAAATGCTATCTGAATATCTCTTGTCCCCAAGTGATCTTTTCTCCCCTTATAGCTGATCATTCACTTTAATAACTTTTTTGCACTTTATTTTTTCTTCTTCTTCTTCTCTTTAACTTCTCCATCTTAATGTGTTTTTATATCTTTTGGGCTTCAATAACTGCATCATTTTTCCTTGTGTGTTTGCTTTTCCTGAATCTAGCAATTAGATTTGCATTGACAAGTTAGGTTAATTCCAGTAACACCTCATTCCAAATTAGTCCAGCTTTCTGGGAAATATGACTGTATGACGGGAATGGGCTGTTGACTCTTGTTAACTTTTTTTTTTTTTGGGGTATTGGTTTAGCTGAAAAAAAGGTGCATCTGTCTGCTATAGTTCAACATGCTGAGAATATAAGGAATGGGAAGCATATCCTACACTATATGTTACTATCTTATGATATAAATACCATTTACTACTTCAGACAATCTTTTACCGTATATTGTGTCATTGTATTACAAATATAAATGTCTAACTGAATGTTTGAGCCAGCATCTTGACATGCTTCCTTTCTTGCCTCCAGATGACAATGAGTTTGAGGATGTCAACATAGTACAACTAAATGATTTCTACCAATCTCGTGATGCAAACAGTGGGAACTGGTGAAACCGCGATGTGATCTGAAAAAGGAAAAGCTCAAAGAAAGGAATGTAGACATATTTTAGTCAAGATATTTCATTGTTGTCACCTTTGTGCCATAATTTTTACAGAGAGTAATTTCATGTATTAAGCTTTACCGAGAAAAAAATCATGTAATGAGGGGAACTCGTTTTCCTTGCTAACAGGTGGAATTTAACTGTTAAAATTTACTATTGAAACCACAACAATTACAAGAGTCAGATCTAGTAAAAAGATTTTTATATCAGCAAAGCTTTATAATCCGATTGATGAAGTATGGAAATCCCATCTTTTTGGTCAAAGATCAATTTAAAGAAAAATTTTGACAAAGCTTTCTGAATAATTGGCTAAACAAGTCAATGATAAACAAAATTTTAAAAATAACGTCTTAAAAAATCTTATTTTACGAAAGTAGAACGAGCAGGATGAATTTGACATTCAAAAGATAAACAATCTTTTTGAAATCTGTGAATATTTTAATAAATAAACAGTTCATTCCCTCCTGATTAAATTACAAAAAAATTTTTATTTGAAAAGGCTAAAACATCTTATCACTATAAATTTTTCAAATATTTTTAATACTATTTACTTGAAAAATAAATTCATCTTAAAAAAAATTTGGAAAAATACTTTTTTCAAGTTTATCTTCACAATGAAAGAATTTCAAAAGGAATATATAAATTAAAATTCAAGCTTAATCATAAATCTTTTAATATAACCAATATCAGTGTACAATTTTTTTTAATTTATTAAAAGAATTTCTTACTTTCATCAAATAAAAATATTTGATTAGGCAAAAAATGATGATTTTTACTTGTATATTCATATAACTATTACTAGTCTAATTGAAATTTTTGAAAGAGAAAGGTTTTATCAACTTTATCATATATGAAAAAGTAATCAAACTCTGAGTGGACCAAAATTGCTATCAGTAAATGAAAATATTGAAGAACTAAATTTTGCTTGAGAAAATTTTCAGCATTTAGTTTATATCAATTCACTGTTGGAATTGGTCTATTGGATAAAAAACCAAAGGTATATTAGCTGGAGCACCACTAGTAAAATCCATACTGATAGAAAATGAATTTTTGTACAACATTTTCGTGAAACAGTCCCAGACGGTCAATCAAATCCTCAAGTTATTAAACTTATAGAGAAATTCTCTAGAATAAAAAATATTGATTATCGCGAAAACTTTCTTCTTCAATATCAAAAAAGATGATGTCAATGGAATAAAACACTTACCACCGAAAACTTTCTTTTTTAATATCAAGAAAGATGAGATCAATAGAATAAGACACCTACCACTTCTTCCATTTCTTTCAATCGATTCCTTCTTATCTTGAACATATGAATCAGAAGTTACTAACACTCAACCAAAGAGATATGATTAACTAACTAGAGATAGAGTTAATTTTCCTATCCTACCTTATAAATAGATGCTTTGATGAAGAGAATGATATCCTTCATCTTTCCATTTTCTTTTCTATTTTCTTTTTCTCCCGTTACTCTTATAATGTAAATCTCTTGAACATATCTTGTAATATATTTTAGTTATTCCACATCTATTAAGTCTTAGGTTTCCTATTGGGCCTCTCCGCCTATTGTTGATTGATTTTACAAAAGCAATAAAGAAAGGATCATCGCTAAAAACAGTAGCCGATCATCTCTGAAAAGCAGCTTTGATAACAAGAAAAACCACAAAGATTCCCTTTTATCTTGAACATATGGATCAAAAGTTGCCGAAACTCAACCAAAGACATTGTTAACTAACTATAGATAGAGTTAATTTTCCTTTCCTACCTTATAAATAGATGCTTTAACGAAGAGAATGATATCCTTCATCTTTCCATTTTCTTTTCTATCTTCTTTTTCTCCATTAATTTTATCATGTAAATCTGTTGAATATATCTTGTAATATATTTTAGTTATTCCACGTTTATTAAGTCTTAAGTTTCCTGTGTTCATAAATTCTAGTTGAACCTTTTCATCTATTACCGATTGATTTTAGATTTTTATGTTTAACATAGTATTAGAGCCCATGTTTTGTTCAATTGTTATGCCACGTGAGGTTGCCAATTGATTTTAGCTTTATATATTTAACATGGTATTAGAACTCATATTTTGTTCAGTTGTTACCCAAAGTGAGGTACACATGTAGGCCTTTATTGAGTTACATGTAAGTGAGTATGTCAATTTTATTCATATCCAAAGAAAAATATGACTTTTTACTCGAATAAGGATAGATATTACGTTACGAATATAAGGATGAAAATGGAGATGGAAATGATGGGGATAGGGATGATATTAAATATTTATTGCGAACAGGATAAAAATAGATAATATTGCACCCGCCCTAATACCATACCTTATACATATATTTACATATATTTAATAAATAGATTTTTCATTAAATAGTATAAATTACTATTTTAGATTAATTAGAATTAATGTATTTTTATTAAAAATATATATATATATTAATATATATTTATTAAAAAATTATCAAAATATACAAGATAAAAAAAATCTAAAAAAAATAAATTTTGGTTTTTATTTTTTTTAAAGCTATGGGTACGAGGATTATCATACCCATTAAATACCTGCAGCTCGTGAAGATGAGAACAGAGATAAATTTTTAAATATTTATTAAATATAAATATGATAATGAATATAATATAAAAATTTGATGATAGGGACAGAGAATGCTCTATCCTAACATCCCTAGGATTGAGGGGAGTGTTAAGTGGTATTATCTCGTATTTATTAAGTTTTAAGTTTTGTTATGATTTTATATTCAAGTTAGATCTCTTCACGTATTTCTAAGTGGTTTAATAACTACATGAATATTCTTCACATTTGGCCGGTCTAATATCATACTCTCTTGCTTTCTGCACATATGCTTAAAATAAAATCCTTGTTTTCACAATTTTTTTTTTTTTTGGGTATTTGACGCTACTAGAGATTAAACTTTGATCAGCAACAGGCCACACAGCTGGTAGCTTTATTCACAAGTTCAATGATTCCAAGAAATTTTACATTTTCATCTACCGCCTCTCCCCCACAACCACCAAACAGGCACAAGTCTACATGCAGCCACAGCAGTTAGAGAATGTAATATTGTTGATCCAAAGAGACTTTGTTTAAGAAGTTACATGTCTCTCTAGCTCATTGATGCTCCTATTTATGCGATTGACATATTATTTTAGGACAGAATTCTATTAACTCGCAGTTTCTTTGTATCAATTGTCTTTTTCAATTTCTGTAAAATTCTGTTCTTTCTTTCAGATTATAACTAGCTATCTGATTCAGATTCCACGCTAAAGTGACAGTTATGAGAGTTTGTCTTTAAGAGGCTCTACTGAGTTGGTGAAGGAGCAGGTTATGCAGGTGGGATTGTAAATGCAGCAGCTGTTGATGGCATGCATACCGGCTTCTATGCGGCAAAAAATTTTGATTTGTTTCACAGTGACATCGAGCCAGCTTTAGGAAAGGCACAGAATGCTGGATTGGTTAAGTACTAGAAGGGATTTGTTCCACTTGATTTCATAAGCAATTCACTTCACATGAGTTCATGCTCCATTATCATTTAGGGCTCCACAAAATTGAGGGTGATGATGAGGGGACTGCAAATGCAACTCCAGTTTTATTTCTGGAACTGTAAGTATGATTCGTCATACATTTTAATTAAAAGCCAAAAAGTGGTTCTTATCATTTACACTCATCTCATTTTAATGCATACGCAGCTAGACGAAAGGATAAGATTCTCAATGAAAATCCACGTTGTAGAGCAGTCAAAACTGCCTTATGTTGTTCACTAAGGCGGCATATTGAATTGAAGGATGCCTTTCAGTTTCAGTCAGTCAGAGATTGTTGTGCCTCTTATATCCTGCTAATCATGAGCGTGTTCAACTGGTGTGTGTTTTTTCAGCATTCATATTAAAGTGAACCTTGAGAGTGGCCATGGAAGCAAAAATACAAGTAAAATTCATAACCACGCATGCAGGTTATAGAAATAATTGTAGCTAGACTAATTCAACAAGGCTATAAACTGCATGTTTTACTAGCCTTTGTGTTTTGTTTGTACACATTTATGCAAAACAGCTATTGGTTTTTGCAGCCATTTATTAGTTTCAATTTCACATTTTAATCATAGAATTAATTATTTCTATCACTTGTTAATTTTTTAATTACCATATCTAAATGATTAAAATCCTTATCCTTTTCTTCACCAATTTCATGATCTGTTTTTTTTTTTCTTAATTTTTTCTTTGGTCAGACTTTTGGAATAAATTCCATGATACATTCAAAGACAGAGAGAGGCCAAGTAATTTTATTCACAGCTTATCGCTGACTTTTCCATACTCTTCCTGTCCCTCTTTGCTGCCATGGTATCATATGTGAAATTAAGATTGTCAGCTCAATCCGTCCCTAACAGATTCTGACTTGATACAATTTCATAGGGTCATATTTTTTTTTAAAATTGAGTTTCGTGATGAATTGGATAATATTTAAAAAAAATCAAAGTCAGGCTAAGGTCAGGTTTTAGGTAAATCCAACTCGACCCGAATCAATATATATAAAAAATTTTATTTTTTTAATTAATTATTTAATTTTTATTTATACATATTTAATTTTATATTTATATTTAAAAAATAATATTTTATTAATTTCGAATCAAGTCGGATACAATTTATACAATATCAAATCAGATTTGGATATTAAAAAATAAAAAAAATTCTTAAATCAGATTCAAGATAAGCAAAAACCTATTTTGACACGATCCGTTGTCATCTCTATATGAAATACAATTATTAATTCATTCAATAAGACAAAAAATCGATCGGTGGGTATCAAGTTTTCATGATCAACATTTCACCTTTCTTATTTCTTGAAAATAATTTTTTTTAAGTATGATTTTTGGAAAATGAAAGTTTGAATCTCACTTTTTGAATAGAAAGCAATCTCCATCTACTATTAAACCAAATATTCAAATGTAACATTTTCTGAAGTTATGATAATTCTGCTATAAATAAACTCATATTTTCTATACAGTTTTGTAACGTACAAGTAATGCTTGAATCAAAGAAATTTGATGAATGGTTAATGCATGATTTATGTTCAAAGAATCGGGTTAGATTTTTTTTCTCAAGTATTATTTGAATTCAAATTTTCCCTCTTGTAGGAACAATGAATATCCATTGAAGAGATTGACATTAAATTGCAAAATAAAACAAAACATAGAAAAAAAACAAGTAACAAGTAACAAGTAGGACACCTTGTATCAGATTTGTTTCTTAGGAAAAAAAATAAAATAAATCTTAAAGAATTATGAAAAAAGGACATGTTGAAGCAGTACTGGCAAATCATGCAGGGGCATGGCATATGCATGGGGCTTTATCATCGTGTTTGTGTTGCATATTCTTGCACATGACTGCCCATCGTTTGTACATTCATTCACAAAGTTCTTTCAATTCATATCATATGATTCTCCACCATATATATAATTTTATTTTTCTTTATTATTATATTTAAAATTATTTTTAAGTATTTCCTTTTAACATTTGATACAAAACTAGCTTGGCTGCTTTTTGTGTTACAATTTAATGGTACAAATTAGTTTTATTTAAAACTGCTTTGAATGAAATTAATTTGTCTTATAACAAAAAAAGAAAAGAATGATATCAATTAAATACCAGAATCCGTTATAAAATTTAGGATTAATTTAATTGATTAATACAATCACTTTTAAAAGGTAATATTTGACAAATTTAATATTCAAATCTTAATACTTATTATTTTTTATATTCCCAAATTATATATAATTATAACTATAATTATAATTTATAATTTTATATATATATATATATGTTTGCGCCCTAATACAAATACAAATGTTGCAAACCTATTATCTAATACCAATCAAGTTCAATTAATCATAACTTTTTTTATTTTATATTTAGAAGTTCATCCATAATCTTCTAATTACATCTATGTGCCATGTGATATGGACGCCATAATTAACAAAAATAAAATAAAATAGCATCCATAGTCATTAATTTAGCTTTTTTAATATAATCATAAAGTCATTATCTTAAGTTTGCTTTATCTCAAATTAAAAGAAATAAGATAACCGAAGTTGACCTGTAAAAGGGCACAATATTTTCAACAATTTTATTAATAACAATAGTACATAAGTTACACAGTGATGACAGAATTTAATGTGTTAAGGTCACCCATATGAAAATATTATGAATATGTGTATATATATTATATTAGTTTTGTTTTTTATATATTAACAGTAAAAAATTTTTAATTTTATTTGTTTTTAATTTCATAAACGAGATTAAAAGGTTAATACAAATAGATTTATAAAAGTAAGGGACCCAAAGAAATGGGACAAGGACCAACATTTGAAGCTGAAAGTTACGAGACAGGATCATCACATGCGGCAAAAATCCGGAAACTTTGCTAATAATTTTGTGCCTCAAATCTTTAATGATAAGTGATGTGTAGAGGTCAAATTTTGGAACCATTTTCTGACCACCAAAAAAATTGGAAGCATTTGTGTTATGAGATTCATTGCATTAAAAAAAAAAAAAGAATCATGGGTCCTCTCCTCTCCTCTACACGCCATGGAATTTCTATATGTAGGTTTACAAGTGGATCTAATTTGTTTGCATCTATTCTTCTTCCATGGGACGAAAATATAAAAGATGAGAAAGACAGCTCCATTTCGTGGCTGCATTTGTCTTGATCTCCTTTTAATTTGAGCCTACCAACTTTCAACCAACAGAACTCTCAATCTTGAGTGTTTCTTGAGTCTTGACCATAATTTGTCATGTTTTTGGTACTTTTTAAGGTGAAGTTGCACTTTCAAGTACTTTTTTAAGGATTAGTTGAATCTCACTCACAATCACTAATTGGGAAGAGTTTGACTCCTCTTGCATCTTGTTGATTTCATATTATTGAATTTTAATGGTCATGAGAGAATAATATATATATATATATATATATTAAGAAAAAAAAATAGACCAAACTTTCTAAGTGAATAATTGAATAATACAATTTCATTCCCCTTTTGAAAAAAATTAAAAAGGAAAAAACTAAAAGAGAAACAAAAATATTCAAGAGAATTTTGTGGTTAGAAATAGGGGTATAATCGAGCCGAGTCGAGTCGAATAGTGAGAAGCTCGAGCTCGAACTCGACTCACAATTCGGGGCTCGATACTCGGCTTGAACTCGATCGAATTTTATTTTTCAAGCTCGAACTCGATTCGTGATCGAATTCGAGCTACTCGAGCGAGCTCGATTAAGCTCGATTAATATATAAAAATAAGCTCGATTCGTATACTCAACAAGAGTTCGATTATTCATTCTCGAACTTGAAATATTTTATTAATTAAAATAATAAAAATATATTTAAATATAAAAACTCGATTAGGCTCGCGAGCTACTCGAGTAGGATATAAAAATACTCGAATTTGGCTCGATCGATAAGTCAAGCTACTCGAGCTCGATTCGATAATAATCCAATCGAATTCAAGTTTTCTTCGAATCGAATTCGAGTTTTCTTCGAATCGAATTCGAATAGTTTGTGAGTATTAATGTATTATTTACACCCTTAATTAGGAGGTTTTAGAGAATATTGAGGTTTTGGGTTGAAACTAAGATCTCCATGCTCGTCCTTCATGAGCTGCATGTATCTTGTGGATAAAAAAATTTTTATGACATCCATTTATAGTGGAGTTTGAAGTCGTGCTTTATGATAATTTTTTTTTATGAATTCGTTTTTGATGTCATGATAATGAAAATTTTAACTCCATAAATAAAATTTTAAAAAAGAATCACATATCTCACTTTTTTTAATTTTTTTTTATTTGTTTACTATATCTTAAGATAGCTCCAAAAACGAACTCAACAATCAAAAAAAAAAAAAAAAAAGAGTGTGAAATTAATATACCTAGCTAATTAGTAATTAGTTGGGAAATTGCTTGACTTGGGCCGGGTCAGCCTCCACCTAGTATGTTATGAGTGAGCTCATTGTCGTATATAGATAGGCTTTAAAGGAATAATGATGAATAGCTGTAAAATGGACAACCTCTTCTTTCGAGTTTCAGCCGGTGGTCAAAAAAACTGTGAAAAAGCCACCATCAAAGGGGAAAAGGACTCATGTCATGTCATGTGCCATGATG